>WAAF01002400.1:0-63077 GCA_013400475.1 Tricholaema leucomelas
CAGCAGATACAGACACACTTAGCCAGAAGCCACTCCCATGGTGCGATGAAACTGGAGGGCATCAGGAGGAGGTAAAGTGGGTGGCATAGCCAGCTGCTGCTGACAAGATCACCCTCCATGGGACATGTGAGGGGAAGCTGTCACTGATGTGATGAGATTTTGAGGGCAATTTCTCGAGCACAGAATGTGATCTGTGGTCGAAGGTCTTCTCCTCAGGCACAAAGAAGGAGGCAGATCAGGTGTCTCCAGCAGCCATTGCCAATCTCTTTGTCCTGTTAGGTTTGGGATCTGCAGAGTCCCTGTGTGCTGGATCTGCAGCAGTGCCTCTCCCAGGTGCACCAGGAGGTCAGAGGTTGGAGACAGGTATGTGAATGATGCTTTCTGACGTGGGAGAGGACTGATGGAAAGAGAGCCTGGCCTGGGTGCAACAGGAGTCGAGGTCCTCACAAGGAAGCCTGAGGCTCATGTGTGGTTGTCGGGAAGGTGGTCAGTGTTGGCAGTACTGAAGGTCCTCATTTCCTTCTCCTTCCTCATGTCTCCTGTGAGGTGCTGGGAGAGGGAGAAAGTGGCCACCCAGGGCAGAGTCATTTGCCATGGATGAAATGATCACAACAGAGGCCTCTCTGAACAACACAACTTCTGGACACACAAATCCTCAGGAGTTTGCTTACGACCCCTGTGAAAGACCAAGCCATGACATCTTGATCCTTTCCTGCGTCTGTACTTTCATCTCTGTCTCTGGACTTGTGGGCAAAGTGGTGGTCCTGTGGTTCCTGGGCTGCTGCATGAAGCAGAGCCCCTTCACTGTCTACATCCTCAACTTGGCCGCCGCTGACTGCTCCCTGCTCCTGGTCCTGCTCGTTAACCTGTCTCTGCACTTCATTTCACCTGAGTATTGCATTTCCCATTATGTCTTTTTCATGACCAATTCTATCCTGTTCATTCTGTTCCTGTTTTGCTATTTTGCTGGCATGTACCTGCTGACAGCCATGAGCGTGGAGCGGTGCCTGGCTGCTCTCTTCCCACTCTGGTACCGCTGCCACCGCCCAAAGCGGTTGTCAGGCATCCTGTGTGGGGTGCTCTGGGCTCTGGCTGCACTTTTTGCTACTTTGCTGTTTGTTGTATGTTTTTTCCATGAAAGCTGTCACCAACTGTACTATGTTTGAAGCATTGTGAACTTTGTCCTCTTCTCTTTCTTCCCGTTTCTTTCCAACCTGGCCCTGTTCATCAAGCTGCGATGTGGCTCACAGAGACGGCACCCAGGGAAGCTCTATGTTACTGTGCTGCTCAGTGTCACCTTCCTGTTCATCTTGGGCTTTCCTTTCAGTGTGGAGACTTTCATTGCTATTTTTTATCCACGGTCTTACTATATTTCTTGCTTGTTGACTTCACTGAACAGCTCCATCAATCCTTTCCTCTACTTCCTGGTGGGGAGCTGCCGGCAGCGCCGCTTCCAGTGCTCTGTCAAAGTCGCCTTCCGAAGATTGCTTGAAGAGGAAGCCACAAGTGAGGAGAGGAGCCAGGAAACTGGGGATGCCATGGTGGAGACCAGTGTGTGAGACCTGGCTGGTGAGGAGGCCTGGAGATGTGGAGCCTGGCAGACAGGCTGTGCCCATGCTGTGTTCCCCACTGCAATGCCCATGTCTGCCCTGGCCCCAGCCAATAAACTGTCTCCTGTGGCTCAGCAGATGAGTTGTGTGGTGTTTTGGGCTGTCTTGCCTGTGGCAGGTCTGATGCGTGGGGCTCAGGGAAGACTTCCTCTGGTCCGTTGTGCAAGCAAGGCAGGGATGTACCCAAAGGGTTGGAGAAATGGGCAATGGATGCCCAAAGGTGGCAATGGATGCTGTGGATGGGGTAGAGAGTGACAGATGGAGTGAGCCTGGAGCTTGAATTTGGAGAATGAGAAAGAGACAACCTGAGAAAGAGACAGAGAGAGAGAGAGAGGGAGAGGAAAACAGAGAGGGAGAAAAAGAAATAAAAAGAACAAAGGAATGCCTAGAACTGGGAAGTTACAAAGAAGCAGAGAGCAAAGTGAGCTGTCTCCATGGTGGTGATGGATGAGGTTTGCACAGACAAGAACCTTGCAGCTTAGATCCCGTTCCTAGTCCTATGGAACCACAGACACAAGCTCTGAGGCTGCTCCTCACACGAGGACTTTCAGCAGAGGTAGCAGGTGAAGCCCTTATGCTGTTGATGTCCACACACTGCTGATGGCCCAGTGTGGAGGGTCTCATGGTCAAGCACCAGGGTCTTGGCATGGAGGGATGATGCAGTAGGATGGTGGGAGGGCAGGAAGGGGCTGTCATGACCAAGTCCTACTGACAAGATCGCTGTCCGTGGGACATGTGAGGGGAAGCTGTCACTGATGTGATGAGATTGTGAGGAGTGAGTTCTCACCACAGGATGTGCTCTCAGGCATGAAGAAGGAGGCTGGAGCATAGTGGCTGGCCCCCGCAGCCATCACCATCACTTCTCTGCTGTCAAGCCTGGAAGCTGTACAGAGACCCCAAGTGCTGGAGCTCCTGCAGCAGAACTCTTCCCAGGTGCACCAAGAGGTGAGAGGCTGGGGATGGGTAGGTGGGAAATGCCTTTGGAACAGGGAGAGGCCTGGAGGGGCAGGAGATCATCCAGAGCACAACAAGGCTTGAGTTTTTCATAGGACAGCCTCAAGCTGGCGTGGGGCAGTGGGATCACAGGATCCTAGGATGTTAGGGGTTGGAAGGGACCTCCACAGATCATCAAGTCCACCCTCCTGCCAGAGCAGGACCATAAAATCTAGCTCAGGTCACACAGGAATGCATGGGGGAAGATGGAATGCTGGAAGAGATGAAGGTTCTTGTTCCCTTCTTCTTCCTCATCTCTCCTAGGAGGCGGCAGGGTCACTCCTCGTGGAGGAGAGCATCACAACGCAGTGCTCACTGAGCAGCATGGCTTCTGGACCTGCAGGTTCTCAAGGATTTAGCCGTGTTCCGTGCACAAGTCCAAATCCTTCCATCATGATAACTTCAGGTGTCTTCACCTGCATCTGCTTCTGTGGGCTTGTGGGCAACGTGGTGGTCGTGTGGCTCCTGGGCTGCCGCATGAAGCAGAGCCCCTTCACCGTCTACGTCCTGAACCTGGCCATCGCTGACTCCTCCCTGCTCCTGACCCTGGTTGTCCTTTTTACAATACTCATGACTTCAGCAGAACGTTGTAAGTTTAGTGATGCCCTTTTGCTGGCCATCGGCACCACGGCTCTGCTGTTCCTGCTTTGTTACCTGGCTGGCATGTACCTGCTGACAGCCATGAGCGTGGAGCGGTGCCTGGCTGCTCTCTTCCCACTCTGGTACCGCTGCCACCGCCCAAAGCGGTTGTCAGGCATCCTGTGTGGGGTGCTCTGGGCTCTGGCTACACTTTCTGTTCTTCTGCTCTTTCTGACTTGTGCTGTTACTGATAGCTGTGTCAAGGTATTTGGTGTTTTAAGCATTGTGAACTTTGTCCTCTTCTCTTTCTTGCCGCTGCTTTCCAACCTGGCCCTGTTCATCAAGCTCCGATGTGGCTCACAGAGACGACACCCAGGGAAGCTCTATGTTACTGTCCTGCTCAGTGTCACCTTTCTGGTCATCTTTGGGCTTCCTCTCAGTGTGTCGAGTCTCCTTCCTGTTTTTAATCCAGAATGTGTTTATATTTCTTGCCTGCTGGCCTCACTGAACAGCTCCATCAATCCTGTCCTTTACTTCCTGGTGGGGAGCTGCCGGCAGCGCCGCTTCCGATGCTCCCTCAAAGTCGCCTTCCAAAGACTGTTTGAAGAGGAAGCCACAAGTGAGGAGAGGAGCCAGGAGCCTGGGGATGCCATGGTGGAGACTAGTCTGTGAGACCTGCCTGGTGAGGAGGCCTGGAGATGTGGAGCCTGGCAGATAGGCTGTGCCCATGCTCTGTTCCCCATTGCAGTGCCCATCTCTGCCCTGGCCCCAGCCAATAAACTATCTCCTGTGGCAGATGAGCTGTGTGGTGCCGTGGGGCTCTGTTGCCTGGGGAAAGGCCAACAGAGGGCCCTGGGGGAGCTTTGTGCCTCTCACTTTGTATGGAGGGGGTTGAAGTATTGTCTGAGTTAGCTCAGAGAGGTGGCAGGTGCCCCATCCCTGGAACCATTCCAGCTCAGGTTGTCTGGACCTGTGCTGTAGTTGAAACTGTCCCTGATGTCTGCAGGGAATTGGAGTAGGTGACCTTGAAGGCCCCTTCTTAGCCAAATCAGCCTATTACTCTGTAGTGTCTGGTGTTCAAGCAAGGCAGGGCTGTGCAAGGACTGCCAACACAGGCAAGCCATGGGGACCGTGCAAGTATCCTGCCAGCACCCTGGCACCTGTCAAGAAGTGAAAGACTGAGCAAAGAGTAGAGCCAATTGTTGCTGTGCCAAGCACCAGTGTGGCTGCTATGTAGAGTCATGCAGCCCCCTCCTGACCCTGGAGGTTCAGCATGGAGACATTGTGATGACAGAGCTGCCCATGCCTCTACGTCTGCTGTCTCCCCAGCAGGAGGTTGAAGGTGATGATTCCTAAGAGAGCCAAAGGCTACTGGAAGCCATCAGAACAATTCTATGAACAGATTCTATCTGGCAACTTGCCTGCACCAATGTCTCCCTCCCAGCCCAGGTGAACTCATCTCTGTATGGATTCCCCTCGAGTAGGACCAGCAACTCCAGACCCCGCAGCTGGGCTCCGAGGGCTCCGGAGGCACAACCGGTGTGGTACCTGCGGTGGTTTGATGACTGTCTGTGAGGTTGGTGCCTCTAGATGGCAGGAGAGTGGCGTGGATGTGACAGCCTTGTTCTGTGGAGTTGTCGGCAGAGCCCAGCTGATGGGAAGGGCAACAAACCCATCATAGAACTGTTTAAGTTGGAAGAGAGCTTCAAGATCATGGAGTCCAACCCTTAATGAAGCACTGCCAGGACACCACCAAACCATTGCCCTCAGCACCACATCTCCACAGCTTTGAAACCCGTCCAGGGATGGGGACTCCAACATTGCCTTGAGCAGGCTGGACCACATCTTGACAGCCCTTTGGGGGAAGAAATTGTTCCTCATTTCCAAGCTAAACCTCTCTGGGGCCCTTTCCTCTCATCCTGTCACTTGTTCCTGGGCAGAAGAGCCCAACCCTCACCTGGCTCCAGCCTCCTTTCCGACGCTGTCTGGGATGCTTGCAGTTAGCAGAGATGTATCTCGCTGTAGGAAGCCTCCAGCTGAACCAAACCAGGGCAGTGGAGACTCCCATGTGTGCTGACAGCTTTCCTCAGGAACTGCTGAGCACACCAGGAGAGCACCTCCTTGTAGGGGGCAGGGCAGGCAGAGAGGGAAGAGTAGTGAAAAGACCAGGAGGAAGGGACCTCACAGCATCCCACCAGAGGGGAGACTGCTGGGAAAGAGGGCAGGAGGCACAAAGCCTGGCAGGGGTCATGATGCCATTTGCAGGTGGCAGGGAAGCCTGTACTCACCCACCCACTTCCCTGCCTCTGAAGTTGTCCATCCTTTTCCCATGCCCTTAAATCCAAAGCTAACAAACATACCACTGCTTTTAGGGAGAAAAGCAGAAGTATAACTCATGGGTGGTGAGTCATGTGAAGGCACATGAGCAGATAAAACATCTAAGAAGAGTTTATTATCAGAGGTTTTACAGATCAGGGCAGGAGTATTGAATGGTTGGGGTTTATTTCTCCATCAAAAGGTCACTGTCTTCTTTCCAGTTCCCTCTATCACAGAGTCCTGGAATCACAGACTGGAGGGAATTGGAAGGCACCTCTGGAGATCAGCCAGTCCAAGCCCCCTGCTCAAGCAGGGCACCCACAGCAGCTTGCCCAGCAGCACAATGCCCAGGGGCAGGTGGAAGCTCTCCACAGAAGCAGACTCCACAACCTCTCTGGGCAGCCTGCTCCAGGCCTCCAGCACCCTCACACCAAACAAGCTTCTCCTCATCCTCACATGCAACCTCCTGCACTCCACTTTGTGCCCTCTGCCCCTTGTCCTGGCCCTGGGCACCACTGACAGGAGTCTGGCCCCAGCCTCTTGCCCCCCACAGCTCCTGTAGCTGTTGCTGAGCACTGAGCAGATGCCCTCTGGGGCTGCTCTTCTGCAGGCTCAACAGCCCCAGGGCTCTCAGCCTTTGCTCCTCACAGAGCTGCTCCAGGCCCCTCAGCACCTCCAGAGCCTGAACTGGACTCTCTCCAGCAGTTCCCAGTCTCTCTGGAACTGGAGAGCTCAGAACCAGATCTAGGAATCCAGCTGCAACCTCACCAGGGTAAAACAGAGGGGCAGGAGAACCTCCCTGGACCTGCTGGCCACACTCTTCCACATAGCAAATCCAGACTTTGGAGAGTCTTCATGCACGGGGCTGAGCTTTGGGGTTGTTTTGTTTTAACACATCCCTCTCCCCCCCCCCGAGGAACAGAGACACCAGAAATGGAGGCAGACCTCAGGAGACGGTTGTGGGACAGTGTTTGCTGGAGAAAACCACTCAGACCATCCAGAGAAAAGGAGGAGGAACCATGAGAGGCAGTTCCAGTCAGAAGCCCTCGGGTGCAGATGATGACCCACAGTATGTGCAGACAACCCTCAGGGTGCCACAGAAGTGATTAATTTTGGGGAAAGCCTTCCAGGGGCCATTCCAAGCACTTGTCTGGACTGGAAGCTGGATGCAATGTTTCCCCTTCACGTGTGTCAACACCCACAAGGATTTTGCCCAGGAATTGTTCTGCTGTGCCAAGCTTCTCTTATCCTCTCTTCAGCAGAGAGCCCAAAACCATGCCAGGAGAGAAGAGCCTCCACCTCTCTGTTTTGACAGTGCACAGGGTGGAGCAACATCATGTTTGAGCACCTAGCACATTTCCATAGGAAAGGAAAATCACAGAATCATTTTGCTTGAAAGAGATCTCCAAAAAAGACCATGGAGTCCAACCCTTCACCCAGCACTGCCAGGGCACCACCAAACCATGGCACTCACCACCACAGCTCCATGGCTCTGAAACCCCTGCAGGGATGGGGACTCCACCACTGCTCTGGGCAGCCTGGGACAGGCCTTGACAATCCTTAAGGGCAAGAATTTTTTCCTCACGTCCAACCTAAACCTCTCCTGAGGCAACTTGACACTGTTTACCTCCTGTCCCATCACTTGTTCCTTGGCAGCAGAGCCCAACCCCCACCTGGCTCCAGCCTCCTTGCAGGGAGCTGCAGAGAGCCAGAAGCTCTCCCCTCAGCCTCCTTTCCTCCAGCCTCAACACCCCCAGCTCCCTCAGCTGCTCCTCACAATTCCTGTCCTCCAGACCCTTCCCCAGCTTTCTTGCCCTTCTCTGGACCCCCTCCAGTCCTTCAATGTCCAAGTGTGAGTGAGGGACCCAAACACTCCCCAGAACTCACAAGATTTGTGCTCTGGTTTCTCTAGTTTTGTTGTGTTGCTTCTAATCCTGCTCAGCTACAGCCAGACCCACACTGACACCACCTCCTCGTCTTGCCCTGACACTCATGGGATGTCTCCATCTCCTGAGGGTCTTCTCTCAGGGAGGGGCTACAGAGGTTTAAACACTCATTTCCATTGGGTTGTCTGTGGGAGCTTTGCCTCCCTTTGGGGGCTCTGTTATATCTTCAAAAGCCTCTTGGAAAGAAACCTTACCAGAGAACATGAAGCTGTTTGCCCAGCTCCCAAGGAAGAAGAAGACAGGGGTGATGGTGCTGTTCACACAGGCCAGCAGCAGAGACGTGTCAAAGGCAAAAACAGAAAAGTCAAACAGCCTCAGCAAGAGCCAGTACCAAAAATCAGCAGTCAAGAAGGGGAAGAAGATGACAGCTATCAGGACCACACAGAGCTTCCTTGGGAGGTGTTGCTGAGAGCAGCACAAGACCCTGGCAAGCAGGATTAGACCAGAAACAGTCAGGATAAGCACTGAGAAGAAGTAGCTCAGCATGAGGACCGTGACTGCTGCGGGGTAGAAGTAGATGATCATGATGAGGATGAAGGAGAGGGTCCAGAGCAGGGCACACACAATCACTGGCAAGTGCCAGCGCCAGGGGCAGCAGGATGAGGGGAGGGTGGACAGAGTTACCATGGCACTGAAGGGCACCAGGAGGTAGATGCTGGCGGTGAAAGTGAAGAGGATGGTGATGTTCAACAGGGTTGTCAGGTCCTGTGAGCCCAGCCTGCAACACAGGCACTCTGGGGTGTAAAACATCAGGAGGGCAGTGGTGATGGAGAGGAGGAAGGTGAAGTTGGCAGTGGCCAGGTTGAGGACATAGATGGTGCTGGGGCTCCTGCAGGCACGGCGGCAGAGGAACCACAGGACAGCTCCGTTCCCTGCCAGCCCGCAGGAGCAGGCGAGCAGTGTGACAGCCACTCTGCTGAAGTGACCAGCCCCACAGTCACTCCAGGTGTGGTCATCATCCCCCAGGCTGTGATGCCAGCTCCTGTTACACGCTGTCCCGTTGGGCTGGTCCTGGCAAGCAGAGCTGGCACCTTCCATGGCAGAGAACAGTGTGCTCACTACGAAACTTCTGCTGCTTGTCTTTCTTCCTCACAGCTGGAGGGATGAAAAGAAGCAGAGGTATGTTAGCTGCTCTGCTGTTCCAGGCAGTTCAGGCCTTTGCAGCCATGCTCCAGCTTCCACCTGAAGGACCACAAAGAAGGACCACAGGAAAGACGGAAGAGAGGAGATGGGTATGAGATGCCTGGCACAAGAGCATGGACAGAGGTAGAGCAAAAGCTAAGGAGATGTCACTTTGCTGGCTTTGAACAAGACAGATCTGGAGGAAGAAAACAGTAAGCTGACAGGATTGTCCTTGGAGATGTCAAAGAGCACTTGCTTTGGAAGTTCCATCCAAACATCTTTTCAGTGGTATTCAGGGGCAGGACAAGGAGCAGAGGGCACAAACCGAAGCCTAGGAGGTTCCACATGAAGATGAGGAGAAACTTTGGTGTGAGGGTGCTGGAGGCCTGGAGCAGGCTGCTCAGAGAGGTTGTGGAGTCTCCTTGTGTGGAGAGCTTCCAACTGCCCCTGGGCATTGTGCTGCTGGGCAAGCTGCTGTTGGTGCTCTGCTTGAGCAGGAGGCTTAGACTGGCTGATCTCCAGAGGTTCTTTCCAACCCCACCCTGCTGGAATTCTGTGGTTTTGGGGGCAGATCTCACAGTATCACAGTCTCACAGTATCACCAAGGTTGGAAGAGACCTCACAGATCATCAAGTCCAAGCTGTTACCACAGAGCTCAAGGCTAGACCATGGCACCAAGTGCCACGTCCAATCCTGCCTTGAACAGCTCCAGGGACGGCGACTCCACCACCTCCCTGGGCAGCCCATTCCAGTAGCCAATGACTCTCTCAGTGAAGAACTTTCTCCTCACCTCAAGCCTAAATTTCCCCTGGCGCAGCTTGAGGCTGTGTCCTCTTGTTCTGGTGCTGGCTGCCTGAGAGAAGAGAGCAACCTCCTCCTGGCTACAACCACCCCTCAGGTAGTTGTAGACAGCAATAAGGTCTGCCCTGAGCCTCCTCTTCTCCAGGCTAAACAATCCCAGCTCCCTCAGCCTCTCCTCGTAGGGCTGTGCTCGAGGCCTCTCACCAGCCTCGTTGCCCTTCTCTGGACACGTTCAAGCATCTCAATGTCCCTCTTAAACTGGGGGGCCCAGAACTGGACACAGTACTCAAGGTGTGGTCTAACCAGTGCAGAGTACAGGGGCAGAATGACCTCCCTGCTCCTGCTGGCCACACCATTCCTGATGCAGGCCAGGATGCCATTGGCTCTCTTGGCCACCTGGGCACACTGCTGGCTCATGTTCAGGCAGGTATCAATCAGCACCCCCAGATCCCTCTCTGTCTGGCTGCTCTCCAGCCACTCTGACCCCAGCCTGTATCTCTGCATGGGGTTGTTGTGGCCAAAGTGCAGCACCCTGCACTTGGAGCTATTGAATGCCATTCCCTTGGACTCTGCCCATCTGTCCAGGCGGTCAAGGTCCCGCTGCAGAGCCCTTCTGCCCTCCAACTCAATCACATCTGCCCCCAGCTTAGTGTCATCTCATATGGATTCTCAGGTGCCTAATAGTACAGTTGATATAAGGGAGCTGCTGGGTTCCTTCAGCAGAACACTCCTTTACCCATCACCTTTTCCCATGACTCTTTAGATCCTGCAGACCCTTATTCTCCAGTCAGCTCTGCTGCACATTGACCAACAGCTTCAAAGCCATGAAAGGTCTGCTTAGGTTGATCAAAACTTCCCCACTCATAAAAGCCTGACCTTTGCTCTCACAGCCTGGAGAACGTCCTTGGAGATGTGCTGCAGACCCACATCACCTCCTACCCACCAAGACAAGACCTTCACAAGGCTTCCTGGAATGATCCCTTGGAAAACCATGCTGAAGCCTGTCTTGGTGAGGCTGTGCAGTGTCCAGCATGTGGTTCTTCTGGAGTCCTTTCCCAGAATATTTGTCCTGGTGGCAGCCAAGCAGGATGGATTTATTCTCAAGGGTTGGTTCTTGCAGCCCCAGGGTTCTGGTTACAATCTATTCTTGGCTTGCTGCAGGAAATGACTAAACAAAACATCTCAGAAGCTGGACCTATGGGAGAAGCAAATGGTCTTGGGTCAGGTTCCTCTTCTTTTTCACTTTAAACCAACCCCAGCCCCCAAACATTCATCTGGGTGAACTGGCTGAACTTTCCTCACGTTGTTCCAAGGGTGTAGTTGTAGGACCCTGTGCTCCAAGCTTGCTGCAGAACGTCTGTTGCTGATTCTGATGGAGGTTTGCCACTTGCATACCACAACTTCTTGGTGGTGCTTGACCTCCAAGTGCTTGGTTTCCAAGAGCACGCTAGGAAGTGCATGGAGTTGCTCACTGAAGAGCAAGATCTGTGCATGAACCAGAGCACAGGGAGATGACTTTGAACAGTTGTAGGGTGCAGATCTTGGGCATCAGGCAGTGCCACCCCTGGGCTGCTCCAGCTTGGTTCAGTCCACCAACACAAGAGGAAGCTCTGAGAACCAGCTGAAGGTTTGTTGTAATAGGATGAGGAACAATGGATTGAAGCTTGAGGAGGGGAGACTGAGACCAGAGATCAGGAAGAAATTCTTTACAGTGAGGGTGGTGAGACAGTGGAACAGGTTGCCCAGGGAGACCATGGATGCCCTCTCCCTAGAGGCGTTCATGGCCAGGTTGGGTGGGGCTCCAGCAACCTGGGCTGGTGGGAAGTGTCCCTACCCATGGCAGGAGGATTGAACAAGACCATCTTTAAGGTTCCTTCCAACCCAACCCATTCCATGAATCTATGAGTTCAGGAAAGTCTCTTTTTCTTTCCTAAGAAGAAGTGAACTGATACTACTTGGCTGGCTTTAAGGAGCTGTGTCTTTCATCCAAGCTGTCTTCTACAGCCAGCAACCTGCAATGCTTTCCACAGACAGGCCCACAGGCTGAAGTTTGGTGAGATAATTCTTCACTGTGGTGAAGGTCAAAGGTTTCCCAGCAGAAACATCCCCTACAACTCACCCAATTCTAAGAAATTAGAACAGAATCAAAAGCAACAGCAATGAAAATCCACAACCAATAAGTAAAGGCATTTCCCCCCCCCCACCCCAGGACTGTTTAAATAACCTTAAAAAAAAAAAAAAATCTCAGTAAGGAGCCTCCAAAGATCCTAGAGAAGATCAAAGTTTGCATTAATGATCTCTGCCCTCTCCAGCTCTCTCCTTGCTTTTGCCCCAGATGTCCTTCCAACCACAAGTACTTTAGGCCAGCTTCCTCCAAATTTCCCCTCAGCACACTGCCAGCATCTGCTCTTGCCACAGAGGAGTGGACAGGGTGTCCCAGTGTGGTGTCCTCCAGAAACTCCCCACCCACCAGAGAAATGTGCTGGGAGCAGTCTCTCACTGCAGAGCAACGCACCCTGCCAGCTCCAAGGCTTCAGCTTCTGCATTTGGCCCTCCAGAAACTAACCCAGAGAGAGGATTTTCATGCTAAAGCAATGCTAGGATCAGCTGAAAACATCCTGCCCTGGTAACAGGCTGTGTGAAGCACGAGGCAGCTCTCAGCAGGTTCATTTCCCAAAGCTTCTACTCAGTCAGATTCCATGGACCAGAAGGGAATCACAGAATGTCAGGGGCTGGAAGGGACCTCCAAAGATCCTCTAGTCCAACCCCCCTGCCAGAGCAGGGTCACCTGCATCAGAAACATGACCTGGTGCTTTCTTAACCCAGCTTCAACCAGTGTGAGTCAGCACAAGTCTGCAGAATGGTACCTCCTGGCTTCTGCAGCTTCACTATCCATCCTCCTCCTCCCAGCAAGGCAGAGCCTCCAGACTCCAGCCGTGCCCACCGTCAGGGGAGACCCCTCACAGCACCCATAGCTGTGACAGCATCCCAGCAGCTCTCACTTCCCAGGCACTTTCTCAGTGAAATGGATCCCAAAACAGCTCTGCTTTTGCTTTGGCTTTCTCCAGGCTGCAGCTCTTGCTGGGGTGACCATGTGAACCCCTTGCCCTGAGGAGAACCCAGTCATGGATGTGTCTGGAGAGGCATCAGCTAAGCCAGCACTCTGAGCTGAGCAAGCCCTGGTGAGCAGAGGGGGAGGAGAACATCCCTCAACCACACTCTTTTTCATTCACCCCAGGAGACCACTGGGCTCCTAAAGTCCATTTGCAGAGATGTAGCACAAATGGATTTCAGTGAGAGGCTGAAAACCTTTTTGCTGTGACCAAAGGGGGATGCTGCCAGCTCAGGGTCTCTTTTCTTCAGATAAAAATAGACATCAGGAGAGAAACTCCATGAGCTACAAAATCAGTGCTCATGAGGCAGCCCTGCCCCTGCAAGCACCAAAGCTGGGGAAGGGTCTGGAGAACAGATCTTGGGAGAAGTGGTCAAGGGACTTGGGCTTGTTTAGACTGGAGAAAAGGAGGCTGAGGGAAGAGCTTCTGACTCTCCACAGCTCTGGAGCTCTGTGTCCTCTGGGCACAGAGGAACCTCATGAGGTTCAACAAGGATAAGTGCAGAGTCCTGAACCTGGGGAGGAACAATAAACTGCTCCAGCACAGGCTGGGAGTTGGTCTGCTGCAGAGCAGCCCTGTGGAGAGGGACCTGGGAGTGTTGGTGGGTAAGAAGTTGTCCGTGGCACAGCAATGTGCCCTGGTGGCCAAAGAGGGTCAGTGAGATCCTGGGGTGCATTAAGCAGAGTGTGTCCAGCAGATCGAGAGAGGTTCTCCTTCCCTTCTACTCTGCCCTGGTGAGACTTTATCTTGAGTACTGCCTTCAGTTTTGGGCTCCCAAGTTGAAGAGGGACAAGGATCTGCTGGAGAGGGTCCAGCAGAGGGCTATGAGGATGATGAGGGGACTGGAGCACTGCCTGATGAGGAGAGGCTGAGGGACCTGGGGCTGTTTAGTCTGGAGAAGAGAAGTCTGAGAGGGCATTTAATCAATGTTTATCAATATCTGAGAGCTGGGGGTCAGGAGGGGGGCACAGGCTCTGCTCACTGCTGCCTGAGTCAGGACAAGGAGCAATGGATGGAAGCTGCAGCACAGGAGGTTCCAGCTCAACACAAGGGGGAACTTTGTGACTGCAAGGGTCACAGAGCACTGGCACAGGCTGCCCAGAGAGGTTGTGGAGTCTCCTTCCCTGGAGCCTTTCCAGGCCTGTCTGGATGTGTTCCTGTGTGACCTGAGCTATGTTGTCTGGTCCTGCTTCGGCAGAGGGGTCGGACTCGATGATCTCTTCAGGTCCCTTCCAAGCCCTGCCATCCCGTGAGCCTGTGAGCCTGTGAACTCCCTGAAAGGAGGCTGGAGCCAAGTCAGGGTTGGGCTCTTCTCCAAAGGAACAAGTGACGGGACAAGAGGAACCCACCTCAAGCTGCACCAGGAAAGGTTTAGGTTGGCCATTAGAAGAAACTTCAATGAAAGGGTTCTCACACCCTGGCCAAGGCTGCCCAGGGAGGTGGGCGGTTAGAAGGGGCAGAGATGTGGTACAGCTCACTGTGACAGCTTGTTGGGACCACAGCACCCCAAAAGCTGGTCCCCAACAGAGGCTGTAAGTTCCAGTGATGTTGTAACTTGTCTGAAAACAGCCACGTGGCCTTCAACCGGGCTGGCAAAGCCCACGTTAGGCTGACAAGAATTGCTTGTTCCTGGGTCGAGTTTGAAGGTGTGATCCCTCAGGGCCAGGGGAGGTTCTGGCAATGATCCTCATGCTCTTCCCAGAAGGGGAGTTGCTTCTGAGAAGCACCCAAGCATCCTGCCAGCCTCAGCAGCACCGGCAGCACCACCAGCTGGAGAGATGATGCCCATACAGATATTGTAAGGTCTGAGGAGCCCTGTGACAGGTTAGGGATAAACGAAGTGTGATAGAAAGCTTCCAGGAGAGGGAAAGCAGCCAGCAAGTGGGTGGTTGTCCGGGGAGGAGTGTTTCTAATCAGGAATAAGTGAGGAGCCATTCACAAAACTCTTCTTGTGGAGCTTCTGGCAAAAGCCACTTCCTCTGTGGGAGAAAGAAAAAACCCAAAGGCAGATAAACAAAGTGGAGGAAGAAGAGCTCTGACGTAGCTGCTTACAAAACCCTTCCTAGCTCTCCCGAGAGATCTGCTGAGGGGTGCACCAGGGGGACAGAGCACCGAGGGGAGCTGGTAGGACAAGAGCAGGGACCGCTTGGGGACTGCCTTCTTTGTGTAGCTGTCCTAGGAGGATCCACTTCAGGATACGGATCCAAAGGGAGAGTGAGATGCCAAGACGAGAACATCGATCTGCCTGAGCCCAGCCGGACAGCCAGCCCCTGCCTGCTGCTCCACCAAAGCTCACAGGTAAGTGCAATGTTCTACTCCATCCCCACTTTCACTTCCTCCGGCATCCACTGCCAGCAGAAGCTTCCCTCCCACCCTCCCCTAGTGCCTGGCAGTGCTGGCTCCAGGTCCTCTCCCTGATGCACTGCACTTCTGCATCTCTTGGTGAACCTTCCTCCCTTCCCTCTCCCACCACGTTCACCACTCCCCTCCCTAGCAGGTCCCTCTTGCACCCCGCTGGTGCCTTCTCTGTGCAGGGAGCTGGTGAGCACCCACACAGCTCAGCCCTGGCTTCTCCAAACCACTAACACCTCATCATCCCCTCTGACCGCAGCCGGGGACCACATCCCACCGCCTACCCAGCGTCCACCCATGGAGGTGAACCACATGGGCCTGCCTCCCACATCACCCACGCTGGAGGCTGAGGAAGATGACCCCTGCGGGATAGATGTCACAGATGTGGCCATAGATGGTGTCACCCTGCTCATCTGCCTCTGCGGGCTGCTGGGCAATGGGGCTGTCCTCTGGCTCCTCGGCTGCCGCATCAAGAAGAGCCCTACCACCACCTACATCCTCAACCTGGCCACTGCTGACTTCACCTTCCTCCTCTTCATGGTCATCTCCTCCATCCTCTACATGATTGAGAACATCTCCTGCTCCACTGCTGTGTCCCTGACGTACATGAGGTCACTTTTCCTGCTCTCTCTGTTCTCCTACAACATGGGCCTGTACCTGCTGACGGCCATCAGCATCGAGAGGTGTGTCTCCGTCCTCTGCCCGCTCTGGTACCGCTGCCGCCGTCCCCGCTGCTTGTCAGCCCTGATGTGTGTCCTGCTCTGGGCTCTCTCCATCGCTGTCATTGCTGCTGTGACTTCTCTGTGCCTGCTGCATGATCACGAGGTCTGCCAGGTGGCTCTCATCTCCATGTATGCCCTCAACTTCCTCATCTTCGCCCCACCCATGGTCATTTCCAGCACGATCCTCTTCATCAAAGCTCATTGTGGGGCCCAGCAGCACCAATCCTGGATGCTCTCCATTGTTATCTTCCTCACCGTCCTCTTCTTCCTCCTCTTTGCTCTTCCCCTCAGCATCTGGAGTTTCCTGCAGCAGTTCAGCTACACCTTCACATCCTCCCAGGTTGTTTTCTTGCTTGCTTGCATCAACAGCAGCATCAACCCCTTCATTTATTTCTTGGTGGGGAGCTGCCGTCAGCAGTGCTCCTCAGTGTCCCTCCAGGTGGCCTTCAGGAGGGTCTTTGAGGATCCAGAAGACAAAGCTGCATGTAGCAATGACACCACGATGGACACGCTGGCCCCAGCCTGTTGAAGCTTCTGCACTGCTCTACCTGGGGCCCTGGGGCAGTGGCTGAGGGTTTCCCTGAGCAGCCAGGCTAATGAATGTCTGCAGTGCTTCTCCTGATGTCATCCTCTCTGTGGCACCCTCTCAGGGTGTCACTCTGTCCCCGTGCAGAAGGGGAGAACAGGGACATCGCCAAGGTCAACGCGAGGGGCAGATGCCCAGCAGGGAGCGTGGTGGAGTGCGGATCTTCTCCTCCCTGCCAGCCCAGCTCCTAGGGCATTCTGTCCTCAAGAAGGACATACTCCAGAAGTCCATGGGCCCAAATATCTCCTGGGTTTTGGGATGAGCATTCCCTTTGGGAATCTCTGACTCATGTACAGAGTTGGAAACCCATCCAGCGTCCCAAGTCCCTCTCATCCTCCTGCAACGTGTCCAAGCTCTTCTCCCCCCCCACCTCCTGCAATGCCAGCGTGGAGGGGGCCATGGATCCTCAGCAGGCTTTGCCACGGCCCCACCACCTTTCCCAGCTGCTGGTGCCCAGCTCCTGTATCTCACCACTGCCTGAGAGCAATAAATAACATCCTGCACCTCTGAGATGCCTTCAGCTTCCTCTGGGTCTTGCTGGTGGCTGGGCACGTGGGTGGAGGGAGTAGAGACACAAATAGGGCTTGTGTGCCCAGGTGACCAAGAAGGCCACCAGCATCCTGCTTGGATCAGCAAGGGTTGGCAGCAGGACCAGGGCAGGGATTTAACCCTCTGGACTTGGCACTGGTGGGGCCATACCTCTAGTCCTAGGTTCAGGTTTGGGGACACTGAGGGGCTGAAGCAGGTCTAGAGAAGAGTGGCAACGCTGGTGAAGGGTCTGGAGAACACGTCTGGTGAGGAGCAGCTGAGGCACCTGGGTTTCTGCAGCCTGGAGAAAAGGAGGCTCAGGGTTCTCTCCAACACCCTGAAAGGAGGCTAGGGCCAGGTGGAGGTGAGGATCTCCTCCCAAGAAACAAGTGACAGGACAGGGAGAAACGGCCTCAAGCTGCCTCAGGAGAGGTTTAGGTTGGACACAAGAAACAATTTCTTCTCTGAAAAGCTTGTCAAGGTCTGTCCCAGACTGCCCAGGGCAGTGGTGGAGTCCCTATCCCAGGAGAAGTTTCAAAACCCTGGAGATGTGCTCAGGGCCACGGTTCAGTGGTGCCTTGGCAGTGCTGAGGTAAGGGTTGAGAGCTCTGTGGTCTTAAAAGTCTTTTCCAACCAAAACAATGCCATGACTCTATGCTCACCAGAACGAAAATGATGCCAACAAATGATGCCCACAGCTGGGACCACGCTAGCACACCTGGTGTGGGCAGACTGACCCCAGGGGTATGGTGGTGGCCCCAGACTGTTTCATTAGTCTCATAACAAACATCTCTCCAGATGTTTTGGGTTTAGTCTTAAGAACCATGTCTAAGTGTAAAGGACTCTTCCAGTCCAGCAGGCTGAGGTGTTTCTCCTTCAGTAGCTCAGCATGGAGTAGCAGCAAGAGGAGGGCAAGTTCATGGTCCCCAGCTCAGCCACCACCTTCCATGAGCTTGGTGTCACATCTTTGGTCACCACGAGCTCCACAGGGCATTGCCTGCCTCCCTGTGGCTTTACCAAGGTCTCAACTGGTGGCAAAGCCTTTGGTCACAGCAATGGAGTGTGGGGAAGGTGGTGTTGGAGCCATCAGAGGTACATCAGATAGCTCCAAACCAAGCACCATCACAGCAGGCTTCAGTTTCCTCCACAGAGGCAGAAGGAAGGGACAGTGTCTATCCTCAGGGGACACGCCAGACTGCTGGGTGCAGCCTCCTCCAGCACTGCTGTCCCCATGGGTGTGTCTGGGGTTGGTTTCTGCTGTCCTCCTGAGTGTTTGTCCACCACCTCCCACACATCTTGGCCAGCCACACCATATCCCACACCTTCTCACCAGCCCCACCACATCCCACACCCCTCATGCCAACCCTACCATGTCCTACACTCCCTGTCCATCCCCACCACCTCCTGCACATGTCAGCCAGCCCCACCACCTCCTATACTCCCCACCCAGCCTTACCATGTCCCATCCCTTCCTGCCAGCATCATCAGATCTCGCTCTCTCCATGCCAGCCTCACCACATCCTACACCCTCCATGTCAACTCTACCACATCCCAGATTCCCTTGCCAGCTCCACCACCTCTTATACCCCCTTGGCCATCCTCTGCACATCCCACATTTTCCTGCCAGTCACACCACATCCCACACCCTCCATGCAATCTCATCACATCCCGTACTCACCATGCCAACTTTATCCCATCCCACAGTCCCTGGCCAACCTCACCACCTCTTTTACCCTTTGGCCAACTCCACCATGTCCCACACTCCTTCCCACCAGCCCCACCACATCCCACACTGCCCATGCCAACTCTACCACATCCTGCACCCTGCAGTCAGCCTCACTGCATCTCACCCCGCCATGGAGCCCCCCTCCAAACCCTGGCCAGTCTCACACCTGAGGCTCCAGTCCCTCCCTGTGGATTGTCCACCCACAAGCTTTAGGTGGGGGCTATTTCTCGGGGAGATCCCTACTCCATAGAAGTTGACTTCTGGTGCTGCAGCCTCCCACGCCCGGGGAGGAACGAGAGGAACGGGAACACTGGGAGGCGGCAGATGGAGCCAGCGGCGTTTATTTGAGCTGGGGGAGCGGGGTCGGAGCCGAACAGGGGAAGGAACTTCAACCGGGGGTGCCCGACTCAAGGGAGGCAAGAGCGGGGCAGCGGGAGCGGGGTGGTGCTGGAGCGTTCGCAGCTCCTCTTCCACCGCTAGAGGGCAGCATAGTCCTGGCGGCTGCGTCCGGCAGCGAGGGAGCTGCCGCAGGGAGCGGGATGGGGTGGGATGAGATGGGATGGGATAGGGAGCAGAGATGGAGATGGGTTGAGATGAGGATGGGGATTTGGAGGGGCTGGGATGGAATGGTCTTGAATGCAGATGAGGATGGGAATAGGAAGCAGAGAGGTGAGATGGGGGTGTGGATGGGGATTTGGATGAGCGGAGCTGGGCTGGCCTGGGATTGGGTGCAGATGGGGATGGAGATGGGGACAGAAAGCAGAGAGGTGGGTTGAAATGGGGATGGGGATGGACTGGGCTCAGATTGAGTGGATATGAGGATAAGGATGGGAAGCAGAGAGGTGAATTGAGATGAGGATTGGGGTAGGGGTGAGAATGGAATTGGAATGGGTTGAGTTAAGCAGGAGATAGGGCTGGGCTGGATAGGAGATGGATTGGGACTGGACTGGGAGTGACAATAGGCTGGAATGGAATTGAGTGGGGATGAGGACAGGATGGAATGGGATGGGACAGGGATGTGAATGGGGATGAGGATAAGAATGTGATTAAGTTGAGATGGGACTGGCTTGGCATGGGGATAGGGATGAGGATGGATTGGGATGGGAATGGGAAGAGGATGAGGATAAGGATATGATTCAGTTGAGATGGGACTGGTTTGGGATGGAGATAGGGATGGGGATGAGGATGGGTTGGGATGGGTTAGGGTGGGAATGGGGATGATGATGGAATGAAGATGGGAAAGGTAGGCAGCTGAGTGTGAAGCCAAGGCAGGCAGCACAGCCAGTGTGGATATGGTGGCCTCTTAGTTGAAGGTCATGGTGACTGCTGCCTCTTCAAAGACTCTCTGGAAGGCGACCTGGAGGGACACCAAGGAGCAGTGCCTGTGGCAACTCCCCACCAAGAAGTAGATGAAGGGGTTGATGCTGCTGTTGATGCAAGCAAGCAAGAAAACAACTTGGTTGGTCAGGAAGTTGTAGCTGTACTGCTGCAGGAAACTCCAGATGCTGAGAGGAACCCCAAAGATGAGAAAGAAGAGGACAGTGAGGAAGATAACAATGTAGAGCCTCTTGGGTTGGCGCCGCTTGGAGCCACACAGGACCTTAATGAAGAGAATCATGTTGGAAATGACCATGGGTGGGGCGAAGATGAGGAAGTTGAGGGCATACATGGAGATGAGAGCCACCTGGCAGACCTCATGATCATACAACAGGCACAGAGAAGTCACCACAGCCATGACAGCGATGGAGAGAGCCCAGAGCAGGACACACATCAGGGCTGACAAGCAGCGGGGACGGCGGCAGCGGTACCAGAGCGGGCAGAGGACGGAGACACACCTCTCGATGCTGATGGCCGTCAGCAGGTACAGGCCCATGTTGTAGGAGAACAGAGAGAGCAGGAAAAGTGAGCTCATGTACATCAGGGACACAGCAGTGGAGCAGGAGATGTTCTCAATCATGTAGAGGATGGAGGAGATGACCGTGAAGATGAGGAAGGTGAAGTCAGCAGTGGCCAGGTTGAGGATGTAGGTGGTGATAGGGTTCCTCTTGATGCGGCAGCCGAGGAGCCAGAGGACAGCCCCATTGCCCAGCAGCCCGCAGAGGCAGATGAGCAGGGTGACACCATCTATGGCCACATCTGTGACATCTAGCCTGCATGGGTCACCTTCATTAGGCTCTGGAGTGGGTGACGTGGGAGGTGGGGGTGTCTGGTTCCTCTCCATGGTGCCAGGTGGGACACAGTCCCCAGCTGCAGTCAGAGCGGACAAGGAGTTAGTAGGACCCGAAAGGATGTGTCAGGAAGAGGGGTCCTGGTGCTATAGGACTGCAGGGGGTGGGGACAGGGGAGGCACAGGAAGGTGGGGAGGTGACTGCCTCTCCAGTGATGAGCTGGGGGATCAGTGGAGAGGGTGGAGGAGCTCCAGCCGTGGGAGGACATGCGTGGGAGCAAGGAGAGGGGCTGCAAGGAGCTCCAAGGCTGTGATCCCAACACCCTACCTGTCCGGGCAGCAGCCCCAAGCAGGATAACTCCCTCCCTCCAGCTCTCCTTACCACGCTGGTGAGAAGAATTGGGGTGTCCACGTCCACAGGAGACCCGAGCAGCCTGCTTCCCCTCCAAACAACGCTGCAGTTTGGGGCGTTTCTGCAAGCTCACAGGTCAGGTGGTGAGCACTGGGCAGCTTCAGAGCCACAGGCTGCAGCGCAGAGCTGCCTCTCCTGTCAAATTTCTCTTGGTCTTGCGGGAAAGGAAATGCTTTGTCCGAGAGAATACCCCAGAGGATGGATCCTGCAGCTGCTACATCTTGCTGTGAGAGAATTTTGATGCTTTTAGGATACCAACCCATACCTTATTAGACTGATAATTGCCACCTTCCTAATTGTTTTATTGCTTTCCAGTTTCCTCCCCCTGCATCCTTCTGAGATCCTTCCTTATTGGGTCCATTTGCCTTCCAGTCTCCCAGCGTGTGAATTGTCTCTGGTTTTCCTCCATCTTTGTTGTCTGTCAGGCCTTGGTGGAAGTTTGGTGTTCCAGCTAAGGTCACATCCTGAGCAAACAACCCAAAGAAACAAAGCCAAATCCATGTGGGGCAAGGAGAGGGCTCCAACTGCCTCAGCATCCACCAGCCCCAGGAATCCACAGCCAGAAGTGGGAACAAAGCACATCACAAACGAGCCATCTTGCCCTAACATCCAAAAGTGACCCAGACAGGGCCCAGAGGGTCCCCACAGGGGTCTCAGCTATGCTGTCTGGGAGCAGCTACTGCTCCAGTTAGCCCCAACCCAAAATTGAAGCCAGGGCTGAGCAACACCAGCCTCATGCAGAGGAAGAGGAGGACACCAAGCCTGCAGACACAACACCTCTTGCAGGGGTAACAATGGCATCAAGGAATCATAGAATGATTTGGATTGGAAAGGACCTTCAAGGTCATCCACTTCCAACCCTCCTGCTATGGGCAAGGACACCTCCCACTAGACCAGGTTGCTTAGAGTCTCACCCAACCTGGTTTTGAACACTTCCAGGGATGAGGAGTCCACAGCTTGCCTGGGTAACCTGCCCCAGTGTTCCACCACCTTCATAGTCAAGAACTTTGTCCTAAATCCAATGTGAATCTACCCTGCTCTAGTTCAGAACCATTGCCCCTTGTGCTGTCACCACAGGCCCTTACAAAGAGTTCCTCTCCATCCTGAGGTATTGGAAAGTCACTGTAAGGTCTCCTCAGAACTTTCTATTCTCCAGGCTGAAGATGTTGGGTCAGACTTGCCCCAGCTGCTCTGGGCATTGCAGGGTATTCCCACACAGGCTGGTTCCACCAAGGGACCTAGAAGAGCCAAGCAGGAGATGACCCAACTACAGGGCTGTGGGGAATGGCAGAGAAGAGCACACATGATGCCCACCATCCATACTTTCAGCCCCACCCCAGACACATCCACTTACCCTGTGCCAGGCTTTGGAGTGGCAGAGGAGGGAACTCACCAGAAGTAAGGAGGTCTCAGGGATCTCCAGGCTGGGGTGTGGGGGACACAATCTCTTATTCCTCCCCACAGTGACACTGGCTGCCCTCCATGTCTTCTCAAGCATGGCTGGGCAGTGGGCAAAGCACCCTTTCACCTCATTAAGCTGGCCAGTTGCTACCTAGGCCCACTAACAGCCCTGCCCAACTCACCCAGTGCACCCACAACAGGACTGAGGGAGCTGGTTGGAGGGGGCACCCATTCGTGGGGCACCCTGAGCCCAGCCACCACCCAGAGACACCCCATGTCCCAAGTGCCTTGTGTCTGAGCATCCTTGGAGCTCCCACAGTGGGATCAAGGAGGTCCTCATCCCAGAGGAGGTGGGAGATGGGCAAGGATTTCTGGGATAATACAGGGTGGTCAGTGTGGCATGGCACCTTCTGGACTCTTGGGAACAGTGCAGGGTTGGCATGTCCCAAGCCAGACGTGGCATTGCATTCCCATCGGCATGTTGGTGTCACCTAGAAGAAATCATGGGCTGGGGGCTGCCAAGTTGGGTCCCACTGGGCTGGGCACCAGGGAAAGAGCTTCCCAACAGGGCATGGTTCAGCATGGCACAGCATGGCACACCAGGCAGGGCTGGGCACATCACCTGGTGTGACCTGGTGTGACAGGAGAGGTGGCACCAACAAGGGGTGGGAGGGTGACAGAGCTGTGAGTCACCCCCACTCCTGCAATGCTCTCCACCCTGAACTTTGCCTCCTGAGGTGTTTGGGGCAATAAAACCCAGGCTGCAGGGTGTCGGGAAGGGTCCCTGCCTGCAGTGGGCACCGAGTGGGCACTGAGCAGGTGGGGGCATACCATGAGTGTGTTTGTGCACATATGGACATGTGTGGAAGGGAACTGCATGGAAGAGCATGAGGAGGAGATGCCCATGCAGGCCAGGAGGGGTGTGCCAAGGAGCTTCAGGCATGGCATGGAGTTGTACATGTGTGTGCTCAAGGAGCTTCATGTGTGGGGTGGAGTCATACATGTAGGGGTTGGCATGAGACAGAGCACGGCAGGGGTGACCAACATGTGCCATGCATGTGCCACCCACTTACAGGAGGGTCCTGAGCATGCACAAGGGGTGTGTGCAAGGTGTCACGAGTGTGCAAAGTGTCATGTGTGTGCAGTGTGCCCGTACATGTGTGGGCACAGTGCCTGTCTGCCAGCCGTGCCCCGGCCCCGACCGATGCCACCAGCATGACCCCAGCCCTAAGCGACGCCACGGGCGGGTCTGGCTGTCGGGTGGTGGCCGCACCCTGGACTGGGCGGGTGCCACCCGCTGCCTTGTCCCTGTCACCGTCGAGGCCAGGCAGGCTCTGTGGCTCCGGCAGCTGCCCCCATGCAGCAGGAGCGGGGGGGTCGGAGCCCGGGACCCCCCGAGACGGAGGTCAAGGTGGTCGTCGTTGGGGATGGGGGCTGCGGGAAGACGTCTCTGCTGGTGGCTTTCGCCAGGGGTGACTTCCCCAAGGTACCGACCTCCCTGTCCCCTGGGACCTCAGTGCCGTGGCGGGTGGGATCACCGTCCCCAAGCTCTCCGGAGAGTGGTGGCACAGATAAAGGGCAGCAGGATGGGATGGGATGGGCACGGCGGTGGCAGCGGCGTCGTTTACAGCAGGAGACGGGACTGGTGCGACCGGCAGAGGGGGTGGCACAGTCTAGGGCTTGACAGGGGTCCAGGGTGGCACACCCTTGGCAGGTGGAAAGGAATCTCTATCTTGCCGGGGGGGGCACAGGTTGGAGAGCAAGGGGGGTGCAAGGATGAGGAGCAGCCCAGAGGTGCCCCAGAACCTCTCATCTGGGCCCCGCTGGGAACATTCTGGCTGCCTGAGGCTTGATGCTGCCTTGGGCTGTGGGGGACAAGAAAGGTCCCCACTCCATCTGTATCAGGATGGCACCACCATCTCCTGCCCCCTTGGTTCCCTCTGCTGACCTCAGGTACCTCCCCATGCCCTGTCTTGGGCATACACTCCTCTAGGGGTCCCTTCTGTCACGTCCTCCTGTCCCCTCCAGGTCTACGTCCCCACCGTGTTTGAGAAGTACACAGCCTCCATCCAGGTTGGCGGCAAGCCCGTGAAGATCCACCTCTGGGACACAGCAGGTGGGGCACGAGGTGACAAGGCAGGCAGTCGTTGTCCTCCATGCCTCCATCTCATGCGTTTTGAGGTGTCCCACATCCGTGGGTCAAAGTTTGGGGGGTGTTCCCCTGCACTGACCATGGGAGATGAAGAGTTAACCTCATCCACCGGGTCCCTGACGATGTCACTCTCAGCACTGCCACTTTATGTCTCCGGAGCCCCATCGTGCTCCCCGGCCGGAGGGGCTGATGAGGTGGCAGGTCGGGAGGCACCCAGCCTGGTGGGGAACTGGTGCATAATGGTCTGCTTCTCCACCGGGCAGGGCAGGAGGACTATGACAGGCTTCGTCCCTTGTCTTACGCCAACGCCAACGTCGTCCTCATCTGCTTCGACGTCACCAGCCCCAACAGCTATGAAAATATCCTAACGAAGGTGAGGGAGCCTCTGTGGGAGGTGGCATGGAGCCAGCACTGCTGCCCGTCATCCCAAGTCCCCATCCCCTGAGTGACATTTTACTCTCCCTCCCCCAACAGTGGTACCCAGAGGTGAATCACTTCTGCAAGGGTGTGCCAGTGCTGCTGGTGGGCTGCAAGACCGACCTGCGGCGGGACCGGGAGGTGCTGGAGAAGCTGGAGGAGGCACGCCTGGAGCCCATCTCTTACCAGCAGGCAAGTGCCACCCCCTCAATGAGCCAGCGATGTCCCCCAGCATGGGAAAGGGGAGCTGGGGTCTCTGGCAGAGGTCTGACCTCCTGACTCCCCACAGGGAGAGGCCATGGCCCGGCAGGTCCACGCCGTGTCCTACTTGGAGTGCTCGGCCAGGTACCAGGAGAACATTGGGGCCATCTTCGTGAAGGCCTGTGGTGCTGCCCTCAACGCTGCCCGCCGCAGCCAGCGCAGGAGGCGACCCCGCAGGGGCTGCGTGCTCTGCTGAGCCCCCCACCCCTGCCACCACCCCAGGGACCTGCTGCTGGGACAGTGCCCAGGATGCTATCTGCTCTGTCAACACTGGACCTCAGGTGTCAGCATCTTGTCCCTTCACCAGCACTCAGGATCTGCTGCTGCCCTCCCCAGTGCTTGGGATGCCAGCTGCCGCCAGACTTCATCTGCCACCACCAAACCACCACTGCCACCATCCTGCCCCCTGGCCAGCTGACCCTAAGCACCAAGCACTGTCTCACCAGTATCCAAGCATCCTCTGCCTGCACTGAACAGATGCAGTCTGGGAGGCAGAGAACTGATTTGGGGAGGGGTATCCTTCCTGCTGGCAGGCCAGCATGGGAGGGGTGACACAGAGGGACTTTGAGGGCAGCTCTGCCATTAAAGCTCAACATATGTCAGCATGGGACACGGGGATGACCTCTGGGAACCAGCTCCCTCCTCTTTCCTGGCTGGGGTGCACGTCTGGTGCATGTGCGTATAGGGGTGTGCTGCATCTATACAGGGGTGTGCTGCATGTATATAGGGGTGAACTGCATATATATAGGGGTGAGCTGCAGGTGTGGAGAGGTGTGCTGGATGTATAGAGGGGTGTGTACACGCATACAAGGGCGTGCTGCATGTACATAGGTATGAGCTGCACATATATATATACGTGTGTGCTCCATGTCTATAAGGGTGTGCTGCACATGTATATACATGCGTGCTCCACGTCTACAGGGGCGTGCTCCATGTATAGACAGGAATATGTGTGTGTGCCATACATACACGGGCGAGAGCTGCACGCATCACGCATGTGGGTGTGCACAAATACTCATGCCTGTGTTTACATGCCTGCACGCGTATATACATACGGGCACGCTTATCTCCGTAGGGATCAGGGCGTGCACGTCTATGTGGACGTATAGCTGAATGCATAGCTATGCAGACATACGTACGTGCACATAGCCCCGTCTCTATGCGTACACTGCGGGTGCGCACAGCCGCCCGCAGGGGGCGTGTGTGAGGCCTGCGCGCCCCCCTACACGTGCATAGCCCCCATACAGCCCCCACAGACCCCCTCCAGCCCCTACAGCTGCGGGACCCAGCACCAGGCGCATGCGCAGCCACAGGGGGCGGAGCCCCGCCTAAAGGGCGGGGGCCAAGCGGAGGGGCGGGACCAGCGTCCAACTCGCGCTTGCGCGCTCGCTCCCGCGCCGGCGGGGCGGGGCCGCTGAGGTGCATGCGCGCCCCCGGAGCCCTAGGGGAGCGGAGGGGAGGGGGGCAGGAGCGCATGCGCAGAGCGGGTGGCGGAGGCGGCGGCGGGGGGGGTCAGGGGAGGTTGCGGGCGGCGCAGGCGCAGTGCGGCGGCCGAGGCAGTGTGTATGTGAGACTCTGACGGGTTCAAAATGGCGGCGGCGGCTCCTGTGTGAGGAGGGGAGCCGTGTCCCGGCCGGGGGGGCGGCGGCGGCGGCGGGACGGGGCGGCGGGTGGTGGTGAGGCTGCCGGCGGCCCGGCTACCCGGCGGCGGGGATGGGGTGCGGCGGAGTGAGGTGGAGGTGGTGGTGAGGGAAATGGGGACGCTGTGCCCGGTGGACGCGGCGCCGGGCCGGGGAGCGGGGCCCGCTGGAGCGGGCAGTCGCCCGGGGTGGCCGGTGGGGCTGTCAGTGACCACTAGCCACAGTGGCCGCACTGAAAACGGCGGGGCGAAGGGTGGAGGGGGAGGGAGGGAAGGAAGGACAGACGGACGGTGACGGGGCCGGGGGGGCGGCGCGGCCGGCGGGCCGGGCCCGAGCCCGGGACACGATCGCTGCCTGACCCGGGGATTCCTCCTCCGTCTCTTGTATTTCTCCCCGTCTCGGCGTTAGAAGAGGACAAAGGCGCAGGAGAGACCTGGTGAGCCACTCGCTGGGGGCGAAGTGTGTGTCTGTGGGGGCTGGTGTGGGCTCGCCGACTCCCAGCTTGACCCCTAAGTTTTCCCGAGTCCCCGGAAAGGAAGCGGGTGGCGGGACCGGTGTCCTGGCTGGAAGGGAGCGGGCGGCTCGCCCCTTCCCTTGCGGGCCCCCGAGAGGCCAGGCCGGGAAGTTGGGTGGGCGGCGGGGCGGGCGGCTCCCGGGGGTTGCAGGGTGCTGGTGACAGCTCCCCGAGGACTGACGTCCTGAGCGCCAGCCCAGGGGCTTCCCCCGCCGCCGCTTTGTTCGACCGGGCTGGGGACAGTTTGCCCTGGGGCATAGGCGGGGGAGAGCGGCTCGGGACGGGCTTTCACCGCGGGGGTGGGATGGGGCCGGGGACTGGTGGAGCCACCTCGGACTGGGGGCTCTGCCCGGCGCCGGGGCTGCGTGTACTCCCGGGAGCCAGGGGGTCTCCTTGGGGCGGGGGTTGTTTTCCCCGGGCCGGAGGGGTTTGCTCTGGTCCGTGGGTGCTTGCTACGGGTTTGCCCGGGGCCGGAGAGGTCAGCCCGGAACCGGGGGCTTTGCTCTAGTCTGGAAATGTTTACGCCGGGCCCGGAGTTCTGCTCGGGGTCGAGGCGGTCTGCTCGGGGTCACGGGGTGCTTGCCCTGGTCTGGGGACTCTGCTTGTAGCCAGGGGTGTTGCCGTGGTCCAGGGGTGCTTCCCCGGGCCGGGAGCTCTGCTCGGGGCCGGGTGGTTTGCTTTGCTTCTGGTGTGCTTGCCCGAGTTTGTGACAGCGGGTGTTGCAGGCAGGGTGGCTTGGCTGGTGCGTTGCACTCCAGTTGTTGATAACTGGGAGTTTAACGAGTGAAGAGAGCCAGCCTCTGCTGCCTGAGCTGCGGGGGGGAATCCCGGTCCTGGGAGGTCCTGGCAGCAGGGGTGAGGGAAATGGTAGCAGAATTTGGAACTCTCTGCTGTCAAACTCGGAGGGTCGAGGAGGAGCAGGGTGAAAGAAGTTCCCTTCACCCTCTTGGTAGTGGTTCTCTAGTGCTACTCAGGGTGGCAAATTGCTTCCCCCGAGGTCTGGTGTAGGCACGGTCATGGGGATTAAGAGATGTGGTGTATCTAGGCTTTGATTTCCTTCGGTTCCGTTAAAAACAAAGAAAGTTTTAAGTGCCATCTGACACCCTGGGAGGTTTTCCCATGTTCTTGTGCAGTGTCACAAGGTGGCAGATTTTGAGAGCTGAGCATGTGGGTCTCCTCAAGACAGCAGTTAGTCCCATACCCGCAGCTGTTCCCAAGCACTGTGTGTAGGAGAGGTCACATCTACCTTCCCGCTGCTCATGACAGGTGTTCTGTACCTGTGTAGTTTCTCCAGAGTGCAGGATACCTGAAGCGTGGCTGTGATGGTTTTGGAGGAGTTGGACCTCAAATAATCTTGTGCTCTGGTTGCGCCTTGACTGCCATTGAGTGTTTGACAGCAGCTTGTCTGCTCCAAATCGTGGTGTGGGCCAACTGAGTGGCCACTGGTGCCGGTCATGGTGAGGAGAGGAGACCTTTCCCAGCTCTGAGACCTGCAGCTCATGTGGGGTTACAGAACAGCTGGCAAAGTCATTTACCTGAGGTCATGCCTAAAGTTAGACTGGGAGTATTGAAAGTTGAGGTGGGCTCGTCCACGGTGTTAGCTCAGCCCAGTGCAGGGGGATAGAATCTGCCTCAAAAGGGCAAAGAAACAAGGAATGTAGGTGTCTCATTCTGTGTGCCTTGCTTCACTATCTCCCTCTGACTTCAAAGGAGGAAGAGGAGGAAGACAGCAGTCCTGGTGTGTCCTTCTCGCTCTCTTCAGAGGAGTCTGAGATGGAGCCTGAGGAAGAAAGGATCCGTTACAGCCAAAGACTGGTCAGTGCTGGCCTTGAGCACTCAAATTCTGTTCTTGATTCTGTTGTAACTGAAGAAAGAAATGACTTTCACTGGCAACAGGGTTGAACAACCCCGAGAAAGCATTGTGGTGGATTGCTGCGGCCTGCCCAGCGGTGTTATCTCAGCTGGCCGAGGGTTAGATGGCTTTGTGGGATGTTGTTTGTGTCACCAAGTTTGCCCTAACTTGGCTGCTGAACTCTGGGAGAGGGGAGGGCTGAGGGCTGGGGCTGAGGTAAGACACCTTGCCAAGCTGCTGGATGAAACGTGAAATGAGTGTTGGTCCAGTTTCTGTCACAGCAGGTTTTTCTCTGTGTGTGACCAGAGAGAGGAGCTGAAATGCTTCATGTCACCATTACCTTGGCCTGGAATTGATTTGAGTGTGCTGTGAAATCTGAATTGGCTTCAGCTTTGGGTTTAAACGTACCTGTCCTTGTGCACACATCCTCTGAGAGGAGTTCGTTTTGCAGGGAGCTGTTCCAAAAGCCAGGTCCTGTCAGGAGCTCTGCTCTTTGTCCTGTGGTTCAGGGGACTGCATGAAGGTGCTGGGTTATAAATGGGAGTAGTTTGGGAGCAGCTCTCTGAGAGTCTGAGATAACTCCTGGAGATCCCAGGGAAGCAGGGAAGGTACTGAGTCCTGTAGGTCATCTCCATGTGTTTTGGAGGCAGTTACAAACCCCCTGGAAGGGTGAGCGTCAGCTCTGAGTCACAGCAGTCCACGTTCCCTCTTCAAGGTACTGCCTGGAAAGGTAAATCCTTATCCCTTAATGCTCTGGAATCATTTGGGGGAGGCAAGGAGGCACTCATCACCAAGCTTTGCCCTCAGGAGCTCGCCACCTTTGTTGCTCTGTGGTTGCTGCTGAGTGCCTGGCTGTAGGAAGGGCGCTGGGGAGTCAGCATGAAGTCCTTCAGTGGAACTAGAAATGGTTTTGCCAGCTGTGATCCCCATGGAAAGGATAGTTCTGCACAGGCTGTGGCTTGTCCAAACATCTGGTTTACCCAAGGCATACTCATTTTTAGGGGCTATTTGGGATCTATTGCATGTTTATTCCTTGCAGAGAGGATTCCCATGCTAGATGATTTGGTGACAGCTTTTATGGTCAGCCACCTCAGCGTGTTCCGGGAACCTGAATTGTCTCTGTTTTTCATCTTGTCTCTGAGAGGGTCCTTACAATTAAAAAAGCATACAGAACCAAAACCAAACTGTGATGCGTCTGTGGGCTCTCCAAAATGACTTGTCTTCCCCCAGAAGCAGTAGTCTCACCTCCTCCCTCATCCTGACTTCCTTCTTCCCACAGCTGTGCAGGTCAAGGTGCTGATTTGACTGGAGAGTGACCATTTCTGTAGCCAGCCAGGGTGGCTTCTCTTAGAGGTAGTTCCAGCTTCACATTTTGGTTAAACTCTGATCTGAATTACACTTTGACCTGAAGTGACCCAAAATGGCTGGACAGAGACACGGCAGGTGAAGGTCAGAAGTGTCCAAGTTTGCAAACACTTCTGTCACAAATAAAAGTGGCCGGGACAAGTCACTGTCCTGCTGTAGGTGACCTGAGCTCCATCAGGCTGTGCTAAGCTGGATAAATGGCTGCAGGCTGCTGAGCTGCCTGCGTAAGGGGCTTGGGGAGGCACATGGACAGCAAGCAGTGAATGAAGCTCACCCAGGCTTCTGCAGCCCACATGTGCAGGTTGTCTCTGCTGGCCTGCAGCCGAGAGAAGAGGCATGAACCCTGTATGCTAGGTGAGCCTTAGTTCATGCCTCCTGCTTGGCTTTTCCTCTGAGCTTCCAACCCTTTATGCTCTCCTGCTGAGTCTGTGACACTCCTTTGGTGAAGGACCTTAAAAAAATATTATCTGTATTATTTATGCTTGGAAATGCAGGGAGCTCTTCTCTTAGCTGGTGTTTGTGACTCTGCAGAGCAAGATATCACAAATTAATTTATCCAGGAAACACAAAAGTGCTGAGTGTGACTGACTTGAGTATCATACTCCCACATATGGTCTTGGGAGTTAGTTTTAATGTGCCAACATCAAAAGTTCTAGCAGGGAAACATCAAAAGTTCTAGCAGGGAAACATCAAAAGTTCTAGCAGGTAAACAGATGGTTGATATCTGCTGCTCTGAGTGGTGTTTCTGGTGTGTGCCTGGGCAGCTGGAGGGGTGTGCTAGCAAAAGAATAAATGTATTTAGCAAAAATCGAGAATGCCAAGTCTGGTGGCAGTCCTATCAGCCAAACAGCCTTGGCCAAGAGGGATTTCTAGTGGTGAAGGAATTGAACTGATGCGTGGTTTGATGGTACCAAGTGGTTTGAGATGGCAAAAGCATCTCTGGACTGACTGGTTTTCAAGAGGGTTAGAGGAAGTCTTGAGCAGTTTGTGTTAGTTTCTTCAGTGAGCAGTACTTTGCCCTCCTTGTGCTTCAACACAAATCTGATCTCTTCTGAATGCTTTGAGTAGAAATTCACCTCTGCTTTGGATGTGGTCACACTCTCGTGAGAGTTCTCATCCAGTTCTCAGGTCCCTGTGTGATGTGACACATACATTAGGTGGGTCATATGGCCCTAACTCTGCTTCCTTCCTAGCTCAGGCTCTACATCCACAGCTCCCAAGGTTTCTGAAGGCCTGGATGAGTTGATTTGGACACAGGGCTGTCGCTGGGGGGGTGCCTTGCACCCCTCCCAAACAGGATGTGGAAGAAGCTGTGTCCTGGCCAGCACTGGGAGGCTGACATATGCAAAAGAAGGCAGAAGATGATGCTGTGTGAGCAGGGAGAGGGTGCACAACAGCAAGATGTTGGTGTTCCACACCCTGAGATGTGGCTGAACCTCCATGCAGAGTGATTAGTGGAGGACAGGACTTGCAGAGTAGTTTCAACTAAGTCTACCTAAGTTTCTGCTCCTCAGCCCTGTGTGAGACAGTATTTGGAGACTGGTTTGAGATGCTGGCTTTATAAGCTGTAGATGTATGTGTTGCAGGCCCTTAATTGAGGAGCTGAAATGCTCTATTGTGTCGTGCACCCTGAGTGACAGTCCAGCCGTGGCACTAACAATGCTGTGGTCCTTCTCTGAGACTTGGAAGGCTTCCACTGACTGTCACTGGGTGGTCGCACCCAACCCATGTCACAACAAGCTCTTCAGCTCCCTACAAGGAAGCCAAGGGTGTGCTGGCACCTGGAGAATGGACTTGTTAAAGACAGAGGTGGCAACATGAACAGCTCTGGCTGTGGAGAAAGAGGAGTTCAGTCAGTTGGTGGATGCTTGGGCACTTGCTAGGTTCTCCATGAGGTGACTGAGACTGAAGAGAACCTGTCATGTGGATATAACTTACTTTTTCCTGGTAAGGTTAGGTCTGTGTTGGATCATTAGCAGGGAAGGGATCTGCTGGTGGTGCTGGGAACTGTTCAAGCTGACCAGTACAGTGCAAACCAGAAACTGCTGCTGGTAGAGCTCTTTGACTCAGCACCTTCTGAAGATGTTCTTGTGCTCAAGGTGTGTTGCAGCACAGAGTGTGTGTGTGGTGCTCCTCTGAGGGGTTTCTGTTTCTTCACTCTTCACCACGCACAAAGCCCCTTTGCCCTTCCTGACCTGTGGAGCTGCAGAAAGGCTCCTCAGCAGGACACAAGGTTGGTGTCTGCCTGTTCTTCTGCAGGGAAGTCAGTGAGGTGCTGAAACTGAGGAAATCTCTCACTGTCTGCCTGCTCCAGGGCTAATTTTGCCAGCCCTTTACAGTGAATTGAGACTATCAGGACTCCATGAATTCTAAATTGGGATTAGCACCTCACCAAAGTGATGCTGGACACTTTCAGTGACCACACTTGGGGTGAGGAATGAAAGGCAGCAGCCCTGGATCACTTCTGAACATCGCAGGGGAGCGTAGTGGGTGAGTGCCACCACCTTGAGGACAAATGACGCCCATCATGGTCTCTGTGTGGCTGTCGAGTCAGCAGTTTGTATCTCAGGGTGTGGTTCCAAGGCAGGATTGCTGGTGTGGCAGAGCTGGTTCAAGAGGTTTTCTCCCTCCCTCTGTTAGTACTTCAGGAGCTGAGGGGACTTGTACTTCAGGGCATTGTGGGTCGTGCCCTGGCTGGCAGGGAGGTGGCATCTAATCCAGTGTGTTGTGGGTGCTGGGTTGGTGAGCTAGCTGCAAACCTGATGGGACTGGTGGCAATCTGAGATGGGCAGACAGGGTGGGGTAGGAACCTCTTAAACTGGCTCTGCTGCTGGAGAGAGCCTGCGGTGGGCCCTCACCCTCCCCCGGGGCAGTGGGTGTACTCTGGGGCTCCTGCTGAAGGCATTGTGGTGGGTCCCGAGTGACCATCCCTGGCTGGGAGCCATGGCACCCATCTTTAGGTTGTTGGAGGTGATTATCACACCCATGAAGGGAAATGGGCCTGGGGAGGAGGAGATCACCCTCTCAAGTGCTCTGGAGCATATGGGAGATGGGAAGGGAGTGAAACTTTGTCTCTCCCATGGCTCGGGGCAGTCGGTGTCCTGCCTTAGCACTGCCCTGCCCTTCCCTCTGGTCAGATCCTGACATGAAATTTGAGAGGAGGCTTCTGCCTGTCCCTACCAGTCAAAAACGGAGGCCTCTGCTGTAAACAGCAGTTAGCAAACCTGTCCTCACATGTTGGTGTCCATGATAGCCCCTGGGTGAGAGCTCACATGAGCTTCACAGAATGTGGACTCATCAGCTGTGGGGTGAAGCTTGAGGAGGAGCATAGAGGAGAAGGTTTCTTCTGCAGTGTGTGTGTGTGTAGAGTGGCACCAGCACCCTCAGGAGTGTACTGCCCATGTCTGAGGGATGGCAAGGCTGGATCCGACCAGAGTCACAGCAGCTCTAATCCTGTGGTTTCCAAGTTGTTGCTGGTACCAAGGCCTTTCTGTGATGGCAAATGCAAGCCACAACCCACAGGGCCATCAAGGGCTGTGCATCTTAGCATTCATGTGACACATGTGACAAAGTTCCAACCCTTACCCTCACATCACTGAGGGCATATATGGCCTCAAAGCTGGGAGAGGGAGGTTGGTGGGATGCAAGCTGTGGGCCAGAAGGACGCTGCTTGTGTCTGGTGAGATAGCAAAGACAGATGCTGCCCTCCCTGAGTGGGTCAAGCAGTTGCCTTTGTTCTATCTTGAATGGCTCATACTACCCCATCAGGTTCATGTTCTGAGTTGTTCTTCTGCTTGCCACCACATAATGATCTCTTGTGGTTGCTGTTTGTCCATCCTTAGATCTTGATGTACTAGAGAGAATCCAGTCCTGGTGAACAGTGGCTTTCTCAGAGCTGGTCCCATTGACTTAGGGCAGTCTGTGCGGGGTTGAACCCACCAGGGTGATCCCCATGGGATGAACCCTGTGTACTGGGGTGGGAACATGGGTGGTTGTGCCATCTGAAACGTGACCCTGGGCATTCCTTACCCAGTTGGACGATGCTCAGAGGGCTGAAGGTTTATCTGCTTTGTGCCCTCGGTGAATCCCTGTCTGACCAAATATCACTGGTCTGCTGGACACACCTTCCCAGTGTGGGATGGTGAATCTCTCTCTGCCTCAAACTGAATACACTACAAATAAGTCATTCCAGATGACCCAGGTATAATAATGGAGCTCTAAATTATTTAGGGACTGATCGGATTTGGTCTGAGCAACTCCTCGAGAGGTGGCAGCAAGTGAAGGTGATGCTTGGAAAGCTTTAGATTCCCCTTTGAGCATTTTGGGTCCTGAGACATGCGAGAGTGTGATGGTTCCTGAGAGAAAACATCTCTGAGAACACCTGGCTGATGTTCTGTGTCAGCAGAGGAGTGCAGGACTATCTCTGGTGGTTTCTTCCTGTCTCAAGCCTGGCTGTGTCCTCAGTGTCCTAGAGTGAGGAAGCACCAGGAGCACTTGAAGGTACTTGTTAGTTGCCACACAGTATTTACAATGTCTCCTGTTAATAAGCAGGTTGTCACAAGGTTACCCCAGGTGGAGGTGACACAAGTTAGCAGAACAGTCCCCAGGCCCTCGATTCCTTCTTACTGTTGACTGTTACCTCAGGAGCCACCCGGACAGGGCTCTGGAGGTCACTGGCTGGGTCGTGGGGGACAAATGGCGCAGGCAGGGGAAGCGATACATTCAGAAAGTGGAGAAACAAAGTGGTGCACTAAGATTGTTCTCTGAACATGTGTGAGGGGAAGCATTTGTCTTCAGGTTGAGATGTCTGGTGCTGCTGGTGACAGCAGTGTTGCTGATTCCAGAGAAGGAAACAATGGATGAGCTTGGAGTGTCAGTGGCCTGAGTTCCGAAGAGCTCCATTTGCTGTCAGAGTTGACTTACTAGTTCACAGACTTCCTTACACAATGCCTGACCTGCCTCTGTTTGGGTTGAAGAGGCTGAAGGCATGTGGAAGAAGTAGAAGGTAAGGAGGAAGGAGGCATCTCACACTGAATCCTTGCATGTTGTGGAGCTGTAGCAGGGGATGGTGCATCCACAGCTGAACCTGAAGCAGGAGCTGGCTTTGCTTGGAGAACAGGGCTTGGTTGGTGTAGCTGAACAGATCCTTTCTGGATGTTCTGTCCATTCTTGGTTCTGGTGGAGGTGATGAGAGCAGAGAAGGCCCTTGCTTAGTTACTTTGGGAAAAGCAGGAGAGCCAAGTGGAGAAGCAAAGCCTGTGGCAGGATGGCAGGACCTGTGATGAGGTCTCAAAGTTACTGAGCTAGCAAAAGCACTGGGAAGCAAGAAGGGTGGGGAGCACTCATCTCAGAACTGAAAGTGTTGTCTCCAGTGGGATTGGAGAGCCTCTTGTCTCAGGTTTGATGGTTCTGGGGTCAGAGTCAGGCAGAACAGTCCTGTGCAGAGCCCAGGGAGCAGTGGTCAGTCATTTTTCCACATTTGGAAAATGGGATGTGGGCATCTCAGCTGGAGCTGAGGCGCTCTCTGTGGCTGCACCTGTACATACACAGCCTCCAAAAGCAGCTTCCCAGCTCTCTTCTGTCTTGGATGGTCTCAAGCTAGGTAATCTGCAGACCCAGTCTTTGCTGTAGAGCTGCTTGTGCTGCTCCAGGGCTAGGTCCTGTTCTGGAGGGCTCTGGACAGAGGGTCAATCCCTTGGGGGCTGCAGGGAACTTTGGTGGTGGTCTTCCCTCTCCACAGTGGTCTGAACAGGCTGTGCTGCCCACCGTAAGGTACCTGCACATCTCCCTTGGCAAGAATGCTGAGGACTTGTGATTTTTGAGGATCAAGGAGTGGTGAGAACATGTTCTTGTTGCTCCCTCTCTTAGTTAAGAGTTAACTCCTGACTCTTAACTGTCCAGTTAGAAAATGCTCTGTGCCATGTGTCCCTCACCCAGCTGCGGGTAGCTGCACACCAACAGTTGAGCCATAGCAGCTCATTTTCCTTTACCCTTGTTCATTTGATGGGGAAATCAGGCTGCAGAATGGCTCCAGAATAAGTGTAAGCTACTGTACGTGGTGGAAGATGCTTTACTCATGCAGCCTGGAGCTCAATCTGGAGAAACCAGACAGCTTGCGATGACCTCAAAGTTTTTTGTTTGCTGATCCTCCCTGTTTACCTCTTTCCCCAGCTTTAAGGGGGCAATGGAGGAAGGTGAGTAGCCATCTGCAGGGGGTTGCCTCCTGGCATTGAAGATGGTTCAGATAAACCTGGTGGCAAAGCTTAGCCTATAAATCCATGAGGGGGCAGAGGAGATGGACCTGTTGGACAGAGTTTATTCTCTCCTGTTTCTCTGCTGTCCATGACAGTGCCTCTTTGTTGCTGTAGAAACAGCACCACTAGTAAATAGCATGAGCTGGTTATCCAGAGACTTTGAATCCCTGGGGAAGCTCCAGGAACTTGAACCAGCCTGGAGCTGCAGGGTGGTACAAAGAGCTAGGTGGGTTTATGAACAGTTTGCTGGGGTAGGTGCACACTGTAGCACTTCCACTGTGGTTGGGAGCCTAGAAGGGTGTACATCTGGGTGGCCTCCTTGCTTTTTGCCTTTCCCTGGATCCTCCATGTTTTAGCTGCTGCCCACCAGGAGTTTTACGTAAAGCTGCCCCCACACCCTTTTATGTCATGAAGGAAGAGTCTTCAGGGTGTGATCGTTGTGGTTAGTGCTGGTACTCAGGGGTGGGAACTGACCGTAGATAGTACTGTCCTATCTTTGTGGGTCTTGACAGCTTGGGGGAAGAGGCGGCTTGACAAAAGGCACCAGAGGAAGGATCAGGATGTTGCTGTTATCTGGAGAAGCAGCTCCCAACCACTACAAGAGAGACATTCAGAGGGGATTATCCTATGTGATGTTGCTTCTTACCTTGCCTAACTTTTCCTGAAGTGAAAGCCTGCAGGGTGAGAGGGAAGAGAACTTGGAGAAGCTGCTGCAGAACTTGGAGAAACAGCAACACAAACACTGAAGGAGCAATCAGAAGCTCTTTAAAAAGAGAAAGAGGCCAGGCTGTGCAGTCTGAGAGTGCCCAGCTCCCCTCTTGTTAGTCCCTACACCCCTGCCTCTCAGGAGCTTCATCTTGCGATGGAGCTGAGGCAGCTGGAAGTGGCCTCAGTGTCTCTAGTTCACTGTGTGTAGGTATTTCCATTTCACAGCAAACTCCTGAGCCTCTTTGGCCCATTTGGAATAAGGAAGGAGCAAGTTCTGAGCTGCTTGTGGAGCAAAAGGGGAGGGAGTGTGTGCAGTGATGGTGTAACAGTGCAGTGTGTGGAGGAAGTGTCATCCTAGCAGATGGTTTCACAAACTGTCCATGTTCTTCCCAGTGGTCTTGGGTGGTTGTCCTTCTTTTTAAGCATCCCAGGCCCCATAATCTGTGACTCAAGCAGCTTGTTGCTGTTCTCTGTAAAGATTGGGGTCCCCTTAACAGGAGTTGAAGGACAAATCCCAGAGCTTCCTGTGCTTTTGCCCTCCCAGTGTTCCTGTGGTCCAGCCTTCCTGGACAGAGCTAGGGGTGCTCATCTACCTGACTGCACAGGACGTGTGCTGGGGACAGCCTGGCAGCAAAAGAGCTCAACACAGCAGGTTTTTGACTTGAATGGCTTCTGCTTTTGAGGGGCAGGAGATAGCTAAAGGGATTAGGAAGATTTGGTGGTCCTTCATGAGCTTCCTCAAGTTCTCATAGAATCCAGGTCCCAGGGTGCTATGGCTGGTGGTGGCTATGGGCAGGGTGAGGGTTGGTAGGGCCATAAGAGCTGCTTGGGACAGCATGACTTACACTGGAGGTGACAGGAGTGAGAAGCCATGTCCTTCCCTGGGAGCAGTGTTTCCTCATTGGGACTGTTGCCAGACTTGCCCATCTGTGATCTGATCAGGCCTGTTCCTCTGTCTGGTGGTTTTGCTGCTGTGGCTGGGCAGTGTGTGATGGTGCAGCAGCTGCTGGAGTTCACTTTGGTTGGTGCTGGCTCCTCACCTGCCTCTTTCAGCCTTGCTCCAATTCCCCAATTACTCCTTGTCTACATCCAAAAGTGCAAACCAAAGCATTCTCCCTGCTCATCCTGAAATGCTGCCAGCCCTGCTCGTGATGGGAATCCCTCCTGGAGCTGTGAAGCCTGGAAGGGCTCCAGATCTGCATAGATTCCTGTTCACTCCTCAGCCTGGTGCTATGAGTCTCTTTGTCCAGGAATCTTTATCCTGGGATATGCCAGTATCATAGTAGTATCATAGTATCATCAGGGTTGGAAGAGACCTCACAGATCATCAAGTCCAACCCTTCACCACAGAGCTCAAGGCTAGACCATGGCACCAAGTGCCACGTCCAATCCCGCCTTGAACAGCTCCAGGGACGGCGACTCCACCACCTCCCTGGGCAGCCCATTCCAGTGTCCAATGACTCTCTCAGTGAAGAACTTTCTCCTCACCTCGAGCCTAAACTTCCCCTGGCGCAGCCTGAGGCTGTGTCCTCTCGTTCTGGCACTGGCCACCTGAGAGAAGAAGTCTTGCTTTCCAGGTCTTGAGAGAAACAAATGATGTTTAAATTGGGTTAGTTGTTGGGTTCCTCTTGTGAAACCAGGCAGCAGATTGGGTTAGCTTGATGGGTCTTGGTCAGAAAGTCATGGTTGGTGGGTAGGGCAAGCAGAGCTGCTAAAATTAGCCACCTGCTAGCTTGGTCTAGAGTTGAGCTGCCCTCCAGGCTTGCCCTGAGCTAGGTGTGGCCACTGGCAGGTTGTCCTGGATCTCATGCTTGAGGAGTTATGGCCTTCTCTTCAGATCCCACTGTGGTGTTTCTGCACAGCTGGCAGAGTAGGGAGCCCAAGACCACTTTATTGATTGATTTATCTCTGGGGTACTGGCAGTTGTTGAGCAAAGCAAGTAACTCTGCAGAGTCTAAATACGGAGTTGATGTGAGCCCACTTCTGTAGGACTCTTTCTTTGTAGCCCAAGGGTGACAGGAGGTGGTGTGGTTATTGCATCCTATGCTTGGAAGGAAGAAGAGCTGAGAAGGAAACTCAGGTGAAGGTGAGGAGGGAGAGGAAAATTGAGGGGTGCTTTGGTCTCCTGAAGTGGATGAAGCTGTAGCATATCAGGAGAAGGCTTCCTGAGGCCTGGGAGATGAAAGTGTTGGAGGTCAGGAAGGGATTGGCAGCAGATAGGGCAGGAAGTGACTCAAAGGCTGCGGTGGTTGTTGGTTTCACTCTGCCAATATATGAGGCCTTCAGCAAAAGGACAGCTTATTTTTCTCTCAAATATGACCTGGTGCTCGTTCTCCTCTCCAAAAATCTCCATAGAAAAGAAGTCTTCTGGTTCTTCTCAGCTGACTGTCATTTGCTTTGCCATCAGAGGTAGCTGTGCTCCATCAAAGTCATGTTGCTGACTGAGAAAGGTAAAGAAGGTGTTTTGGAGAACACCACTGTGAAATTATAGGAGCCATGCCCCTGGCATCCCTGGGAGAAGGAGGCTGCAAGTAAAGGGACCAGGGTAGTGCTGGAGCTATCTGCAGGATTAGTGTTTGTACTTCTTGTTTCCTGCATTGAGTGGATGGTCCTCAAGAGGGCTAGAAGGAGGTGGACAACTATCTTAGGTGGGAATCATTGGCTGGCTGGCTGGTGGTGGAGGGTGAATAAACTGCCTTGATCTTCATCCTGCCTGACAGAGGGAAGAGCTTTGGGCTTCTTGTCCTTGTTAAAACCCATCAGGATGGAAAATGCCTGGATCCTAACACTGACCATAAAGCTGGATCAAAAAGTAGTGTTCAAATGGCACTGCTGCATGCTGGGGTTGGCCAACAGGTCCATACGTAATGTGCCTGACTCTTCTGCCTTGCTTTCCTGCAACTGAGCTCCATCTGGGACATTCTCACTCATGGCAGTTTTGGAGGAATCTCCTGATCTCCAAGTCATGTGTCCCTGGCTGAACTGACACTGGAAGAGCTGGAACACTGGTTGACACTGGAAGAGCTCCCAGCAGCAAAGCCACCCCCAGGATGATCTTATGTGGAAGCACAGAACTGTGACTTGCTGGTGTGCTCTGGTGAGATCTGCCTGGATGGGCTGGCAGCAAGAAGAGTCAGGAGGACTCTTGCAATCTGGGGTGGGGTGTTCCACCAAGACCTAGCCCTGTTGTAGGCTGTGGGACAGAAACAGCTGTTTCTTCCTAGAAGAAGATGAGGGTTTGAGTGTAGGAAGGATTCATGCAGCTCTCACAAGGTGTGTGCTGCTGGAAAGGTGAGGTTGGTGTGACCATGTTGCGGCTTTGTGTGCCTCCTGCCCCTCACAGGTATCATCTGTAGCTGGTTATTCAACCAGGTAGCTCCCTGCAAGGCACGTGAACACCACAGCACTTGAGAGAAGAAAAGGATCTTGAGGAGTCCTTACACAAGCCCCAGGCTTATACCCTGACCACATCCATCTCTCCTCATATGGAGATTTGGGAATCTCAGGAACCATGATTTGTGTCACTATTTCATGAGGAAGCCACAGACCCCAGGAGTGGAAAACTCTGCTGTGGGGATTTGTCCAAAGTCCCAGCAGATGCTGCCTCTCCCAAGATGCACGCCTGGCAGTGCAGAAGCTTTTCCTTCCTCCTGTCTGCTCTGTGCCTGCTGAAATATTGTTTGTCCCCACCCTCCCCAAGACAACAATGACATGAAAGTGTGGTGGCCCCAGCCGAGGGCACCAGAGGGTGTTGTGTAACTAGTGGGAGCTCTTTGGATCATGGCAGAGCCATTGCTGGGATCCTGTTCTCCTACAGATTGTGCACATTAGAAGGTCAGACTCTTCCCTGCCCACAGAGAAGCTGATGAGGCTGGGAGAGTGGGTGAGCTTTGTGGAGAGTGAAGGAGCTGTATGGTTGATGCTTGGACTTTGGAATTTACTCAGCTGGACAAGAGGAGCCTCTTCCTTCCATGTTCTGCTTCCCTCTTTCCCCATTGCAGAGATTTGGGGTTCAGATGTTCCTGTCTTGCTTCCAGGGCTTTGCACTTTGGTGTGGCTTTCTGTTTGTCTCAGAAGTTGTGCTGTGAACAAGATCAGGGTAGAGCCAGAAGGATTCTGTGATCCCACAGCATAGATCTGTGTGTGGATCTGTCTGGGATAAGGTGGAGTTTGTATTGCTGATGCTCACATGTGATGTGGAAAAGGTTGCCCAGGGAGGTGGTGGAGTCAGCATCCCTGGAGGTGTTCAGGAAAGGTGTGGATGTGGTTTAATGGCCATGGTGGTGTTGGGTCGATGTTTGGACTCAGTGATCTTGGAGGTTGTTTCCAACCAAAACCGTTGTGTGAGTTTTGTGGCCCAAATGCTAAGCCAGAGTCACTAAGCACTGGAGCTTGGCACCACATGGGCAGCAAGAGTGATGGAGCACAAGGAGGGAGCAGGGTCTGGTTTCTTACTGGGATTGTACCTCCAGCACCTGCCAGTGGGAGCCGGCTGGAGCCATATGGTCACGTTTGTGTTCAGTTAGCTGGCCTGCAACATCCACAGCCTGGCCTGGCTTGGTGCCACTTCCAGAGGGACAGACAATACCTGATGTGGCTGGCAGTCTGGCAGGGTACAGCAGCTGTGTCCACTCCAGGAGGAAACCTTCCACCAGGATAAAGGTGCCAGGCAGCAAGATCTCTAGGAGGGGTTTTCCCGGTGTGTTGGTTATCAACCCACTTGCAGCCTTCAGGCTGTACTTTGCTACCAGAGGTGTTCAGGCTCTTGGTGTCCTTGGCCAAGTACTGTCTGCTGGCTTGTGCTGCTCTCTGCTGTGGGAAGTGTCAGAGAATCACAGAACTGTTTTGCTTGGAAGGGACTTTCAAGCTTGTGGAGTCCAACCCTGAACCCAGCACTGCCAGGTCACTGCCAAACCATGGCACTCAACAACCACATCTCCACAGCTTTGAAACTCCTCTGGGGTCCAGTGCCTGCTGGAAACAGGGCTGCAACTGGCTGGAGCAGCCTTCCAGCCTGAGCCTGCAACGTGCCACCACCACTACAGGACCCAGCAGTCTCTGCTTCATTAAGCACATTAACAAGAGATCTGCCTGCTGCGACCAGTGGTCCTTAGCCTCGTTTCCTGGGCTTGTGGGAATGGGGCAAGTAAAAAGTTGGTCATGCTGGGATGTCCTTAGCGTGCTTGCCAGGACTAGGTGTGCCTTGAACTTTCCTGCTGGGAAGTAGTAAGGAATAAAATACCTGCAAAGCCATCTGAAGTCTCCTTCAGTTGGCCATGATCCAGACAAGCAGAAGGAAGCACTCTGACCTCCTCTGTCTCTGAAGGCATAGAAATCCAAAGAGGAAGCTACAGATGAAGTTTCCTTGGTGCATTTGCCCAGATGACCTCAGCCTTCTGCACCCTCACACAGCACTCTGCAAGGCAGAAGTGATTTGGAATGGTTCTGGGATGGGAACTGTGGTTGTCCAGCAAATGGGGCTGTTTGGGATTCCTCCTTTTCCTCCAGGGAAGGTGAGGAAGGGTCTGTGGGTGGAGCTGGAATCAGCTGGGCTGGTTTCTTCTGTTGAACTTGCTCTGTATTTTCATCCTGCCTGGCAAGAAAATGCTGAGCTGGGCTGATGAGTGATGAGAAGAGTGGGTGCTCTCCTGGATGCTGCCTGGCAGGACTAGCAAAGTCTCCTGTGGGTTAACAGGAGCTGAGACCTGTGGGAGCTGGTTGTGCAGCTTCCTGTTCCCCAAAGGTGCTGGATCCAGCTCTGGAGTCCTCATCACAGGAGAGACATGGAGCTGTTGAAGCAGGCCCAGAAGTGGCCACAGCAGTGATGGCAGGGCTAGAAGCCCTCTGTTGTGAGGCCAGGCTGAGAGAGTTGGGGTTGTTCAGCCTGGAGAATGCTCCAGAGAAACCTTCTGGTGGCCTTTTAGCACTTCAAGGGGCTGAACAGAAAGCTGGGGATGGACTTCTGAGCTGGGCCTGTTGCAACAGGACCAAGGGCTGATGGTTTGGAACCAAAAGAGGGAGATTCAGAATGGAGAGAAGGGAGAAATGTTGGATGCTGAGGGTGCTGAGAGCCTGGCTGAGGCTGTCCAGAGAGGTGGTGGATTCGCTATCCCTGGAATGATTCCAGGGCAGGGTTGGGATTCTGATCAACCTATTCTAGTTGGAGATGTCCCTGCTGACTGCAGGAGGTTGGACTAGGTCAGCTTTAAAGGTACTTTCCCACCCAAACCTGTCTGGGATTTTGTGAAGTCTGGATCAGTGCTGAGCTCAGTCACAGTCTGCCTGGGACTGGGGAGGGGGGGATGTGACTCCTCTGCCACTGCTGTGAGGCCACTGCCAGCTTCCAGAGCCAGATGTGACAGTAGATGCTGCATCACCTCCTGCCCCATCCTGTCCCTGCCTGTCTTGAGGCACAAATGATTTATGGTGGGAACATCCCTAATTGGGGGAAGTCAGCTTGGCTAATCCAGAGCAGGTTGCTTTTATCCAAGCTGATTTAGGGAGCATTCCCATGAAGGACTGGAGGGGTGGCCAGCAGCTGGGGGCAATAATTCCTTCCAGATCCAGCAGTGCTAGAAGAGGATGTCTGTCAGGAATCCCAGTGCAGATGTACTTAGGGCATCCTCTAGGAGAGCTACTCCCCACACAGAAACAAGGGAATAAATCAACTTCTGGGTATGAAAACTTGGGAATTGTCTTCAGCATAAAGGATTTGAGTTCCCAAGTGCCTTTAGCTCCTGCACAGCAGAAAACTGAAGCACCTGGAAAGATGGGAAAGGGATTCTTTTTCCTTTGTCCCAGTTTCACTGAGCTATCTCCCCCCTTTCCCATGTTTCTGTGTCAGCACTCGTTGAGAGTGAATTATCTGTCTCCCAGACAGTTCAGTTTGCACCAATCTGGTGGTCGTAGGAGGAGCAAATCTGATGTTGCAGTGCTGTGCTTTGGATCCAGGACAGACCTTGCCTAAATCAATCTTCTCTGGCACGGTCTCTGTTGAAGATTGCTACCAGCAGTGATTTATTTTGAGCAAGAGCCCTCGTGGATAATGACTTGGGAACAGAGAGACGCTTCTCTCAGCGAGTAGAAGCCTGTGGCCTTCCCAAAGACAGTGTGCTTGCAGGGCAAATGGCTCCCCAGAGGACCTGGCTGAGCTGTGAGAGTCTGGGAAGCTAAGCTGGTGGTTGCTGCTGGTCCATCCCTGAGCTGTGCTGGTCTGTTTTCTCCTCAGCGTGGCACAATGAGGCGGCGCTATGAGGATGATGGCATCTCCGATGATGAAATCGAAGGGAAGAGGACATTTGACCTGGAGGAAAAGCTGTCCACCAACAAGTTTAACTCCACCTTCGTGGTCTTCATGGAAGGCAAAGGTTTGTTTTGAGGACTGGTGTGCTGTTGCTGCTGGCAGTACCCAGACAGCTTCTGTGATTGGCTGCTTCTCCAGTGAGGCCTGGTGTGGGAGATGACTTCCCTCAGAGCCTTTCTTAGAAGTCTGCCAGGAGTCACAGTTGAATGTGCTCTTGTGTATCTGACTGCACCCAAACCCCCCTCAGCTGCCCACTGAAAAGGTGTACAAGGCAGTTTTGGTGTTAATGGCATCCTGTCACCAGTCCTTTTGGTTGGAAGAGACCTTTAAGGTCATGGAATCTAACCCTTAACCCAGCACTGCCAGGGCACCACTAAACCATGGCACTCAGCACCACATCTCCATATCTTTGAAACCTCTCCAGGGACTGGGACTCCACCATTGCCCTGGGCAGCCTGGGCCAGGCCTTGACAACCCTCCAGAGCAAGAGATTGTTTCTCATGTCCCACCTAAACCTCCCCAGGACATCTTGAGGCTACTTCCTCTTGTCCTGTAACCACTTCCTTGGGAGAACAGCCTAACCCCCACCTCATGACACCACCCTTCCAGGCAGATGTCCTCTTGTCCTGCATGTTGCTGCCCTTCTCCCATTCTTCTGTGAAGCTGGGAAAACTCTCAGCTGTTCACACCAGCTGTGTGCTTTGCTGTAAACCACTTTACTTGCACAACCCAAGTGGCGCAGAGCAGGCAGGGGACATTTCCTGGACCTGCAGTCCCCAAGGAGTCTGAGGGCAATTTGATGCATACTGGGGAAGAATTGACTCAAGCCTGTGAGGCACTTAGGTCAGTGGAGTTGATAACAAGGGGTTTGTGTAAGGAACAGCACAGAAGCCACTTGCTGTGGGGAGCTGTGAGCCAGCCTGCAGCTCTGCTGCCTTGCTGGGACACATGGCAGCCAGGAACGAGAGGGTTGTCCTGGGTCAGCACCTGGAATTGCAGCCACATGTCTACTACATCCTTAATTTAAAGACCATGTGGAATCTTCCCTTTCTTTCACCACACACACATGGCTCAGCAGGATGCCTTTTCATCACATGCTTTAGGAGGGTTTACCATGAGGGAGATGAATTTCTTCAAGGCTTCTCTTGCTTGGCTGTGAGCTTCTGAGGGTAGTTAAGACCAAAACCCCATGCTGTGTCCCTGGATGAGGAAGCCTGTTGGAGGCCACCCTCCCTGGGGGGCCTGTCAGCAGCACACCATACTGCTCACAGAGCTGCTGCTAAGGAGGTCCAGGATCTTTGCAGAAAGTGAGGATCAGAGTTTTATTTTCTGGCTCAAAATACAAGAAGGTTCTTGGGTCTCAACTGCACAGGGCCCTGACTAACCTGATCTGAGTCTGAAGGCAGTTTGCTGGAAGCAGGTTTGGACTGGAGCTCTCCAGGGATGCTTTTCAACCTCAGTTTTGTCTATAGTCATAGGATCATAGAATGTTAGGGGTTGGAAGGGATCTCCAGAGATCATCCAGTCCAACTGCCCTGCCAGAGCAGGATCACCTAGGGCAGGACATAAACGAACACATCCAGATGGGTCTTCAAAGCCTCCAGAAAAGGAGACTCCACAACCTCTCTGTGCAGCCTGCTCCAGGGCTCCAGCATCCTCACACTAAAGGAGTTTCTCCTCATATTGTGGTGGAACCTCCTGGGTTCCATCTCATTGTTCCTTGTCCTGTTACTGAGCACTGAAAAGAGACAGTCAAAAAGTCCTCTGAAAGTGTCTCCCCTAACACTTTCCTCTTATATCCCCTCACCAGACTTCACAGTTGAATACATCCAGCGAGGTGGCCTCAGAGACCCTCTCATCTTCCGGAGCTCCGATGGCTTGGGGATAAAGTAAGTGTTAGGGACACAGAGTGAGTGGATGACTCTGACCTGGTGTCTTGCTTCTTTCCATGTTGTGTGGGATCTGGTCCAGCTGGATGGAGCAGTGCTCTGCCAAACTGCTAGGACCATGTCCTGTCCGTGCTGCTCTTGAAGTGCAGAGAGCATCCACCTCAGTTGCCTTGTTCTAACTGGTCATAGGCTTCAAATGAGGGGATTGGATTGGCTGCAAGTGGTCACAGCTCAACCTGGCCATGGTCACAGCTCATCACATGCCAGCACCCATGCCTGATGCAACATCTGCTTGGATTTCTTGCCTAGTAACATAGACATCTGTTGCCAGAGCCATGCAGTTTGCAGGACTTCTGGCATTTTCCAGAATTCCAACCTGATTTCCCCACCAGGGTGACTTCTAAACTGCCATCTGCTGCAGTCAGGGTTCACAGCTTGGTGGAAGACTTTGTGCTGGTTGATGATTTTGATATAAATATGGCATATGAAACTACATCAGAACATCATAGCTGTCTTCTCCAAAACTAAACCAAAGCTGATCTCATCCAGGGTTTAGGAATAAATCAGAGGCATAAATCAGCCTTGGCAAAGTTGGTCAGAAGCAGCAGAATCGCAACCACAGCTGGGGAAGTTCAGGGCTGTGATGGTCGCACATCAGGAGCATCTCCCCCAGCACCTGGTGCTCTCTGCTGTGATGGGTAGTGGAACACTGGAACAGGTTTCCCAGGGAGGTAGTTGAGGCCTCATCCCTGGAGACACTCAGGGTGAGGCTCAACAAGGCTCTCAGCAACCTGATCTAGTGGAGGATGCATCTGCTGACTGCAGAGGGCTTAGACTGGATGACCTTGGAAGGTCACTTCCAACCCAGACCATTCTATGATGCCAAGTTGTGCCAGGCTCAGTTTTAACTGTTGGGTGAGTGAGGAGGGCAGAGGTTTGGTACTGAGGATGACACTGGGTATAGCTGGATTTCCTCTGTGCTTTGGGTTGTGTCTGTGGGTCAAGAGCTGCTCAAAGGGCAGCCTGCCTGTTCTGCCTGTGACAGCAGAGTTTGTACAGAGCAGGACTCCAGTACAAACAATTGGAGCAGTTGTGCTGTGTCAGTGGAATATGTGGAATATGCAGCTTGCACTGCTCTGCCTGGGCCCTTCCTGTGGGGATAACTCACAGGAGCAGTCCACAAAACAAGAGCCAGGACTGCTCAGCTCAAAGCCTGATTGCACCTCTGCCACAATCACTGAATAATTGGCGTTGAAAAAGACCTCCATGAAGTCAAATTGTTAACCCAGCACTGCCAGGTCACCACCAACTGCTCAGCCCCACAACTCCATGTTGCTTTGAACACTTCCAGGGGCTGTGACTCTAGCCCTGTCCGGGGATTTAACCACTCTTGCAGTGAATAACTTGTTCCTCACGCCCAACTTAAACCTCCTCTGGGGCAACTTGAGGCCCTTTCCACTTGTCCCGGCACTTGTTCCTTGGGGGAAGAAACCAACCCCCACTTGGCTGTGGCCTCCTCTCAGGGCATTGGAGAGAGCCAGAAGGTCTCCCCTCAGCCTCCTTTTCTGCAGGCTCAACACCCACAGATGCCTCAGCTGCTCCTCACCAACCCTGTTCTGTAAACCTTTCCCCATCTTCATTACACTCAATGTTCTTGTAGTGAAGGGCCCAAAACTGAACCTGGGATTCCAGGTGTGGCCTCACCACCACTGAACACAGCAAGGCAATCCTTGTCCTGCTTCTGTTTTCCACACTCTTGCTGATCCAACCCAAGATGCTGGTGGCCTTCTTGGCCACCTGGACACATGCTGGCTCATCTTCAGCCACTGTCACTGCTCTCCCCCAGCCAAGTCCTTTTCTACCAGGCAGTTTCCAGCCACTCTGCCCCCAGCTTGGAGCCTTCACAGAGTGGTTGTGACCCAAGTGCAGGACCCAGCTTTTGGCCTTGCTGAACCTAAGTCACCCTACAACAGCTTCCACTTACAGAGATGGTCTCTCCTATTCCCAAATCCACTTCCCTTGCTACAAGCTGGGCCTGGTGTCTCATCCCATCACTAAGCCTAGACCTGCTCCCTCAGACCTAGTTGCAAGATCTTCACCCACACCCAAAAGGCAGAAAGGAGCACAGTAAGGCTGCTTGTACTGGTGGTTAACTGGGGTTGCAGCTGGGAAGGGTCTGCAGCCAGAAGGCTTTCCAGATTTCTTTTTTAGCAAAGTGTTTGTCCTGCAGGATGCCAGATCCGGACTTCAGCGTGAACGATGTGCGGCTGTGTGTCGGTAAGTGTCTGGAGACCACGGAGCACCTCTGCTCCCTGGGAAGATGGGGAGGAATGGGGAGACTTCTTGGGCTCTAGCTTTGATGAGTGCTGCTATTGTGACTCCTCCAGTGTGGTCAAACCTGAGCCATGTTTAGCTGATGGATCACAGCTCTCACCTGCTTGAGTCTAGCTTCTATTCTGATGGTGATGTGGTAAAAGATGAAGTTATGGGAGAAACCAAGCTGTCACACTTGTGTGGGTGGGTTCTTTGAGGAAAGATCCCATCTCTCCTGGGTGGTCCCTTGTGCAGAGAGATGGTTGCAGTGCTGTCTGTCTGTCGTGGCAGGGAGCAGACGCATGGTGGATGTGATGGATGTGAACACGCAGAGGGACATCGAGATGTCCATGGCGCAGTGGGCTCGCTACTATGAAACACCTGAAGCTGAGAGGGAGAAACTCTACAATGTTATCAGCTTGGAGTTCAGTCACACCAAACTGGAGAACCTAGTGCAGAGACCTGCCACGGTGAGCACAGCTCTTCCTTCTGCTGGGGTCTCCTGTGTGCTTGTGGTCATCTGTAGGCAAGGTGCAGCCTGGCACTGGAGTGTGGGAGAAGTTGTTTGTAACATGCGTAGGCTCAGCCAGGGTTGCCACTGCTGGAGCTGCTCTGGTGTTTGACTTGGACCTTCTCTGATTTGGACTAGATCTGAGGAAGAAATGTTTTACACCAAGGGTGGTGAGAGTCTGGCCCAAGTTGCTCAGAGAGGTGTTAGAAGCCCCATTTTTGGAACCATTCTACATCAGGTGGTTTGGGGCTCTGAGCAACCTGCTTAAGTTGCAGATGTCCTGGCTGTGACTGCAGGAGGGTTGGCCTAGATGGAAAGGTCCCTTCCAACCCAAACCATTCTATGATTCCTGCTGGTTGGTGATCGTGAACAAGCCCAGAATTTGAACAATCACCTTGGTCATACCTTGGGTGTTACCCAGTCTTGGATGTTGGTACTCAGCCCTCTCCTTCATCCTGAAGCAGTCACATCTCTGTCATGGCCAAAGAGAGGGGCAGGGCAGGGATTGGAATTCCAGCAGGATGTAAATTGGGCAGCAGAACTCAACAGAGCTTGCTGCATTTTGAGGGAGCAGCTAAAGCCTGCATGCTGGTTGAACTTTGTGGCTTCCTTGATATTTGGAAAGCATGATCCTGTTAGGACAGCAACAGGTTCAGGTGGAGCTCCAGAAAGCATGATCTTGTTAGGACAGCAACTCTGGGTTCAGGTGGAAGTCCAGAAGGTTGTGCAGCATGACAGGAAGCGTTTTTGAGACCAAGTGCTGAATTCTTAGGGCAGAGGAAGCCAAGACTGGAGGAGCAGTGGAAGAGGAGCAGGAGGTGAACCCTTGCTGAAGTGTGGAAGGTGGTAGGGTGGACATTCTGAACTCCTCTGCAGTCGGTGGAGAGGATGGGGCAGGTCTTAAGGACCATACACTTCTCTCTGTCAACTGTAGAGGGAGCTTGGACATCTCTGGCTGTCCTGAAGCTTACTTAACAGTTGATTCCACCCTGGCAGATGCTGCCCAGTGCCCAGCAGCTCCTACCTGAGCTCTGAGCAGAAGACCAATCTCCCACTACTGTATTTGGGCTCCTGCTGTGGTGTTTGCTGTGTTTCACTCTACAGTAGATGGCAGCAGAATGACTGCTCCTAAGTCCTTTCTGTGTGGGGTTGTTGCCCAGCACAACCCTGCATGCCCCAAGTGCTCTGCTGCTGCTAAGCTAACCAGGCTCAGATAGATATTTGAGCTTCCAGGATCGTCTGGAAGTAGCAAAAGAGGTTCCTGGGCTCCTTTCACCTCTACTCATGTCTCCCACCCCTCTGCTGTAGGTGGATTTGATTGATTGGGTTGACAACATGTGGCCCAGACACCTGAAGGAGAGTCAGACAGAGTCAACAAATGCAATCCTGGAGATGCAGTACCCAAAGGTGCAGAAGTAAGTGTCTTCATGGGACATGCCAGTGGTGGCAGGCAGAAGAGCTTCTCTTCAAAGTGCCCAAGGGAGGAGCAGTTTGTACCAAGGTGATGAAGGAGGAGCACTCTGCCTGTTCCTTTGGGGCCTGGAGCATCCCTGCAAGGAGGAAGGGCTGAGAACCCTGGGGCGGTTGAGCCTGCAGAAGAGCAGCCCCAGAGGGGATCTGCTCAGTGCTCAGCAACAGCTGAAGGAGCTGTGGGGGGCAAGAGGCTGGGGCCAGACTCTTTTCAGTGGTATTCAGGGGCAGGACAAGGAGCAGAGGGCACAAACCGAAGCCTAGGAGGTTCCACATGAAGATGAGGAGAAACTTTGGTGTGAGGGTGCTGGAGGCCTGGAGCAGGCTGCCCAGAGAGGTTGTGGAGTCTCCTTGTGTGAAGAGCTTCCAAAAACCCCTGGACATTGTGCTGCTGGGCAAGCTGCTGTGGGTACCCTGCTTGAGCAGGGGGCTTTGACTAGATGGTCCCCAGAGGTTCCTTCCAACCCCACTACGCTGGGATTCTGGAATTTCAGTGGGTGACACTTGTAAAGGCACCACAAGTGTAAAGAACTGACCTTGTGGAAGGGTTGTCTTGTGGCTTGTAGGAGCTCACTACACTCAAGGTGGTGAGCACTAAGTTTCCCCAGAGATTGTTGGAGTGGGCTGAGTTGATGGGCACTGCCCTGTGGAGCAGACTGTGAGATATAGCAGTTTGCAGAGCTGCCAGGGGTGTGAGGAGGGAAGCTGTCCTCCCTCCTGCACTAGATATTTTCGTGAGGCTGTGCACTAGGTGCAGTGAGCTCTCCTGCAAGCCACCACTCCACCAGCTAACATGCCAGTGGCATCTGGCACAGCTGAGCCCTTGGCTTGTGTTTGGGCAACCCATTCCATCTGATCATCTCCTATCAGCTCTAAGATGTGGACCACAACTCATTTTCACCTTACTGTCATTTTGTTTTCCACCAGATACTGTCTGATGAGTGTCAAGGGCTGCTACACAGATTTCCATGTGGACTTTGGTGGCACTTCTGTGTGGTACCACATCCACCGAGGAGGAAAGGTAGGAAGACACCTACAGATGCTTTAGGAGAGTGGCTTATCAAGTTGAAGTCTTCTCTACTGTTCCTATGTGGTTCTTAGAAGTAGTTCAGGCCTTCAGAGGTCCACCAGACAATGACAAAACCCAGGCTGTAGAGATGGTGCTGAGACTACCTTACAGGAGAGCAGAACAACCCAATTCATCCAGTACTTTGGCCTCCAGAGAGGTCATTTGACTACCTTATGGTGGTGCAGATCACTCCCTGGGAACAGCAGTAAGTGAAGGTCAGGAAGATGAGGCTGGACTCTTGTCAGTGGTGCCCAGTGACAAGGCAAGGGGCAGAAGGCACAAACTGGAAGCCAGGAGGCTCCATCTGAAGATGAGGACAAACTTTCTTAGTGTGCAGGTGCTGGAGGCCTGCAGCAGGCTGCCCAGAAAGGTCGTGGAGTGTCCTGTGAAGAGCTTCTAACCCCCCCTGGCCACTGTGATCCTGGGCAAGCTGCTGTGGGTGCCCTGCTTTAGCAGGAGGTTTGGACTGGATGATCTCCAGAGGTCCCTTCTGACCCCACCACGCTGACATTCTGTAATATCTCCTTTGTCTTGTCCTGTGGTGTCTCTGAGCTCTCAATCGCTTGATGCTGCTGTAATCAACACTTCACAAAGCACCTCAAGCTCAGGTGACCTGTGGCACTCAGTGTATCAGGTCAGGAAGGACCTTGCTCAGTGGCTTGATCTCCTGAGTGTGACAGTTCCTCGAGTCACTTTGGAAATTCCTGCAGACTTCATCCGCTGTGGCTGGGAGAGGAAGAGATTTGAGTGTCTGGAGAGTGAGCAGGGCAGATTTGGAAGAAGCAGGGAGTGGTCAGCAGCTGTTAATTATGGGATGGCTTACAGAGATGTGTTGTCTGTCGTTGCAGATCTTCTGGCTGATCCCTCCTACACCCCAGAACCTGGAGCTCTATGAAAACTGGCTTCTCTCAGGGAAGCAAGGAGACATATTCCTTGGGGACAGAGTGTCAGAGTGCCAGCGCATTGAGCTCAAGCAGGGCTACACATTTGTCATCCCCTCAGGTACCTCGGGGTGGGCTGCTGTGACAAGGGGTCAATCATTGATGAGGACAAGTCCATGTGTTTGTGTCTCACCTGGGTGCAGGCTAAAGGGGCACCTTCCAGGGTGGGCTTAGCTGAGCTGGGAAGATTTTTGAGCCCTGCTCTGAAGGAGACAGTTGATGAATTTGTAGGGACTGTGAACTGTGAGACCTCAACCTCACCTAATCATTCACTAGCTGATTCCTGAAACTCTTCCTTCTCTCTCCAAGGTTGGATCCATGCTGTGTACACCCCCATGGACACACTGGTTTTTGGGGGCAACTTCTTACACAGCTTCAACATCCCTATGCAGCTCCGCATCTACAGCATCGAGGACCGCACGCGGGTAAGGATCTGCAGGAGAGTAGGGAGGATGTGGCCTCCTGGGCTGGTGGGGGTGGACACAACCAAGAGTGGTGGTGTGCAGCTAGGGAGGTTGCTGCTTACCCTCTGACAGACTGCTCGAACTCCAGCTCTCTGTAGGTGAGGTGGAACTTGGGTAGGAGAGCCTAAACCGGACATTAAGGCTGATCATGTTCCTTTGCCCTGACCCCAGGCTTCTGAGGGGTCTGGAAATCATCTCAGGAATGTGATGGGGACGTTCCCCGGCTGCCTGAAGAGCAAGGCACCAGCATATCAGTTGTGGGAGGTTTAGATTTTGATATTAGAAGAAACTTCTTCACTGAAAGAGTTCTCAGACACTGAAACAGGCTCCTCAGTCAGATGGTTGAATCCCCATCCCGGGAGGTGCATAAAAGAGGCAGATATATGGTGCTGAGAGACATGGTTTAGGACCAGACTTGGAAGAGTTAGGGAGTGGTTGGACTTTTATCTTAAAGGTGCTTTCCAACTGAAGTGATTTTGTGTTCATGGGGGTCATCCAGCATGTTGCCTCTTATATCATCTGGTTGCCTCCTGCTGCTTGGTGTTGATTTTAGACTTTGAGGTGATCTAAGATGACTGAAGAGGCTCCAGGGAGATCATCTGGGGCTGAGAAGAAAGCTGGAGACAGACTTTAGCAGAGCCTCTTGTGACAAGGCAAAGAGTGATGGTTTGTAACTAAAAGAGAGAGATTGAGACTGGAGAGATGAAAGCTCTTTAGACTGAGGGTGGTGAGACCCTGGCCCAGGCTGTCCAGAGAGGTAGTAGATGTCTCATCCCTGGAACCATTCCAAGTCAGGTTGTTTGGGGCTCTGAGCAACCTGCTCTGGTTGCAGATGTCCCTGCTGACTGCAGAGGGTTGGAGTAGATGACCTTGGATGGTCCCTAGCAACCCAAACCATTCTGTGATTCTGTAACTGAAGCTAAAGGCTTCTTGAAGTCTGGAGCAGAGGCTGCTGTTGGCAAGTGGATGTTCTTGTGGTGAGCTGACTTCTGCAGTGCGCAGCTCCTGCAGAGAGGCTTCAGGACACGCCTGGGCAGTGCTGGACAGACTGTTGGCCTCTCCAGAGCAGTTCAGGGTGCTGCAGCAGGTAGAACCTGCGGGCTAGCTCTCAGATGTCAGCCCAGTGCCCAGAGCAGCTGAGACACAGGATGATGGAGCATGTTCCTGCTCCACCCTGGGCACTGCAGCTTTGGGAAGATGTGATGCCGGCAGCAGGGCCAGGGACACCTTCTGCCTGTGTGTGACTTGCTGGTGCTGATAACACCTCTGTTAATAAACAAGCCTTTCTCCTTCACCCATCCAAATACTGTCAGATGTTTGTGATGAGGGCTTGAACCATCACCTTCAGCTGAAACCTTCTGTGGCATTTGCCAGTTCTTTTTTAACACTAATGAGCAGGTCTGGGGGGAAGAGCTGCAGCGTTAATGACTTGCCTGGTCTCTGGTCTGCCTGCTGACGCTTCCAGCAGGCTGCCAGGAGCTTGAGTGCTGCCGCTGCTGAACACGTACACTCCTTTCCTGCCTCTCCAGAGGAGATCAGGCTGGTCTGAAGCAGCCTAATCTGAGCTGGCTCTGTGTTCAGCCTGGTGGTGAAGGAGACCTGAGCTGATCCCTTTCCTCTTCCCTCTTTTCCAGGTCCCAAATAAGTTTCGTTACCCCTTCTACTATGAGATGTGTTGGTACGTGCTGGAGCGCTATGTCTACTGCATCACCAACCGCTCCCACCTCACCAAGGACTTCCAGAAGGAATCACTCAGCATGGGTAAGGGCCCTGCTTTGGCTCTCCATCCCCCATTCCTTCCCTCTGGGCTGCTGTCTGGCTCAGCAACCTGAAGGATTGTTTGGGAGGAGCTTGGGACCCTCACTTCCCCAAGGTATGAGTGGGGTGTGAGTGACTTCCTTTCCTTTTGAGCAAGAAACCAAAAGGAGCTAGGCTTTTGCTTCCTCCTTTGCCCCTGGGCAGGTTCCTTGCAGCTGCAGAACCAGCTCACAAGTTCCTGGTTTTGACTGATGCACAAAGACTTCTAAGAGCAGAGGTGGAGGGAAGTGCAGCAGCCACCACAGTGCTGTGGGCTGCAGGGCAGTGATGCTTCTCCTGCTGGTCAGGGTCTTCTGCACACTGAACAGAGCTTCAAGCTGCTGTCAAGGTTATGTGCAGGGAGTCTCTTGCAAAAGGCATATTTGCCCTCCTTGGAGCTAAGGCGTGCATGGCTAGAGCAGTGTTCAAAAGATGATTTCTTACAGCTTTCTGCAGAGTGGGAGAGAGCTGGATGGCCTCCACCCAAGGCCCTTGAAGCAAATCTATCCTCACTCCCCTTGAAAAGCTGGAAATGCCAACTCATAGACGCCTCCCCTGACAGTCACAGTCTCTTCAGGGGTCTCCATTTCTGTCCAAGGGGCTCTGGCAGAGGGCCACGGCTCCCAGCTCTTGTTCTTGTCCTGTGGTTCTCTGCACCTCTCCCTCAGCCCTTGACTATCACTGTTCTCCTCCAGCCTGGAGGTCATAGTGCCACCTTCACCCTTTCTCTACCACTGAGCAGTGTGAAGTGGAAAGTAGCCCAGAGAGCTCAGAGGGAGAGAGCAGAACTCTCTTTTTCTTCAAGGAAGGGTGCTTGATCCTGTGCAGTCAGGTTCAGAGAACTCATAATCACCTAGTTGAGTCCACATCCTCTTTCTCCCATTGTGAAGGTAGGATGAAGGTCCCCAGTCACTCTCAGGACCAGAGGCTGGAGATCCCAAGCCCTCCTGTTGGACAGGGCTCTGAGCAGCCTGCTCTGGTTGCAGTATCCCTGCTGACTGCAGCAGTGTTGGGACTGGATGAGCTTTAAAGGTCCCTTACAAAACGTTTTCTGTGGAATTCAGTCTAGAGTGTGGCTGCCACCTCCTCTGGGAGGTTTTCCCATGTCCTGTGCCTCACCTTCCCACAAAACTTACCAGGAATGGGAAGGGGTTTCAGCTGTTGTTCTTTCACCTTGTGTCACTTGAGTATCTTGCTCCAGCATCTCTGGCAGCTGGGAGGATTCCTCTAGAAACTGAAGGTCTCCTCTGAGTGCTGGTCTGGTTGTTGTGCTCACCTCTTTCTCCATCATGGCAGATATGGAGTTGAGCTCCTCAGACTCCGTAAATATGGAAGAGGAGGAGGAGGAAGATGATGAGGATGCAGCAGGGAAGGAATCCAGGCGGCCAATCACGAGGAGGTCCATTCTCACCAGCCCTATCGCCAATGGTGCCAGCGTAGACTATGATGAACTGGGCAAGAGCTGCCGGAGCAGCTTGCCAGGTCTGAAGAAGACCCCATCTATGGACTCTTCCGACTCCAGCCGGGGCTCTCAGAATGGCCAGGCCTGCGACCCCAATGGCGGAAGCCCACGCAAGAACAGGAGGGTCCACCTGACCCAGTTTGAGCTGGAGGGGCTGCGCTGCCTCGTGGACAAACTGGAGTCACTGCCCCTGCACAAGAAGTGCGTCCCCACCGGCATCGAGGACGAGGATGCTCTCATCGCCGACGTCAAGGTAGGTGGAGATGCGCCAGAGAGCTGCCGGTGCTGCCCTTCCTTGCTTCCTGCAGCAGCAGAAGTGGAAAGGTTGCAGAATCACAGAGTGGGAGCAGTTGGAAGGGACCTCTGGAGGTCAAGTTGAACCTCCCTGCCAAAGCAGGTTCACCTAGGGAATGTCACACAGGAATGCATCCAGGCAGGTTTTGAGCATCTCCAGAGATGTAGCCTCTCTGGGCAGCCTGCTCCAGCACCCTCACACCAAAGAAGTTTCTCCTTGTGTTTAGATGGAACTTTTTACTGGTCAAGTTTGTGCCCATTTCCCTTTGTTTTCTCACCAGGAAACTGTACTTGAGCCTGCCCTTATTTAGATTAGACCTTGGGAAGAAATTCTTCACCACAAGGGTAGTGAGGCACTGGAGCAGGTTGTCCAGAGAAGCTGTGGAGGGTCCAAACCTTGGAAGTATTCACAACCACATTGGATGGGGCCTTGAGCAACCTGGTCTAGTGGAAGGTATCCCTGCCCATGGCAGGGGCAGTTGGAACTGGATGATCTTGAAGGTCCCTTCCACCTAAAACCATTCTGTGATGCTTTTCTCACACTGAGCAAGGGGTGATGTCTTCAGGCTTGGTGTCCTACTCTTCCTCTACATGAGGATGATACTACACCAATGTGGCTGAGACACCTGTGGGGACCCTCTGGGTCCTGTCTGGGTCACTTTTGGGTGCTGGTGTGAGGTGACTCATTTGTGATGCGCTTTGTTCTTAGTTCTGGCTGTGGACAGTTGGAAGCCTTTCCTTGGCTCCAGCTGGATTTGAACTTGTTTGTTTGGGTTGTTTGCTCAGGATGTGACCTTGGGTTATACAAGTTGGTGTTTCCCTGTTTTGGGATTTTATTGGTCTTTTCTCTGCCTGTTTTGGGATTTTATTGGTCTTTTCCCTGCCCTGTTTCATAACTTAAACTGCATCTGCTAGACCTGCTGTGGTGACTCCATGGTTTGGTGGTTTAGCCCTTTCAGCCTCACCTTGTTCCGCAGAAGTTCATTTTAGTTCCTCAAACCAGTGTTCCTTTCTGTTTCCTTCCTTGCTGCTGGTGATCTCCTTGCCTGTATCAAAGGTGACATCCAGACACAGCTGTGGATGTATCCTCATCTTTGCCATTGAATTTCTATGCTGAGTGCTGTCTCCTGAGGTTTTTCTGGTAGTGTATTTGGTACATCTGGTGTTCTGCTGCATTTGGGGTCCCAGCGTAGGCTGTGGTTGCCTGGCCAAGCTCTGGTGGTGCTTGGCTGAAGGAGTTTGTGCTGTTCAGGGGCTGCAGTTTTGGTTTCCTGTGTCAAGTGCGCCGTAACCTTCAAGTACGTGATATGTGTGTTTGAACTGTGTGGTGGAGTGGCCTCAACCCTACCACGGGCCGTGTGATGGGGGGTGCTAGTCCACAGTCAGCTAACAATGAGTCAACATGTGCCCAGGTGGTCAAGAGGGCCACCAGCATCCTGGCCTGGACCAGCAAGAGTGTGGCCAGCAGGACTAGAGGAGCAATTGTCCCCCTGGACTGGGCACTGATGTGTCCACACCTGGAATCCTGGGGTCAGTTTTGGGCCTCTCACTCTGAGAAGGACATTGAAGGGCTGGAGTGAGTCCAGAGCAGTGCAATGAAGCTGGCAAAGGGTCTGGAGAACAGGTCTGGTCAGGAGCAGCTGAGGGAGCTGGGGATGTTGAGCCTGGAAAAAAAGAGGCTGAGGGAGACCTCCGGGCTAGTAATGATCAAAGGCATCTCCCTGCTCCTCTACAAACACTTTCCTTGTCTGCCTGGTCTGCAGATCCCGTGGGTCACATCTGCCTTGAACGCTCTCCATGCCTCAAGCTGTCCTTGCCCTGCCCCAGTAGATCTGCCAGCTGGAATCTGCTCTCCCAAGACAGTTTGTTTCTCCAGGTGCTCATGTCTAAGCAGCAGCAAGCATGTCAGCTTGCTGAAGGCCAGAGGATGTAGTAATGCTGATGAGCACCCTTGGGAGGAGCAGGTGTTCTCTTGGCACTCTGCTCCCTTCTGTGGCCTTGAGAGTGTGGACAGTCCTGTGTTTGCTGCAGGACAGAGGAGACTTGATGAGGAAAGGAGGCTGCTTCCTCCAGGGCTGCATGAGGAAGTTCAGGGTGGCCTATGAGCTGTGCCAAGAAGGTCCCATATGCCAGTTCATGAGATGTCTGACACTTCCTCCATCACTGTTCAAATGAGAGCCATGAGACATGGGGGCAAAGACTCTCTGCCAAGGCATCACCTTGCCATCTGATGCCTTTGACCTTGGCAACATGGTGGAGGGGAGCCACCCTGCATGTTCTCCATGCTGGGCCAAACCACACTGCAGGTCTGGGCAGTATCTGTGAGGAGCCTGTGCCAGGGTCCCAAGGTGGTGGATGGTGATTCAGGTGGTGGCAGTCCAGATACAAGTGTCTGGTCATGGTGGCCCCGTGGCTCCCAGGACTCTCCAGGGCCAAGAGAGACAAAAGCCGAGGTTGCTTGCAGATGCTTTGGCTGTGCCAGGAGCGGGAGCAGTTTTGGGGAGCTTTCAAGAGTTTCCTCCATTTTTAACTGGGGTGCTCGGGGGGGGGGGATCTCAGGGATCCAGGGCTGGTTGTAGGTTTCTTAACCTGGTACAGATCTGTCCCCATCTAGCGGTGCGGCCAGCAGTGCCTTTTGGGACTTCAGCTGCTCCCAAACTTGGCTGAGCAGCCAAACTTGGCTGGGGTCCACCCAGGTCGGGAGGCTGCTGCTGCTGCAATCCCTTCAGCCCCCACGTTTCTCGGGGCTCACTCCCCCGTCAGACAACGCTTTCCTCGCTGCTCACACCAGGGCTGTCTCCCAGTTGTGGGGGGGGGCTCCAACTTCTACCACCAACCCTCCTCCCCCCCCCCAAAATACCCCAAACCACACTTGCCCAAAACAAAAGAAAGCCATCAGTGAAGCTGGGGCTGGGATCTGAGGTCTCAGCACGCTCTGGGGGATCCCAGTTCCCAGCACCTCCCGACTGCGGTTGCCGGAGGGAGGCAGGGAAGGACGATGGGACCACGCTACTGGGGTGGGGGGGGGGGGAATCCATGCGCCAATCTCTACCACGCCAAGCGCTCATCCTCAGGGCTCCTCCCGGCTCTGCAGCAGAACGGGCTCTGCCCTCTGCTCGCTCTGCCTGGCTCTAGGGGGGTTGGTGGTGCTTTGGGTTTTTTTCTCTCTCTCTCTCTCTCTCTCTTTTNTGGCCCCAAAGATTTGGGATCCGCTTTGGTGCCGCTCAGATTAAAACCAACCCCTGAAGGTGGTTGGGCAAAATAGCGGGCGCGGGGGGGGGGCCCCCCCCAACCCTCCCAGTGCGGGCACCGAAACAAAGAGGGCTCAGCAAACTTCACCACGGAGTGTCGGCAGCTCCAGAAGCGCAAGGTCAGGCAGCTGGCAATGCTGGTGGGACGGGGAAGGGACGTGGGCACACTCTGGACCCAGGCAGAGTGTGAGAAGGGGGAGGGGGGGCTGCTGGGGGGGTCCTCTGCCTCCCTAGAGGGGTCCCTGGCTGGCGGTTGGGCTTCTCTCTCTCTTTGCTCCGGGCGCGCTCGCTCACGGGTGCCGAGTTCCTGCCGACTGGGGGGGGAAGCATGTGGGGAGCTCACAGGGTTCCTCTTTGCCTTGTTATGCCCCCCAGCAAGATTCTTTTTGCCTTGTTGTGCCCCAGCAAGGTCCCCTCTGCTTTGTTGTCCCCCTCGGCAAGGTCCCGACCTGTCCGCCTTGTTCCGTCACCAAGCCAGAACATGAGCAGGCAGAGAGGACAAGGAGGGCTCTTGCCCACTTAAGCTCCAAGCCGTGTGGGATTTGGGTGCCTCCTTGGTCCTCTACCACCCGCCCCAAGTGCCCTGGGCTGGCAGAGGCACACCTGTAGGTATTTATAGATAAATCCAGAGGTGTGTGAGCCCCCAGCCCCTGACCTTTTCCTTTCGGTTGTGCTCATGGGGAGGTGGAAGGGCTGCCGGCAGCACGCCGGGGTGCAGAGGGGAGGTTGCAGCTTCCTGCCTGCCAAAAAACCTTGGGAAGCGCTGGGAAACCATGCTGGGCTGGGACACGCAGCCCAGGAAGTTTGGGACCCCTGCCCTGGTCCTTCCTGGCAGCAGGAAGCACCCAGCGTGGGGATGCCGGCAGGAGACTCCTGCCAGCGTAGCCATGGCAACGCCAAGTAAATAAAGCACCTTTGCAACGGACAAACTGGGTGGGGAATGGTGGTGAGGAGGGGGCTGCAATGGAGGATGGGGAGAGAGCTTGGGGAGAGGGTCAGGATGAGTGCAGGGAGCCTGCATCCGCCCAGGGCAAGTGTGCCTGGCACCGGGAGGGCAGCGTGCCCAGCCTGCTCGGTGCCCAGGGATCACTCAGAGTCAAAGCCAACCCCCAAGGCAATGCAAAGGGGAGCAGCTCTTGGCTACCCAGCAGTTTGCACCAGGCTGTGGAGGGGCAGCTGGGGCACCACATCCTGCTGCTGCTGCACCCTCCAGCTACCCAGAGCCAAGGAAGAAGATGCGGGGTGGTGGGGAGAACACAACCCTAATGGCTCCTCCTACATAAATCCCTCCTGTACCTCAGGAGCTTGATGCTTCTCCCTCTTACCAGCACTGAGGAGCCTCAGGGCTGCCATACAGCTGATAGAAGCTCTGGTGCAGATGGACTGCACAGGGCTTCACTGTCTCATGTGGGCGTGGGTAGAGGTGGACTCCCAGCCCTGGTTGGAGCATGCTGGGCCTTGGCATCTGCTGGGAGCCTGCCTTGCTGGTGGGGGCCTGGCTTCCCACCTGTGCTTTTTGTCTCTTTGCCTTTTCTTTTTTTTCTTATTGCCTCCCCCCATCCCCTTTTTTTTCCCCTCTCTCCCTTAGCTGCTGCTAGAAGAATACGCCAACAGCGACCCCAAACTGGCACTTACAGGTGTCCCCATCGTCCAGTGGCCTAAGAGAGACAAGGTAGGAGCCTCAAAGAGGGGACTTGGGCTAGGTGTTGGTATGGTTGAGTTGATCATCCCCCCGTGGCCTACACCTGGGGAGACATGGCATCAATTTGGTACCTGCCTTGGGAGCCTGAGCTGGTGGGCAGAAAGGGAGTGGTGCAGAGGCTGGTCATGGGATACAGCCACTTCTGTGGGGCACAGCGACCTCCATAGCTGCAGGCAAACACATTTGTGGCTGTGGTAGTAGTCTCCCCGTGGTGGCAGAGGTCTCTGAGGGTCTCCCCATGGTGATGGAGATCGCCAGAGGCTTCTCTGCAGTAATGGAGGTCTCTGCAGTGGCAGAGGCCTCTGAGGGTCTCCCCCTTCTTCCCCACAGTGATGGTTACCCCAGCTCAGCTGTTGGGTGATAAGTGGGTCAAGCCCAGCTACTCCATGTTCTCCAGCTCCTTGTTTGGGCTCAGAGGAACTGGAGCTCTGCTATTGAGGGTGATCTGAAGGGTGTGGCTCTCCAGTTTGGTAAGAGAGTCCTGGGTGATGTGGGTAATGTCTGTCAGGGGAGTGCATTGCTGGTGCATTCCTCAGGAGATGAAAGATCTCCCTCAGCCTTGCTTTGGGAAAGACTCTCTATTCTCCAGCCTGGAGGCCTCCAGTGCTGCCTTCACCCTTTCTCTGCCACCAAGAAGCCTGAAGAGGGAACTGGTGCAGGGAGCTGAGGAGGCAGCAGGAAAGTCCTCTTTCAGATNGGGGGGTTGGTGGTGCTTTGGGTTTTTTTCTCTCTCTCTCTCTCTCTCTCTTTTTTTTTTTTCTCTGCCATCTTCCCTCTTGCAAAGCATTGCTGGGAACCGCATGTGGGTGACGCAGCAGCATTGTTCCAGCCTCAGGAAGCTGCTGCCTGCCGCTGCCCAAGGGCTCGGCAGGCGCACGCGGTTGCCAGTGCGGTTCCCGGAACCCAAGAGGAGCCCAAGGTGCTCTGGGAAGGGGACACATTTATTCCCCTCCCTCCCAACCCCCATCCCGCCCTCCAACCATGGCCCCAAAGATTTGGGATCCGCTTTGGTGCCGCTCAGATTAAAACCAACCCCTGAAGGTGGTTGGGCAAAATAGCGGGCGCGGGGGGGGG
>WAAF01002400.1:64672-75658 GCA_013400475.1 Tricholaema leucomelas
TTTGGTAAGAGTGGCAAGAGTGTCCTGGGTGATGTGGGTAATGTCTGTCAGGGGAGTGCATTGCTGGTGCATTCCTCAGGAGATGAAAGATCTCCCTCAGCCTTGCTTTGGGAAAGACTCTCTATTCTCCAGCCTGGAGGCCTCCAGTGCTGCCTTCACCCTTTCTCTGCCACCAAGAAGCCTGAAGAGGGAACTGGTGCAGGGAGCTGAGGAGGCAGCAGGAAAGTCCTCTTTCAGATAGGGGAGGGTCAGGCTCAGAGACCTTGTGGTCACTTGCTTGAGTCCATATCCTCTTTCTCCCATCCTGAAGGCAGGATGAAGGTCCCAAGTTGCTTGCAGGACTAGAAGGCTGGAGATCCTAAGCAGAAGCCACGTTGCATGAGGCTTTGAGCAACCTGCTGTAGTTGCAGATGTCTCTGCTGACTGCAGGGAGGTTGGACTAGGTGACCTTTAAAGTTCCTTTCCAACTCAACCATTTTATGAAGGATGAGGTTTGGTAGTTGATGTCAGCATCCCCCCTGCCTGTGTGGTGGGAAGAGCAGCCCCTGGCTGCTGGCTGATCATGTCCTTTGGACCTCTACCAGCACTCTGCCCATGCCAGAGCATTGAGTCTTGCCAACCTCAAGGAAGGCATCTCCCTCCTGGGTGTCTGCCTCAGGAAAGTGACCTTCCAACGTGTCCCTGCCCGCCCTTCTTCAGCTCTGCTCATAACCCAGAGCCTACAGCTGGGCCTGAGCAAACTGGGCAGATAGGGGTGCAGAGCAGGCTGCTGCTGGCCAGCCGGATGTCCCCTCCACAGGCTGCCTTCCCTACCTCCTGTTGGTCACTGCTTCCTTCCTGCTGCAGACAGGCTCGTGGGCAGCCTATGGGAAGAGCAGCAGACCCCATCCCACTGGGAAGGGTGGGGAACAGCCCATCTGAGAGGCAAACAAAGCCTCTCAGATTGTCCTTTGGAAGTGCCTATTGCCTTCCCAAGAGCAACCAACGTGATTTCTTGGTCCTGCAGCAGCAGGGCTGCTTTTCTGGGAGAAGACACCTGGAGACAGCTACATGCTTTAAATGTTTGGCACATCCTTAAGCTGGGGGTTTTGGATGCCAGCCCTTCCCCCAAGCCCATCGGCTGTCAGTGTGGTGGAACACATAATGGCAGGAATCTGCTGGAGAGCTGTACTGTCCCACCCACTGATGCTTGGAGGTTCCCAGCAGACCTCAAGCTTATGGGGAAGCATGACCTGAGCACTTGCATCAGAGCTGAGTGGCTGTACAGATTTGAGCCCCTCACTCCAGGGAAGGGCATTGAGGGGCTGGAGTGGGCCCGGGGAGGGGCAGCAAATCTGGGGAAGGGTCTGGAGAACAGGAATGGTAAGGAGCAGCTGAGGGTTGTTGAGCCTGGAGAAAAGGAGACTGAAAGAAGACCTTCTGACTCTCTCCAACTCCTTGAAAAGAGGTTGGAGCCAGACAATGATTGGTGTCTTCTGCCAAGGGACGAGTGATAGGACAAGAGAAAACAGCCTCAAGTTGCCCCAGGGGAGGTATAGGTTGGACATAAGGAACAGTTTCTTCACTGAAGAGGTTGTCAAGGCCTGACACTGACTGCCCAGGGCAGTGGTGGAGTCCCCATCCTTGGAGGTGTTTCAGAGAAGTGGAGATGCAGTACTGAGGGCCATGGTTTGGTGGTGCCCTGGCAGTGCTGGGTTCAGGGTTGGACTCCATCATCTTCAAGGTCTCTCCCAAGCAAACCATTCTGCTGTTGGCTCACCGCGCTGCTGATGTTGGATTACTCTCCCCCCACTTCTCTCTCTCTCTGTCTGTCACCAGCTGAAGCTCCAGGCCCGGCTGAGGGTTCGCCTGCCCACCATCCCCATCACCAAGCCACACACCATGAAGCCAACTCCTCGCCCAACTCCCGTCAGGTCAACAGTGTCCCCCATCGTGTCAGGCGCCAGGAGGCGGCGGGTGCGGTGCCGGAAATGCAAGGCCTGCATGCAGGGCGAGTGTGGCATGTGCCACTACTGCAGGGACATGAAGAAGTTTGGTGGACCTGGCCGCATGAAGCAGTCCTGCGTCCTCCGGCAATGCTTAGCGGTGAGTCCGCAGCCTGGGCCTCTGTGCTGAGTGCTGCTGCAGGCCTAGCAGCGGCTATGTGTTGGCCTGCCGGGGTCAGACAGAGGAGGACAATGATCCTAGGGAATAGTTGGTCCCTTCCTCGCTATTCAGAGAGGAGGAGGGAAGGGTGAAGGCTGTCCCAGCTTGCCCTGGTTTCACTGCTGCTTTCCTTTGTAGCCCAGGCTGCCTCACTCGGTCACGTGTGCACTTTGTGGGGAGGTGGATCAGAACGAGGACTCGCAGGACTTTGAGAAGAAGCTCATGGAGTGCTGCATCTGCAATGAGATTGTCCACCCTGGCTGCCTGCAGGTGAGGAGCATGGGGACAGAGAGATGAGGGCCTGGCTGTGGGAAAGGGCTGCTGCTGACTGCCTGCTTCTCTTCCCAGATGGATGGGGAAGGGCTGCTCAACGATGAGCTCCCCAACTGCTGGGAGTGCCCCAAGTGCTACCAGGGTGACGACACAGAGAAGGGCCAGGTAAGAGGCAAGCTGTGCTGTGACAACACAAGAAGAATGCGGGGCTGTTGGAGTGGGTCCAGAGTAGGCCACAAACACAATCCAAGGGCTGTGAGAACAGGGTTGAAAGAGTTGGGGTTGTTCAGCCTGGAGAAGAGAAGGCTCCAATGAGAGCCTTTTTGTGGTGGTCTTTGAGTACTTAATAGGCAGCATAAGAAAGCTGGGGACAGACTTTTGAGCAGGGCCTGTGTTGACAGGACAAGGGGTGATGGTTTGTAACTAAAAGAGGGAGATGGAAAGTGGAGAGAAAGAAGCAATGTTTTATAATGGGGGTGGTAGTGACACTGGTCCAGGTTGCCCAGAGAGGTGGGGGAGGCCCCATCCCTGAAATCATTCCAGGTTAGATTGTTTGGGGCTATGAGGAACCTGCTCTAGTTGGGCATGTCCCTGCTGACTGCAGGGGCGTTGGACTATGTGACCCTTAGAGGTCCAACCCAAACTAGTCTGGGATTCTGTAACATCTGTCCTCCCTTCTGCTGTGGGAGGTAGGCAGCGTTCCACCAGGCAGGCTGGAGGACAGGTAGGCACCAGTGCCATCCAGGTGACCGGCTGGGCAGTGGCAGTTGAGAGCGGGTGTTACTGGGGAGGCAGCAGCATCTTACCACAGCCTGATCCTGACATCCTGCGGCAGCATGAGCTGACAGCTCTCTCCTCTCTGTCCCTGGCTCCCAGGGAGCCCGGCGGCAGGCCAGGGCTAGGCTCCCACAGAAGCGACGTGGGCAGCTGGGGCCCTCTGCCAGGCAGCCAATGGACTCTTTGCGGAGGCAGCTGGCACGGTGGCGCCTGCCACAGTGGCACCTGCCAGCACTGCCCAGGACATTGTCCAACAGCTGCAGCACTGCCTGTAGGACCGTGCCCACTGCTGGGGATGGAAGTGAGGCAGCAAAGGCAAGCTGGGCTGGGTGGCCACCCTGGGACACCTTCACCTGGGTGATGGGCATGCTTGGGGTGCACAACTGCCTGATTCCTGGGTCTCTCAGCACTTCGGGTGGACATGGTGAGCACCCCACGGTGTGCGGTTCTGAGCTGTGATCCTGAGAGGCTCTACATGCAAGGGACTGAAAAACCACCCCCAAGCTCAGGAAGCACCCCTTTTGTGAAGGGGGAGGGAAAATGTTGGTAGCTGATGTGGTTGGATCCTGATACTGATGATAGTGGGCACTGCTGGTGGAGGCTCTGCCATCTGCAGAGGGGAGAGGCACCCTCCTAACCCACCGTGGCTCCATTCTCACTTAACCTCCTTGCCCGCAGAAGCGGAAGGTGGAGGAGAGCGACGACGACACGGCGCAAACCAAGGTGCTGCGTCCCCTGCGGAGCTGCGAGGAGCCCCTGACCCCCCCACCCAACTCGCCCACCCCCATGCTGCAGCTGATCCACGACCCGGCCTCGCCGCGCGGGGTGGTGACGCGCTCGTCCCCGGGAGCTGGCCCCAGTGACCACCACAGCGCCAGCCGGGACGAACGCTTCAAGCGCCGGCAGCTGCTGCGGCTGCAGGCCACCGAGCGAACCATGGTGAGGGAGAAGGAGAACAACCCCAGCGGCAAGAAGGAGCTGTCAGAGGTGGAGAAGGCCAAGCTGCATGGCTCCTACCTCACCGTCACCCTCCAGCGCCCCACCAAAGACGTCCACGGCACTTCTATCGTCCCCAAGCTTCAAGCCATCACGGCCTCCTCCGCCAACCTGCAGCACTCTCCTCGCGTCCTCATGCGTCATGCGCCCACCCGAATGCCCCTGCGGGGCGGGGGGGAGGAGGAAGCAGCCGCTGAGGAGGAGGATGAGGAAGAAGAGGAGGAGGAGGAGGAGAACGCGGAGGAAGGGGGGGCAGCCCGGCTGAATGGGCGTGGGGGCCGGGCGCCAGAGGGCGAGGAGAGCTGGATGCAGCGGGAGGTGTGGATGTCTGTCTTCCGCTACCTGAGCCGCAGGGAGCTCTGCGAGTGCATGCGGGTCTGCAAGACCTGGTACAAGTGGTGAGTGTGGAGGCGTGGGCTGTGGGCGTGCAGATCACCTCCAGACCGGGCACGGCTGTGCCAAGCTTTGTGCCTGATGGGCAGCCAGAGGGAGAGAGCAGGGAAGGGTTCCCTGTGGAGCTGGACGCTGTGCCCAGCTGCTCCCTCTGCCATATGTGCTCTGGTCTTTATTGTCCCCGTCTGCCACCTTCTCTTGGGAGACAGCGGCAGGCTCTGCTGCTGCCTGAGCACCCATGCCCCCTGTCTGTCCTTGTGAGGCACCAGTGCCCTTTCCTCACCCACCACCCTGCCTGATCCGTATCCTTCCTTGCCTCCCATCTTGCCTGGGCCTCCCGGTAGGCTGGAAATGGGTTTTCTGGCTGGAAATGCTGCCTGGGAGGGCAGCAGGCCTGAAGACAATGCTGGCACTGGGACAACTGGGGATGGAGGGGCTTGGGAACAGATGGGGACTGGGAACTGGGAGGTTTCTCGCCATCAAGCAGCAGGAGCAGCACAGTGGGAGAGAACTGGGCCCCTTTGAGCAGCGGCTGGTGGGATCAGTGTGGTGTGGTGGTGGCTAGGGGAGAGTGACCACTCTCACCTGCCATTGGTGTGGTACCTTCGGGGTGGTGCTGGTCAGCCGTTGTGTGGGGCATGGTGAGGTTGGACCAGGCAGTTTTGCCTATTGGGAGAGAGGATGTCTAAGGTCTTCATTCTGCTGGGAGGAGTCAAGTGGGCAGAGAGTTGTGACCTGGAGTTTTGTCACACGGCAGCAAAACCCCTCCAGGGCTGTTCTGGGCATCCTCAGGTGGCCAGACACCCTCAGCAACCACCCCATGTGTTGGAGAAAACCAGGCAGAGCAGCTTTCTGCTGGGCTGTTCTGGGACCATGCCAGAGCCAGGCTCTCCCCTGAAGCCAGACAAGCCACCATCCATCTCTCTTCTCACAAGACTTCGGGGCTCAGCTTTCAGCCATGTCCTTGTCCCTAGGTGCTGTGACAAGAGATTGTGGACAAAGATAGATTTGAGCAGGTGCAAGTCCATCACTCCCCAGGCACTGAGCGGCATCATCAAAAGGCAGCCGGTCAGCCTGGACCTCAGCTGGACCAACATCTCCAAAAAGCAGCTCACGTGGCTTGTCAACAGGCTTCCAGGTGAGCTGGGCTGGGGAGGGGGCCCTGCCTCTGCCACCAACGCTGCTCCTGGTGGTTTGACCACATCTGCACCTTGGTAGAGCTGTGGAATTCTTCGGGTAGGAACAGACTTTTTAAGGTTATGGAGTCCAGCCCTTAACCCAGCACTGCTAGAGCACCACCAAACCATGACCCTCAGCACCAGATCTCTGCAGCTTTGAAACCCCTTCAGGGATGGGGACTCCACCACCACCCCAGACAGCCTGGGTCAGGTCTTGACAACCCTCAAGAGCAAGAAATTGTTCCTCGTGTCCAGCCTAGATCTCTCTTGGGGCAACCTGAAGCTATTTCCTCTTGTCACTTGTTCCTTGGGAGAGGAGCCCAACCCCCACCTGACTCCAGCCTCCTTCTGAGGAGTTGGAAAGAGCTGAGGTCTTCCCTCAGCTTCCTTTTCTCCAGGCTCAATGACCCCAGGTCCCTACTGGAGAAAGATCCTGGGTGCCTGGATCCCATCAAGCAGCCAATAGCAAGGTGCTTTCCTGCTGCTCCTTCAGAGTCCAGCTCCCTGTCGCACCCTAAGCTGGGAGTGGAGCTGCTTCCCGCTGTGCCTGGAAAAAGATCTGAGGTGCCTCATGTCTGACCAAGCCTGTTTAACCTGTTCTCTCTCTTCCTTCTCCTGACAGGCCTGAAAGACCTCATCTTAGCAGGCTGTTCCTGGTCTGCGGTCTGTGCTCTCAGTACCTCCAGCTGCCCCCTTCTCAGGACCCTCGATCTTCGGTGGGCAGTTGGAATCAAGGACCCTCAGATCCGGGACTTACTCACACCTCCAACAGACAAACCCAGTAAGATGTTGTCTATGCTGTTGTGCACCAAGGCTGGGGACAGTGGTGCCTGAGGAGGGTCCCCACAGGGTGGTAGAAGAGGGTGACCTGCTGGGTCTGGAATTCCCCAAGTCAGCAGGGCAGAGTCACAGAATCATGGAGTGGTTTGGGTTGGAAAAAATCTCCAAGATCATGGAGTCCAACCCTTCACCCAGCACTGCCAGGGCCCCACCAAACCATGGCCCTCAGCACCACAGCTCCAGGGCTTTGAAACATCTCCAGGAATGGGGACTCCACCACTGCCTTGGGCAGCCTGGGACAGGCTTTTGAGAACCCTCAAGGACAAGAAATTGTTTCTCATGTCCATCTTAAACCTCCCCTGGGGCAACTTGAGGCTGTTTTTGTTTGTCACTTGTTCCTTGGCAGCAGAACCCATCCCCTACCTGGATCCAGCCCCCTTGCAGGGAGTTGCAGAGCACCAGAAGGTCTCCCTTCATCAACACCCCCAGCTCCCTCAGCTGTCCTCACCGTTCCTGTTCTCCAGACCCTTCCCCAGCTTTGTTGCCATTCTCTGGACCTGCTCTAGCGTCCTTGGAGTGAGGAGCCCAAATCTGGTACAAGGGTTCCAGATGTTCCCTCACCAGTGCCCAGTCCACAGAAGTGATCCCTTGCCCTGCTTCTGCTGGCCACACTCTTGCTGATCCAAGCCAGGTTGCTGGTGTCCTTCTTGGCCACCTGGGCACACACACCCTGACTTGTCTCCAGCTACTGTAACTGACTCCTCCAGGTTCATTTCCACTGGACAATTTCCAGCCTCTCTGCACCCAGCCTGGAGCCTTCATGAGGTCATTGTGACCCAAGTGCAGGTCCCAGCCCTTGGCTTTGTTAAACCTCATTCCACTGGCCTCATCCATGGATCCAGGATCTGTAGGGCTTCCAACCCTGAAGCAGATCAACACTCCCAGCCAACTTGTTGTCATCTGCAAACTTCGGAGGGTGCCCTCCTTCTGCTCTTGGAGATCCTAGTCCATGCTCAGCTTCCTCTCTCCCTCCGCAGGTCAGGACAATCGCAGCAAGCTCCGCAACATGATCGACTTCCGGCTCGCGGGGCTGGACATCACGGACGCCACGCTGCGGCTGATCATCCGCCACATGCCCCTGCTCTCCCGCCTCGACCTCAGCCACTGCAACCACCTCACCGACCAGTCTGCCAACCTCCTCACGGCCGTGGGCTCCTCCACGCGCAACTCCCTCACCGAGATCAACATGGCAGGTGGGTGCTGCGCTTTGCCTGCACCGAGGGCGGCCAGCCTGGGTTTGACATCGGCAAGTGGCTTCCTCCTCTCCACTCGGTGTGGAGTTGCACACAAGCCCAGCATGGTCAGGATTGGAATGGCATCTTTGGAGATCATCCAGTCCAAGCCCCCTGCTCAAGCAGGGCACCCACAGCAGCTTGCCCAGCAGCACAATGCCCAGGGGCAGGTGGAAGCTCTCCACACAAGGAGACTCCACAACCTCTCTGGGCAGCCTGCTCCAGGCCTCCAGCACCCTCACACCAAACAAGCTCCTCCTCAGCTTCACATGCAACCTCCTGGTTCCTAGATTGTGCCTATTGCCCCTTGTCCTGTCCCTGGGCACCACTGACAAGAGTCAGGCCCCAGCCTCTTGCCCCCCTGTAGCTCCTTCAACCATTGCTGAACATCTGAGCAGATCCCCTCTGGGGCTGCTCTTCTGCAGGCTTAGCAGCCTCAGAGCTCTCAGCCTTTGCCTGTGAGAGATGTTCTGGTCCCTTAATTATCATAGGCTCCCTTGGACTCTCTCCACTATTTCCCTGTCCCTCTCTTGAAGCCCAGATCTGTATGCAGTAGTCCAGATGAGGCGTCACTAGGTTGGAGTAAAGGGGGAGCAGAACCTTTCTTGGCCTGCTGGTCACGTTCTTAAGTGGAAGCTCAGCTCTGTCTTTGTGGAGCACCTCATGGAGCACCTCACTCCTTGTTTCCCTGCAGGCTGCAATAAGCTGACGGACCAGGCCTTGCTCTACCTGCGTCGCATCTCCAACGTCACTCTCATTGACCTGCGAGGCTGCAAACAGATCACCCGCAAAGCCTGTGAGCACTTCATCTCGGACCTGTCCATCAACAGCCTCTACTGCTTGTCTGACGAGAAGCTGATCCAAAAAATCAGCTAGAGACCCTCCCCGGGGCAGACTGAGGAGAAGGAAAAGAGCCCAGCCCACCCCTCTTGGAGAGCCGCTCCTCCACCTCCCCACCTTGCCCTCCGTGTCCTGCCACAGACTCCCACCTGAATCGGCAGGCAGGGCTGCTGCTGGCCTCAACTCCACCGTCCTTCCTCCTCCTCTCCCGGGACTTCTGCTGAGGAAGATGTCCTGCCAGGCTGGCCAGTACCAGAGGAGGAACGGGCATAGGGCCGGGAGCCTGGGCCCAGAGGCTGCAGCCGCTCGCTCCCACAGCAGAGGTTGGAATCAAAGATCTCTGCACAGAGAAATGGGGCACCCTCTTCCCCTCACTTCTCCCTTCTTCCTCCCCATCGTCTCCTTGCCTTGGAACACTTGTCACTTCCCCAGCAGCACAAAGCTTGAGGGCCAAGGTCTCTCCAAGGAAGCAGGAGCAGAGCTGGAACAAAAATGTTTTCCCCTCTCTGTGCCACCACCAGCTCCTGGCTTCCCCTGGCCCCGCTGCAGGAGCTGGGATCCATGCCCCTCTCTTCTCCCACTGCTCTTTCTACGTTGAGGGCAGGAACGTGGCACGTTGTCTGCCTGTTGGCCAGGAGCAGGAGGCTTTGGCCTGGGGAAGTGAAGCTGGAATGAGGCCATGCTTCTGCTCTGGACCCTTCCCAGAGCACCAGAGTTGGCAGGTGGGGCCAGGCGCCAGCTGGGGAGCAGAGGAGAATCCACAGGTACAGCAGGGAGGGACTCAGGAAGCATCAGCCAGGGCTGAGGCAGCATGGCTTGGGAGGGCCTCCTCTTCCTCTCCAGCTCCCTGCACGGCAGCATGAAGCACTCGGGAGGGTGGGGGGGGTGCACTGGGGACTTGGGGGGCTGTGGCCGGAGGGGCCCTGCTTGCCCCACCACAGTGTCCTCTCCTTCCCACCACCACCATCACCCCTTTTAGCTGCCGTTTTTCCTTTTGCAATGAATGGTTGGTCCAAAGAACCTCTCTCTAGGGCAGCAGAGAGCTTTTTGCACTTTAAAAAAAAAAAACAAAAAAACAAAACAAAAAACAAACAAAAAAAAAGAAAAAAGAAAAAAAAAAACAAAGTACAGAGGGAAAAAAAAAAGAAAATGGGTGGGGGAAAACAAAGGTTGGATTCTTCTTTTTGGGTCACAATTTTATTTCCCTCCCTGTCCTGCCTGTGACTTGGACGCTCCCTGACTCTGCCCACTGTCAGGACACCGCTCACCCCAGCCTCTGCCACCAGTCCCCAGCTCTGGAGAGGACAGCCTGGCTGAGAGGATCCCACCCAGAATGTCCTGGCTGATGTCCCACTAAGGATGCCAGCATGGACAGCTACAGCACAGCCTGGCCCAGCCCACATCACCGGTCCCAAGCCCTGGAGAAGATACCTTGGCTGAGGGATATCCTACCAGGGATAGTCTGGTCAAAGGGTCCCACTGAGAACATCCTAGCTGGTGAATCTCACTGAGGATGGCCCTACCAAGAGGGTTCCCACTAAGGATGGCTCAGCCAAGAGGTCCTACCAAGGGCATTTCCACTACCCCACTGCTTCAGAAGCAATAAGGGAGGAGAAGAGCTGGCCAGCACCAACCCTTCTGCCTCAGCACAGGGCTTGGTGGCATGGCCTCTGCTCCAGGATGGCCACCTTGCTTCAGGACAAGGGGGACTGTTGTGTTGTGTGGCCAGTCCAGAGGGATTTGAGCAGAAACCATGCCTGGGCAAGAGGAAGAACCACCAGAGAGCCGGTGGAAGCCACCTGAGATGGTGGCTGCCATGGAAAACGTCAGAAGACTCAAAAGCTTGGAGCTTTTTCTTTTTTCTTTCATGGTTTGGGTTGTTTTTTTTTCCCCTTCCCGTTTTGGGATTCCTGTTTTTTTTTGTTGTTGTTGTTGGAATTTTGCCACACAAGCTGAGCTGGGGTTTCCATTGCCACGCCTGGGGCCAGCAGCATGTCCCTTGTCACCTACCAGCCACCATCAAGCAGCTGTAGGGTGGGCTGGGGAGGAGTTGTGGGGGAAGGAAGTGAAACCACCCCCAAGGAAGAGAGGAAAACAAACAAAAAAATTTCTATCAGGAATCACTTGGTGATTTAAAAGCAACCCCAGACTGCTCCCTACCACCAGCTCCTGCAAGAAAACAAACAAACAAACAAGAAAAGTCACTCTTAAGGGTTTGGTTGTGGTTTGGTTTTGGTTTTGATTCCTTTCCCACCCCTTACCCTCCCCAACCCTTCCACCTCTTCCCTCTCTCCCACCCCATCCCCCTTTCC
>WAAF01002400.1:76163-92153 GCA_013400475.1 Tricholaema leucomelas
TGAGGAGGAAGTTGTTGAGCATGAGAGCGGTGAGAACCTGGAATGGGTTGCGCAGGGAGGTGGTTGAGGCCCCATCCCTGGAGGTGTTTAAGGCCAGGTTGGATGAGGCTGTGGGCAGCCTGATCTAGGGTAGGGTGTCCCTGCCCATGGCAGGGGGGTTGGAACTGGCTGATCCTTATGGTCCCTTCCACCCCTGACTGATTCTATGATTTACAATATATACAGAAATATACAAGTTAAAAGTAGCACAGAAACCAGAGTCCCCAACCACCCTTCCACCTTCTTTTCACCACTCTTACCTTCTCCCAGGCTTTGCCTTCTGTGCAAGGTGAGATCAGAGGACCAGCAAGGGGGGGGGGGGGTAGAAAGCAGAAGGATTAGTTACACAGAAGCAGCCCAGGGCGATAAAAGAGTACAGGTTGCTGGAGACCCACACTGACTGTCTTACCTATGTTTGTGTTCTTGTTTTTCCAGCTCTCAGCAAGCCTGTGAGTGCAGCAGGCATCACTGCTGGTTCCTTTTCACAGCCTACAGTCTAATTTCCCTCACTAAAATATTCCAGCTTGCCTCAAACCAGCACACTTGGCTTTCTCCCCCCTCCCTTTTTTCCTTTTTGAAACTCTGAGATGGTTTTGAGGAGGGTTTTTGACACCCTCCCCCCTACCAAGGCTGGGAAGAGATGTTGGGAACTGGGGTGTGAGGGGGAAGAGGAAAATCCCAGTCCCCAGATGTGGAAATTTTGTTTCTTAGGGCTGGATTTTTTGTTTTAATAAATTAAAGCAGAACAAAGAACCAAACAACGAAGCTGGAGTCTGAGCTCGGGCAGTTGTTTGTCGGTGAAGCAGGCAGAGGGAACTGGGTTAGGGACCACGGATGAGACAGGAGTAGGGCTACGAAGGGATCAAGAACAGAGATGGGACTGGGATGAGGTTGGGAGGGAAATGGGATGACAAGGGGAAGATACCGGGATCAGGGAAGGGACTAGAATGGTTTGGGGAAGGGATGGGAGCCAGGGATAGAACTGGGGTGGGTACCACTAGGATGGGGCTGGAAAGGCGCCAGTGGGCTTGGAGGAGACACGGAAGGGATAGGGACAAAGGACAAGAGTGGGAAGGGACTGGGATGGGGCAGGGAAGAGACAGGGACCAGGGATGGGCCTGGGAAAGGATAACGACCAGAGAGGGGACCGGGATGGGTCTGGTGGCCTGGGAGGGGACAAAGGCCAGTGATGAGAAGGGGTCGGAGGGCACAGGCACACTCACACCCCTCCCCTCGGTGCCACACCCCGCGCGTGCCCCGTGCCCCGTGCCCCGCCCTGTCACAACCACTGGCGGGCGGGGCGGGGGGCAGGGCAGTCCCACGCCCCCTCCCCACGTCCCCTCCCCTCTCCCCGTCCCCGCCCCTGCCTCTCTCCCCGCCTCAGCCCTCCCGGGACCAGGCAGCGCTGCGCGTTTCGCTCCCCACCCACCCCCCGCTCCCCTCCCCGTCGCGTTCCGCTTCCGGGTTCCGCTTCCCGGGTCCGCTTCCGGGTCCGGCCGGGTCCGTCCCGGCGGTGGTGGCGGCAGTGGCAGTGGCGGCGGCGGCGGGCGGCGGGGCGGCAGAAGATGGCGGACCTGGAGGCGGTGCTGGCGGACGTGAGTTACCTGATGGCCATGGAGAAGAGCCGCGCCGCGCCCGCCGCCCGCGCCAGCAAGCGGATCCTGCTGCCCGAGCCCAGGTCAGGCCCCGCCGCTGCCCCGCGCCTCACGCCTGCCGCTTCCCCCCGCCTCTCGCCCCGGCCCCGCCGCACCGCCTGCCGCCCGCCGCCCGCTTCCCCCCCAGCCTCGGGGCATGGCATGCACGGGGGGCACCGGGGTGGAGGCGCGGGAGGTGGCGGCTGCGGGCAGGGCGTGGGGATGGGGACGGGTGCGTGGATGGACGGAGAGCGCCTGGGCACAGGGACACAGCTGCTGGGTACACAGGCAGGCAGGCAGTGCCTGGGCACAGGAATGTGGCTCCTGGGTACACAGAGAGCGCCTGGACACATAGACAGCCAGCCAGCCCCTGGGCACCTACAGAGCTGGATACACAGACAGCTCTTGGGCACACACACAGCTGGGCACACATACAGTCCCTGGCACCCACAGAGCTGCATATACGGACAGACAGATGGCTCTTGGGCACACACAGAGCTGGGCACACACACAGCTGTTGGGCATGCGGACACACAGCCCCTGGGCACCCACAGAGCTGGACACATGGACAGATGTCTGTTGGGCACACACACCACCCGCTGTGCACACACATGCATCCTGCCTGGCACAGGGACAGGGGGCACCTGCCAGCACACAGTCACACCCGGTTGTTTGTGCCCCTGCCTACACCCGCACATCATCCTGGCACATGCCTCCCCTGCCAGGCACTGGCACTGGCACTGTGTACACACCCACACGCACACACATGGAGCTTGGTTGGCACACATAGGACCTTCTGTGCCACTCCCTGGGCACACATATGCGGGCACACACATGCCTGTGTCGCTCCCTCCCCTGCCCATGCAGCCTTCTTCACAAGTTCCCTGTGCACACCTAGCCTGTGCCAGTTGTGTGGCACAGGGCACAACATATGGCACAGGCCACAGCATGGCATGCAGCACAACATGGCACGCAGCATATGGCATAGAGCAAAGCATGGCACAACATGTGGCATAGATCACAGTGTGGCACACAGCAGCCTGGCACATGCTGGTCCCTGTGCTGCTGGCACACAGGCAGCACCCTGCATGTGTGGGCACAGGCTGGCTTGCCCCTCCCCAGGCAACAGGAGGGGACTTGGGTGTGCCACCCTGGACCACACCCTCCTGTACCTTAGCTGATGGGCACTAGTGAGGCTTTTTTGGGGAGTACCCACATCCCCAGCCTCCCTGGCACCCCAGTGTGTGGGGCACACAGTGTCTGACCTTTACTGGGCACCTAAACCGTGTCACACATAGAGGGGACACAAGATGGGAGGACACATCTGCCAGCTGGGCTTGGGGTGACGTGGGGGCACAGGAGGAGCAGGAGAGGGACATGGCAGGGGCACTGGGGTTGGAAGCGCTGGGGGTGTGGTGGGCACGGGGCAGGTGGGCACTGAGCCCCTCTGGTGTGCCCAGCATCCGCAGTGTCATGCAGAAGTACCTGGAGGACCGCGGAGAGGTCACCTTCGACAAGATCTTCACGCAGAGGATCGGTGAGCTGGGGGCACTGGGGGACGTGAGGGTGCACCCACAAACCTGGGGGCACTGCTTGTGTGCCTGGGGGGGCTGCACAGGTGGCAGCTCTCATGCTGGCAGTGCCCATTCCCCACCCTGCACCCCTGAGGGAAGGCTGTGGGGCCAGGCTGGGTAGAGGTGACAACGTCCCCCATTCGCTGTCCCCTGCCCTGTCACTTCCCCCCCAGCGCTAACTGGCCCGGGCAGGAAGTGTCTCTCACTTCCTCCTGCTGGCTCTGGTGGTTTCCGGGCACGTCCTCCTGCCCCACAGTGCCTGCCTGTGTGCCCCTGCTGCATTGCTGCCACAGCCTCCTGTCCAGAGTGCCCCGGTGCCAACCGGTGTCCTCCTTGCCTCACTGGGTTGTTCTGCCAAGCACTGACCGGTCCCCAACTTGGTGGTTATGGGGACAGACAGGCCCTGGGGGCACCCCTGCGCCACTCAGGCAGGGCTGGGGAGCACACGGTGCCACGCTGGGGTGGGCACCGCTCATGCCGTTGCTCTGTCCCTGCCACAGGTTATCTGCTCTTCAGGGACTTTGCCTTCAACCAGGCAGAGGAGGCCAAACCCCTGATGGAGTTTTACGAGGAGGTGAGGTGGAAGGACCCATCAGGATGGACCTCTGTGGTCACCAGCAGGGTTGAGGGTGGCATTTGGTACCTGCGGTGCCCACAGGCATGGCACCAAGAGCATGCAGGGTGCCCAAAAGGTGATGGCACCCAGGGGATGTGGTACTCAGAGGAGCTGGGGCTGTGGCTGCTGGTGTACCAGGTCTGGGAGACCACCCAGCTTTGGTGTGGGGTGAGAACTGTGCCCTGTGGCGGCTGTGTGCCCCGTGGAGGCAGTGTGCCCCTGTGCCATGGGGGCTGTGCCCTTGGCAGATCAAGAAGTACGAGAAGCTGGACTCAGAGGAGGAGCGGAGTGCCCGCAGCCGCCACATCTTCGACCATTACATCATGAAGGAGCTGCTGGCCTGCTCCCACGTGAGTGCCATGGGGGCTGAGCTGCCACAGTGGTGTCCCCAGAGCGGGTGGGAGCGCTGTGCCTGGTGTGCCCACTACCCGGTGTCTTCAGAGGCACCGACTGCTCTTCTGGGAGCCCCAGGCCAAGCCTTCTGGATGGGGATTCCTCCATGAGTTGCCCTCAGTCCTGCCCAGCCCCTGTTACCCTGTGCCCTCTGCCCAGGGTGACACAGTCCCGTCTCATCTCACAGCCCTTCTCCAAGAGTGCCACCGAGCATGTCCAGAGCCGCCTGACCAAGAAGCAGGTGCCCCCAGACCTCTTCCAGGTGGGCATCACCCGGGACAGAGAAGGGGTCCCTGCCATCTCTGGTACTCGGAGGGTTAATCCTTACAGGGGGGGCTGGGGGCTGGTGGTGACAAAAGGTCCCTAAAGGTGCTGGAGAGGGTCCCAGAAGGGATGGAGCATCCCAGGGGATGGTGAGGAGGTCACCAGAGGGAGTGAGGAGAATTGCTGGTGGTCCCCACAGCGTAGTCCCCAAGAGACGTGGGGCCAGAGGTGGCAGGGGGGCTCCTCGGAGGGTGGTGATGTCCCCATCACCTAGAGGTGACAATGAAGTCCCCAGGGTGGTGACACTGAGGTCCCCAGTGACTCTGGGTTGCAGAAGCATCCCCAGGGGCCTGGCAAAGTGGCAGGGTAGCAGCAGGGATGTGTGAAATCCCAGGGGGGTGGAGGAGACCTCACGTCCTGGTGGAATCTGAGGGGTTGGGGTGACCTGGGTGGCACCTGGGGACCCAGTTCTGAGCCCCATGTCCCCTCCAGCCCTACATTGAGGAAATCTGCCAGAACCTGCGTGGGGGCATCTTCCAGAAATTCATCGAGAGGTGAGCTGGGGCAGAGTCCCTCCTGGCCCAGGCTGTCCCACCCCGCTGGGGACAAGGCCTCCCGGCACAGACAGGGCACAGGGCTCCCCTCCTGGGTAGGAGCTCCGGTGGCGTCTGTCCCCGCACCAGGGACTCAGGGGACTCTTCTCATCCCCAGGTGTCATCCAGGGTCTTGCTGTTCCCAAAGAGGGGTCCTGGGGGGTGCTTCCTGCCTGCAGACAAGTCCGAGGGGTCTTTCTGCTCCAAGATGGGTCCTGGTTGGGGGGATTCCTATAGGGGCTCCACTCTTGCCCTCTCTGTGCTTCCTTGCAGTGACAAGTTCACAAGGTTCTGCCAGTGGAAGAACGTGGAGCTGAACATCCATGTGAGCAGGGACCCCTCTGGCCACTTCCCAGGGAGGGGGAGGAACATGGGCACAGTGACAAGGCTGCTGCCCTGGGCACCCCCAGAATGCCCTCCCCCAGGCTTTCACCGAGCTTAGGGGGATGTGCAGAGCAGCCTCCGTGTTCCTCACCTGGGGAAACTGAGGCAGGGTGTGGGGCACCACCACCACCATCAGTACCACCACCACCACTACCATCCTCTTCCCACCACCACAATCACCATCACCACCATCCTCTTCCCACCACCACCATCACCATCACCGCCATCCTCATTCCACTACCACCATCCTCTTCCCACCACCACCATCACCACCATACTCATCCCATCACCACCATCTTCATTCTACCACTGCCATCACTACCACCACCACCATCCTCATCTCACCACCACCCTCATCCCACCACCACCATCCTTATCCCAGCACTGCCGGCACCACCAGCACCACCTCACCACCATCAACACCATGGACAGATGTAGATCTTGGTGCAGGACTGGTGCTGCAGGACCTGGGGGTGTCCAGCCTCACCCTAGAGCTCCTTCTCACCACCTTCTCTCCCCTCCTCCTCAACCCTCTCCAGCTCACCATGAACGACTTCAGCGTTCACCGGATCATCGGCCGCGGTGGGTTCGGGGAGGTCTACGGCTGCCGGAAAGCAGATACAGGCAAAATGTAATGGTGGGGGACACACAGCTTCATCCTGGTGGGGCTGGAGGAGGTCTGCCTGCTCTGGGGGGTGGTGCTGGGGCTGTGGTGGTGCTCCCCAGGGCATCAGGGGTGATGTTGCCATGCTGATGGCTCATGGCAGCATCGCCATGGCTACAGGTCTCTGGGGGATTCGGAGATGTCACGGACGTGGGTGGTAGCTGGATGTGGTGATGTGGCCCGTGGGTGCTGGCAGCAGAGGGATGTGATGGCATGGATGTGGCTGGTGGGGCCTTGGTGACACAGTGGTGGCACTGGAAGAGGGATGTGAGGCAGCAGCAGGACCCTGCAGGGACATTTTGCTCACCCCCTTCCCCCCAGGTATGCCATGAAGTGCTTGGACAAGAAGCGCATCAAGATGAAGCAGGGTGAGACCCTGGCCCTCAACGAGCGCATCATGCTGTCCCTCGTCAGCACTGGGGTGAGCAGGCCACAGCACAGGCACTGGGCAGGGCTGGCACGGGCAAGGGCAGGCGGGCAGTGAGGGCAGGGTGTCCCTGCGGCACCGCTGGCCCTGCGCTGTGACCCTGTCCCTCCTGCCAGGACTGCCCCTTCATCGTCTGCATGTCCTACGCCTTCCACACGCCCGACAAGCTCAGCTTCATCCTCGACCTCATGAACGGTGAGAGGGTTCCGGTGCTGAGGGAGCCCTGGGCACAGAGGGCAGTGCCAGGGTGACAACTTGTCGCTGTTGTTGCAGGAGGAGACCTGCACTATCACCTGTCCCAGCATGGTGTCTTCTCAGAGGCAGAGATGAGATTCTACGCAGCAGAGATCATCCTGGGCCTGGAGCACATGCACAGCCGCTTCGTGGTGTACCGGGACCTCAAGGTGGGCACCCACACCCCACTGGGCACCCCTGTGCCCTGCAGGTGTTTAGAGGCCTTCCCCCGACCCCCCAGCATCCCTAGGAACCCCCCCATGGGACCTCGTGAGCACCCACAGATATCACAAGCACCCACAGAACCTGCAGGAGCTCTCATACCCTGTGAGCACTCCCTGAATTGTGGGCACCCACAGGTCCCATGGACACCTCCAAACTCCATGGGCACCTCAAAGCTCCATGGTTGCCCCCAAGCTCCATGGGCACCCCAAAATTCCATGGGTGTCCCCCCCCACAAACCACGGGCACTCTTGGGACCCCATGGCCATCATCCTGAGACCTCAGAGTGGGCACTCAGAGACTCTACCAGAGCATCCCAGTCCTCAAATCCTACAGAGCACCCATATGGGCGCTTCCAACCTCGCTTCCCACCCTGTGCCCACGGGCAGCACTTGGGCTGAGGGTTGGCACCGTGTCTTGGCAGCCAGCAAACATCCTCCTGGACGAGTTTGGGCACGTCCGCATCTCAGACCTGGGCCTGGCTTGTGACTTCTCCAAAAAGAAGCCCCATGCCAGTGTGTGAGTGTGCCCATCCCCTGCCTGCCCTGCCCAGCTGCCTGGCACAGCCCCTGACCCTGCTTCTGTGCTGTGCCCTCGCAGGGGCACGCATGGGTACATGGCACCAGAGGTGCTGCAGAAGGGAGTGGCCTACGACAGCAGCGCTGACTGGTTCTCACTGGGCTGCATGCTCTTCAAACTGCTCCGGGGGTGAGCCTGTGGGCACCAGCGGGCACTGGTGGGCACGGACGGGCACGGGTGGGCACCGCTGAGTTCCCTTTTTGTCTGGTGGCCGCAGGCACAGCCCCTTTCGGCAGCACAAGACAAAGGACAAGCACGAGATCGACCGAATGACCCTCACCATGGTGAGCAAGGGGGTGCCAGGGGGCGCTGAAGGCAGGCAGGGAGACGGCACCAGCACCCCGCTGCTGGCCGTGCCACCCTCTGCCATGTGCTGGCAGAGGTCTGGAGGGGGCACAGAGAGTGTGTGAAGGAGTGAGGGACAGCTGGTGCTTACAGTGGGCAGTGCCCAGAGTGTGCATTGATGCCCACCTGTGCAGAATGGCAGGCGTGCCCCACTGCCCACGCATGCCCACACGTGCCCCTCCCGCAGGCAGTGGAGCTGCCGGATTCCTTCTCCCCTGAGCTCCGTTCCCTGCTCGAGGGCCTGCTCCAGCGGGACGTTAACCGGCGCCTGGGCTGCATGGGGCGTGGGTGAGTCCTGCTGGGCACGGTGGGCACCATCGCGGTGCCCGTGGCTGTGGCGGGGAAAGAGAGTGAGCTGGCACAGCACCTTGAACCCCAGGGCTCACCCCACCTCTCTCTGCAGGGCTCAGGAGGTGAAGGAGGAGCCCTTCTTCAAGGGCCTGGACTGGCAGATGGTTTTCCTGCAGAAGGTGGGAGGGGTACAGGGGCATGGGGAAGCAGGGTACAAGGAAGGGGGCAGAGGAATGAGTACGGGGGCACAGGGAAGGGATAGCGGGCACAAAGGACTACTGTGGGGGCATAAGGAGGGGCTAGGAGAGAGCAAAAAGGGATGGGGAGGTTCAGGGAATGGGTTTGAGGGCATGGGGGAAGAGGGCAAAGGGAAGAGAGAGAGGCACAAGGAATAGGTTTGAGGGCACAGGAAGGGTTATAGGGGCACGGAGAATGGGTACGGGGTGTAGGGAAGTGATGGGGCACGGAATGGTTACAGGGGCACAGGAACTGGGTTTGGGAACACATATAAGGGATATGAGGGCACAGGAAGGGGGATGTAGGCACAGGGAAAGGGTGTGAGGGCACAGGGCAGGGCATGTGGGCACAGGGAATGGATTTGTGGACAGAGGGAAGGGGTGCAGGTGCACAGTAAGGTATAGGGGCATGAGGAAGGAGGAGTTTGGGGGCACAGGAAGGGGCATATGGGCACAGAAAGGATGTGACCACACAAGAAGGGGCATATGGGTGCAGGTTAGGGGCACAGGAAGGAATTGGACTGGGGCACCGAGAAGGTGTGCGAGGGCACAGGAAGGGACATGCAGGCTCAGGGAAGGGGGTTGTGGACAGAGGGAATGGGTTCAGGTGCACAGTGCACAGGAAGGTATGGGGGCATGAGAAAGGAGTATAGGGACATAGGAAGGGGCATGTGGGCACAGGGAAGGGGTGTGACAATACAGGGGCATGTGGGTGCAAGGTAGGGGCACAGAAAGAGGTACAGGGGCATGAGGAATGGGATTGAGGGGCACAGGGAAGAGGTATGAGGACACAGGAAGGGGCATGCGGGCTCAGGGAAAAGTGGTATGAAGGCACAGGAGGTGGTTTGGGGGCACAGGGAAAGGGTAGGGGCCATGGGCAGCCTCACCCACCTCTCCTGCTGGCAGTACCCACCGCCCCTGATCCCACCCCGCGGTGAGGTGAACGCGGCTGACGCCTTCGACATCGGCTCCTTCGACGAGGAGGACACCAAGGGCATCAAGGTACCTGCGCTGGAGCCCGGCCCCTGAGGGGCTGCGGGGGACAGAAACGGCTGGCAGGCCCTTCACCCCGTGCCAACCTCTGTGCCCACCAGCTGCTGGAGAGCGACCAGGAGCTCTACCGGAACTTCCCGCTGACCATCTCGGAGCGGTGGCAGCAGGAGGTGACCGAGACAGTCTTTGATGCTGTCAACGCCGACACCGACAAGCTGGAAGCTCGCAAGAAGGCCAAGAACAAGCAGCTGGGCCACGAGGAGGGTGAGTGGGGACAGGGCTTCCCACCCCTGGCATGCCCTCTGTGTGCTCTGCCAACCTGGCTCTGGCCTAGCATCTCCTTGGTGTGCAGAATGTGCCCTAAGGTCACTTGGCAGATGACCCCAAGCTGGGTGGCAGTGTTGGTCTGCTGGAGGCTCTGCAGAGGGGTCTGGCCAGGCTGGGTCCAAGGGATGAGTTCACCAAGGCCAAGGGCTGGCTCCTGCACCTGGGTCACACCAAGCCCAGGGAGGCATCAGGCTGGGGGCAGAGTAGCTGGAAACTGCCCAGTGGAAAAGGACTTGGAGGGGTTGGTGACAGCAGCTGGAGATGAGACAGAGTGTGCCCAGGTGGCCAAGAGGGCACCAGCAGCCTGGCCTGGATCAGCAAGAGTGTGGGCATCAGGAGCAGGGCAGGGATTGTGCCCCTGGACTGGGCACTGCTGAGGACACTCCTGGAATCCTGGGGTCAGGTTTGGGCTCCTCACTCCAAGCAACAAAGCTGAGAAAGGGTCTGGAGAACAGGAATGGTGAGGAGCAGCTGAGGGAGCTGGGGGTGTGGAGACTGGAGAAAAGGAGGCTGAGGGGAGAGCTTCTGGCTCTCTGCAGCTCCCTGCGAGGAGGCTGGAGCCAGGTAGGGGTTGGGCTCTGCTGCCAAGGAACAGGTGCCAGGAAAAGAGGAAAAGGCCTCAGGCTGCCTCAGGGCAGGTTTAGGTTGAACACGAGGAACATTTTCTTGCCCTTGAGGATTGTCCAGGCCTGTCCCAGGCTGCCCAGAGCAGTGGTAGAGTCCCCATCCCTGGAGGGGCTCAAGAAACCTGTGGCCATGGTGCCCAGGGATGTGGTTTAGTGGGCATGGTGGTGCTGGGTTGATGGTTGGACTGGTTGACCTCAGGGAGCTTTTCCAACCCAAACACCTCTGCTGTTCCGTGGTGGGTGCAGATTATGCCATGGGCAAGGATTGCATCATGCACGGCTACATGGCCAAGCTGGGCAACCCCTTCCTGACGCAGTGGCAGCGCCGCTACTTCTACCTCTTCCCCAATCGCCTCGAGTGGCGCGGGGAGGGCGAGTCACCGGTAAGGCGGGCACTGGATGGGCACAGACGGGCACAGTGTGCAGCTGGGGGACATCAGAGCAGGCACAGGGTGGGATACGAGGGGCACAAAGCAGGAGATGGGAGGCACAGAGGGGTATGAAGGGTACAAAGGGCCGTGTGAAGGGCACAAAGTGGTATACGGGGGACATGGGAGAATGAGAGCACAAAGTGGGGATATGGAGGGCATGAAGTGGGGTATGAGGGCACCAAGAGGGGTATGGGGGCTAAAGAAGCAGATATGGGGGCACAAAATGGGGTATGAGGGCATAAAGGGTGATACACAAGGTGCAAAGTGTGGTATGGAGGACACAGAGGGGAATACAGGGGGCACAGAGTGGGATACAGAGGACACAGTGGGATGTGGGTGGCACAGTGGTGGGTATGACAGACACAAAGTGGGATGTGACTGGCATAAGGAAGGGTGAGGGACATGCAGAGGCAGGCGTGGCACTGTGAGTGAAGGGTATGGGGAGACGCGCTGGGGGGTGCCCGGGGCAGGGCTGAGCCTGTGCCCGCAGCAGTCCCTGCTGACCATGGAGGAGATCGACTCCGTGGAGGAGACGCAGGTGAAGGAGCGCAGGTGCATCCTGCTCCGCATCCGGGGGGGCAAGCAGTTCGTGCTGCAGTGCGACGTGAGTGTGCCCCTGCCTTGGCTGCCCACCCCTGCGCTCCCTGCCCACCCCTGCCCCTCGCTGCCTGCCTCCCCTGGGGGCCAGTCGCTCCTGCTGGGCACCGATCCACTTCTGCTGGGCTCTAGCCTGCTCCTGCTCGCTGCTAGCGTGCACAGGGCCGGGTGCTGGCCACCCCCAGCCCATCACTGGCCATCTTTTGCCAACTGCTGGTCACCTTCAGACAGTCACTGCCCATCTTCTGCCAACTGTTAGTCACCCTCAGACAATCACTGGCCATGCCCTGCCAGATGCTGGCCACCCCCTGCCCATCACTGTCCATCCTCTGCCAACTGCTGGCCATCCCTTGCCAGCTGCTGGCCACTTGCAGGTCGTCACTGACCATGCCCTGGCAGCTGACCCTGCATGTTGAGCCCTCCAAGCCATTGCAGGGCACAAGGACTGAAAGCTTAGTCCTGGCACCTTGGGAAGCCCCTGACCACCTTGTGCCCTGCTGTTGCACCCCAGGGAACCCCAAACCACTGTGTACCCTGCCCGGGCAGCCTGAGGAGCTCTGTCCTGATCCCATACTGTGTCCTGGCAGCAGGGGGAGCACCCCTGGCACTTCAGTGAGCCCCAAACCACCTTGTAGTTTCTCCTGGCACCTCAGTGAGCTCCAAACCACCCTGTACCTTCTCTTGGCACCTCAGAGAGCCCCAAACCACTCTATACCATACGCTGGCACCCTGGGGGAGCCCTGGCCTTCCCTGGGGAGCCTCATCCTGACCCGGTGCCCTACCCTGGCACAGAGCGACCCAGAGCTGGTGCAGTGGCGGAAGGAGCTGCGGGATGCCCAGCGCCAGGCCCAGCAGCTGCTGCAGCGGGTACCACGGATGCAGAACAAGCCCCGCTCGCCTGTGGTGGAGCTCAGCAAAGTGCCCTTCATCCAGCGCTCTGCCAATGGGCTCTGATCCCTTGCCAGCAGACTCTGACCCTGTGCCAACGTGCCCTCCTTTCTTCCCCCAATTTCCACCCCACCTCTAATTTATTGGGTTGGGTTCCCGTGTGCCCCTTGCTCCTTGTCATCCCCTGGGCTTGGCATTGGAGGATGCCTGATGCCCTTTTCATCTACTGGGCGTGGAGTGGACATGGCTGTGGCATCGCCATCCCAGCCTCTGGCATGGAGCTGGCGCTGGGCACGTGGCAGCCTGGCGCCTCTCCCCAGTGCGTGTTCCCCCCCCAGATCCTCTATGAACTCTCCGGCTAAGATGAAGGCAGCCCCCGCCCCGTGCCATCTCCCCATGCCCTCTCTCTGTGCCCACCTGCTTTGCCACTGCTGTGTGTGCCAAAAAGGGGCAGGTGGGTGCCCAGCTTTGGACGGTTTGAGTGGGGAACTGGGCATCTCATCTCACCCTTTCTGTAGCCTTTGCCTACTTCCCTGCCAGCCTGGCATGCCCTGGCTAGGCTATGCCCGGTGTGTGGGTGCCAAGTCCTTGGGGGAGTGTGTGTGTGTGTGTGTGTGTGTGTGCGTGTGAGTGAATGTGCACAGGGGACCCCCCTGTAAATACTGTGCCATGGGTCCTCTGTGCCACCCTTCCTTCTCCCTTGCTGGGCAAAGAGGGCACCCTCAGCTCTGTGCCACCCCCCACCTTGTAGGGCTGGGGGGCACTGGGTGGGCAAGGAGGAGGAAGGAGTAGGTGCCCCCCCCCAAATCAGCCTGGTGTGTTGGTGGTGGGTGGGCACAGGAGCAGGGTGTTACCCAGGACCACCCCTTGCCCACCCTGGCAGCATCTGTAAATACTGGGTCCGCTGCAGGGCTAGAGGTGGCACCAGGGCCCTTGAAAGAGAGACTTTAATGCTCAGAGAGGTGAGAATGGGAGAAAAGAAAAAAGAGACAAGAAAAAAAGAGTTTTTATAATAAAAAAGCTGAGAAAACGCTGCAGGTTTTGGCTGCTCTGTCCCAAACGTCCTCCTGGGGCACCTCGGGAAGTGTGGGCAGATGTGGGTGAGACCTGGCAGAAGGACACAGCTCTGAGAGGCCTGACTGACCCAAGTGCAGGCTCTGCTTGGAGGCCTGCAGCCTGTGGTGTTCCCCAGGGGTCTGTGGTGGGCCCAAGCCTGTTTATCATCATCATCAACCACACAGATGAAGGGATGGAGTCGACCCTCAGACAGTTTGCTGGTGGTATAAAACTGGGAGGAGTGGTTGGCACCCATCAGGCTCTGCTGCCATTGAGTGAGACCTGGCCAGGCTGGGGAGCTGGGGGAGAGGAACCTCATGGAGATCAACCAGGGCAAGAGGAGGGTCCTGCACCTGGGGAGAAACGACTCCCTGCAGCAGTACAGGTGAGGAGTGACCTGCTGGAGAGCAGCTCCGTGAAGAAGGACCTGGCAGTGCTGGTGAAAAACAGTGTGCCCATGAGCCAGCAATGTGCCCTCGTGGCCAAGAATGCCAGTGGTGTTCTGGAGGGCATGAAGAGTGTGGCTGGCAGGTTGAGAGAGGTTTTCCTCCCCCTCTGCTCTGCCCCTGCCAGGCCACAGCTGGAGTCCTGGGCTCAGTTCTGGGCTCCCCAGTTCAGCACAGACTGGGAACTGCTGGAGAGAGTCAGAGGAGGCTCTGAAGGTGCTGAGGGGCCTGGAGCAGCTCTGTGAGGAGCAAAGGCTGAGAGCCCTGGGGCTGTTGAGCCTGCAGGAGAGCAGCCCCAGAGGGCATCTGCTCAGTGCTCAGCAACAGCTACAGGAGCTGTGGGGAGCAAGAGGCTGGGGCCAGACTCCTGTCAGTGGTGCCCAGGGCCAGACCAAGGAGCAGAGGGCACAAAGTGGAGTCCAGAAGGTTCCATCTCAGCAGGAGGAAAAACTTGTTTGGTGTGAGGGTGCTGGAGGCCTGGAGCAGGCTGCCCAGAGAGGTTGTGGAGTCTCCTTGTGTGGAGAGCTTCCAAGTGCCCCTGGGCAAGCTGCTGTGGGTGCCCTGCTTGAGCAGGAGGCTTGGACTGGCTGAACACCACCCTGCTGGGATTCTGGAGTTCTGTGTCCTGTGGTGGCAGAGGTGGCCTTGTCCCTGCCTTAGGGCCACCATGCCCAGCTCCCTGTTACCTCTGAGGGGCTGCCAACTTGTTCCCCACCCTGGCACCTCGCAGGTGAGGGTGTCCGGTGGGATGGTGTCTCTGGTGCTTGGTGCTCCACCATGCCTGGTAATGGTTCCCGGGGCTGATACTCGGGTGCCCCGGTGTCCTCTGCACTGTGCCTGGTGCCCTGTCACGCCCGGTGGCCCTACCCCTGTGCCTAGTGCTGATCCTAGGTGCCGGTGCCTCACCATCCATCCCCACCGCACGCCCTGCCCGGTGCTGGTCCCTGGTGCCCCGCAGCACCCCGTTGCAGATGCCAGTGCGCGGTGCCCAGCGCCGTCCCTGACCGTGCCCAGTGCCTATGTCAGTTCCGGCTGCCGGCGCTCCGTGCCCCATGACACTGTGCCTAGTGCCGGTGTCAATTCCGGCTGACAATGCCCCCCGCTCCGTGACCGGTGCCCCTCCCGGTGCCCATATCAGTGCCGCAGCCGTTTCCCAGTCCCGATGTCAGTTCTGGGCAATGGTGTCCGGTGCAGCCCCGTTGCCACGTCTGGTACGGGTGCCAACTCCAGCTAACTGGTACCAGGCACCGGCTGTGCCCGGTGTCGGTGTGTCCCCTCCCCGGTACCAGTGTTAGTTCCGGGTGACGGTGCCCGGTACCCGGTGCCCCCTTCCCTCGATGCCAGTGTCAGTTCCTGCTGCCTGTACCCGGTACCTAGTACCGGTGCCCCCCTGCCGATGCCAGCTCTGGCAGACGGTACCCAGTCTGTGTCAGTTCCAGTACCCAGTGCCGGCGCCAGGTCCGGCTGCCGGTACCCGGTGTCCCTCTTCAGTGTCGGGTCCGGCTGCCAGCGCCCGGTGCCAGTTCCGGCTGCCGGTAGCCGGTATCCAGTGCCGCTGCCAGCTCCAGTTGCTGGTACCTCGCGTCTCCCCCGCTGCCGGTGCCAGCTCTTGCTGCCGGTGCCCAGTAACCGGTGCTGCTGCCAGTTCCGGTTGCCGGTACCCAGTACCCCCCCCCTCGGTGCCGGTGCCCCCCCCGGTGCCCGGTGCCGGCCCCGCCCCGCGCCGCCGCGCTACGACTCCGCCGCCGCCGCCGCCGCCCCCTCTCGCAGCCATTGCGGGCAGGCCCCGGCAGCTGCGGCCCGTCCGGCCCGGTGCCCATTGCGGCCCCGGGGACATGGTGTGGGGATGGCTCGGCCCGCAGACACCTTCCCGCTGCACCGGCTCGTCTGGCACAACCGGCACCAGGCGCTGGACAGCGCCCTGCGCTCCGGCACGGTGCGACCGGCACCGGCAACCGGGCACCGGCTACCGGCAACCGGCGACTGGCGCCGAGCAGGGAGGGGAGATGGAAAGGGGTGGGGGGAGTGGGACACTAGGGAATGGGGAGGGAAAAAGAGGGACTTGGAGATGGGGGACTGGGAAGCACTGGGAGCAATGGGGAGGACTGGGGACTGGGGCTAAACAGAGAGA
>WAAF01002400.1:92183-134917 GCA_013400475.1 Tricholaema leucomelas
GACAGTGGGGGGACTGGGGAGGACTGGGGGCAGTGGGGAGGACTGGGGGCAGTAGGTTGGACTGGGGAGGACTGGGAGCAATGGAAAGGACTGGGGAGGACTGGAGGCAGAGGACCAGGGACAAGGGGAGGACTGGGAGCAATGGGGAGGACTGGGGAGGACTGGGGACAAGGGAAGGACTGGGAACAATGGGAGAACTGGGGAGGACCGGGAGGCCTGGGAGGCACTGGGCACTGAGAGGACTGGAGGAAGCTGGCAGCAACGGGAGGTACTGGGGGGGACTGGGAGCACTGGGAGGACTGAGAGTGCTGGAGTATGCTGGGAGCACAGGGACTGGGAGCACCACAGGCACTGGGAGGACTGGGGGAGACTGGGAGAAATCAGGGGTGTTGTGGGGAGTGAGAGCACTAAGGAAGACTAGCAGCACTGGGAACTGGGAGCACTGGGAGAGCTGGGAGGGGACTGAGAGCGCTGGAAGCACTAGGGGAGACAGGAGGCACTGGGGACTGGGAGCGCTGGAGAGGGACTGGAGTCACAAATAAGTGGGAGACTGGGGAGACTGGAGACACTGGAAGCACTGGAGGAGACTGGAGGCACCAGTGGGTGGGAGACTGGAGACACTGGAAGCACTGGAGGAGACTGGAGGCACCAGTGGGTGGAAGACTGGGAGCGCTGGAGGGACTGGGATGCTACAGGATGGTAGCACCACGGTGCTGGAAGCAACTGGAAGCGCTGGTGTTGGGATACTGTGGGCACTGGGATAGGAGCACTGGAGGTAGAGGGAGACTTTGGGGTGCTGGGGCACTGGGAGTGCTGGGCAGACTGGTGGAACTGGGGCAGGGGTAGAAGCATACTAGGGGACTGGGAGCACCAGAGGTCGAGGCCAACTGGGGGCACAAGGTGGGCTTTGGACACCCCAAGAAAGCTAGGGACCATCACTAAAGTGCCAAACTGGGGGGGGCACCAGAGTGGTGCAGGATGCCAGGGCCACCCCAGGCTGGTGACAGTGGCCGTGCCCATTGTCACAGCACGATGTGGAGCTGACGGACCCCCGTGGAAGGACCCCACTGGAGCTGGCTGTGTCCCTGGGCCACCTGGAGTCGGTGCGGGTGCTGCTGCGGCACAACGCCAATGTGGGCCGGGAGAATGCCAACGGCTGGACGGGTACTGACGGGCATGGAGGGCACGGGCACCTTGACGAGCGGGCAGAAGGAAGGGTAATGTCACCATCCAAGGTGGGATTGGTGAGGGTGACCATGTCCTGCTCCCCAGTGCTGCAGGAGGCAGTTAGCACTGGGGACCCTGAGATGGTGCAGCTGGTGCTCCAGTACCGCGACTACCAGCGGGCAACACGGCGACTGGCTGGCATCCCCGAGCTGCTCAGCAAGCTGCGGCGGGTATGGCTCTGCCTTGGGGTGCGGGGGGTGGGTGAGTGGGCAGCCAACCTCACACCTAGTACTGGGGCCCCACTAGGGCACAGAAAACCTCTGGATATCCCATGTCCTCCTAGGATCCCCATCTCCTCCTGATCCCCATCTCCTCCTCCTGATCCCCGTCTCCTCATGATCTCCATCTCCTCTTCATGATCCTCGTCTCGGCATGATCCCCATCTCCTCCTCCTGATCCCCGTCTCCTCATGATCTCCATCTCCTCTTCATGATCCTCGTCTCCTCATGATCCCCATCTCCTCATTATCCCCATCTCCTCCTCATGATCCCCATCTCTTCATGATCCCCGTTCCCTCCATGATCTCAATCTCCTCATGATCCCCATCTCCTCCACAAGCTCAATGTCCTCATGACCCCCATCTCCTTGTGATCCCCACTTCCCCCATGAACCACATCTCCTCATGACTCTCACCTCCCCCATGACTCCCACCTCCTCCACAACCACCATCTCCTCCAGAAACTCCCCATGACCTCCATTACCTCATTTCCTCCACTCTCCCCATCTCCTCCACAATCACCTCCTCCACATCCCCCCTCTTTCCCAGGGGTCCAACTTCCCTGCCAGGCCATTCTCCCAGGTCACTGACCCCCACTCAGTAACCCCAGCAGAAACCCCCAACCCTCCCCACTGATCCCCATCACTGACCCCCCAAACCCCACCAGCTGCTCATCTCTTCCAGGCATCCGACTTCTACGTGGAGATGAAGTGGGAGTTCACCAGCTGGGGTGAGCAGGGTACCGTGGGGTTGGGTTGGGGGAGCCGGACGGAGGTACCCTGCTGACAGGCCACATGTGCCCACAGTGCCCCTGGTCTCCAAGGTGTGCCCCAGCGACGTGTACCGCGTCTGGAAGCGCGGCGAGAGCCTGCGGGTGGACACCACGCTGCTGGGCTTCGAGCACATGACATGGCAGCGCGGCCGACGCAGCTACATCTTCAAGGGAGAAGGTGAGTTCCACCACCCGCGGGGCACTCTGCCATCCCAGACACCTTCAGGCATCCTCCGGTGCCCCTGGGCACGCCCCAGACCCCATGTGCCAACTGGATGCTGGCGGTGAGGGTGCTGAGACACTGGCATAGGTTGCCCAGGGAGGTTGTGGAGCACAGGATCACAGAATGTGATCAAAGATCTGCGATTCTGTGCTCCACAACCTCCCTGGCGGTGTTCAGGACCAGGTTGGATGAGGCCTTGAGCAACCTGTTCTAGTGGGAGGTGTCCCTGACTATTGGGGTTGGAACTGGCTGAGCTTTGAGGTCCCTTCCAACCTAAACCATTCTATGATAAGCACCACCAGATCCCAAAGAGGAACCTCCCGTGGACGCCCTCCAGTTCCACCTTCCAGCAGCACTGGGGACCACCTCAGCCTCCACATATACCAGGGACCCCTAATTTTCCACCAGGACCTCCCAAGGTCCCCAGATAGCCCTAAGATGAGATGAGCTATGTGATGAAGTGAGATGAGCTATGTGATGAGGTGAGGTGAGATATGTGATGAGGTGAGGTGTGGTGAGGTGAGATGACCTCTGGGCTCAGGGTGCCACATAGTCTCTGCAGTGACCCCCAGTTCCCCGTCAAGACTTCACAAGGGTCCCAGAGATGAGGTGACCTCTGGACTCAGGGCTATCAAGGGTGCCACAAGGTCCTTGCCAGGACCTCCATTTCCCCACCAGCACCCCAGAAGGTTCCCAGATACTGCCAAGGCATAGCAACCCTCAGGGCGCTGGGGTGGTGGCACAGGGGGTGCTGACACATGTCCCCCTGCACAGAGGAGGGGGCAGTGGTGATGGAGGTGGACCATGACAAGCAGGTGGTCTACACGGAGACGCTGGCCCTGGCCCTCCACGAGCCAGACCTGCTGCTGGCAGCCATGCAGCCCTCGGAGGAGCACGTGGCCGGGCGGCTGACCTCGCCCATCGTCTCCACGCACCTGGACACCAGGAACATCGCCTTCGAGAGGTGAGCTGCTGCCACCCAGCAGGCTGCTGGGGGTGAGCTGCTGCTGCCGGCTCAGCGGGGCTGTGCGCGGCACCTGGGGCTAGTTCTCTGTGGTGTCTTCGTCAGCGAGTGCCAGGAGGAGATCACAGGAGCGCAGAGCTGCTTTGGCTGGGGAGGCTCTCGGAGATCATCCAGCTCAGCCACTGAGGCACCCTCCCTTTGCAGATGGCACCGAGCTGGGTGGCAGTGTTGATCTGCTGGAGGGTAGGGAGGTTCTACAGAGGAACCTGGACAGGTTGATCCTGCTCTTAGGTGAGGCCAATGGTATGAAGTTCAACAAGGCCAACAAGACCAAGTGCCAGGTCTTGCACTTAAGTCACAACAACCCCATGCAAGGCTTCAGGCCTCCAGGGGCAGAGTGGCTGAAACTGTCTGCTGGGAAACAACTTAGGTGTTGGTGGCAGCAGCTGGAGATGAACCAGGGTGTGCTTAGGTGACCAGGAAAGCCACCAGCATCTTGGCCTGGATCGGCAAGAGTGTGGCCAGCAGGAGCAGGGCAGGGATTGTGCCTCTGGACTGGGCACCGCTGAGACAACATCTGGAATCCTGGGGTCAGGTTTGGGCTCCTCACTCTAAGAAGGACATTGAGGAGCTGGAGCAGGGCCAGCGAAGGGCAAGAAAGCAGGGGAAGGGTCTGGAGAACAGGAATGGTGAGGAGCAGCTGAGGGAGCTGGGGGTGTTGAGGCTGGGGAAAAGGAGGCTGAGGGGAGAGCTTCTGGCTCTCTGCAGCTCCCTGCAAGGAGGCTGGAGCCAGGTCTGGGTCAGAGAAGACAAGAAGAAACAGCCTCAAGTAGCCCCAGGGGAGGTTTAGGTTGGACATGAGGAACAATTTGTTGCCCTTGAGGGTTGTCGAGGCCTGTCCCAAGCTGCCCAGGGCAGTGGTGGAATCCCCATGCCCAGAAGGGTTTCAAAGCCCTGGAGATGTGGTGCCAAGGGCCATGGTTTGGTGGTGCCCTGGCAGTGCTGGGGTAAGAACTGAACTCCATGATGGTGAAGGTCTCTTCCAACCCCACCCATTCCACGATTCCATGACCTACACACCACTATGTGGTGGGGTCTGGCACGGTGACAAGCTGAAGGGGACACAGTAGCAAGCTGGGCAGGGCAGTGCAAGGGCTCACATGGAGGAACCATGCGAAGGGAAGGAACCACTTGTGCAAGAGGACAGGGTACCCGTGCTCCCCGTGGGACCTGACACTGTTCCCTCCCCACCAGGAACAAGTCTGGAATCTGGGGCTGGCGCTCAGAGAAGATGGAGGTGGTCAGCGGCTACGAGGCCAAGGTGGGCACGGCTGAGGGGTGGACAGAGGGACCCCCCCCTCAGTGCCCAGCAGGGCTGATCCTGTCCCCCGGCAGGTCTACAGCGCCAGCAACGTGGAGCTGGTCACCAAGACCAGGACCGAGCACCTCTCTGACCAGGACAAGTCACGCTGCAAAGGTGACAGCCCTGCTGGCCAATCAGGGAGGCCCCTCCTGGTGCAAGGCCCACCCCCTAGTGCAAGGCCCATCCCTTTTCTGGTGGCACTGGTGTCAGGTGTTGGGTGCCGTGCTGGGTGTGGGACACCATGTGTGATGTCACCCATCAGGTGTGGGACCCTGTGGGTGCTGGGCATGACATGTCAGGTGTGGGACACTTTGGGTGTTGGGTGTCACCCGTCAGGTGTGGGACACTGTGGGTGCTGGGTGTGACATGTCAGGTGTGGGACACTGTGGGTGTTGGGTGTCACCCATCAGGTGTGGGACACTGTGGGTGCTGGGTGTGACATGTCAGGCGTGGGACTCTGTGGGTGCTGGGTGTAACATGTCAGGCGTGGGACACTGTGAGTGCTGGGTGTGGCATGTCAAGCTGTGGGTGCTGGTTGTCACCCATCAGGTGTGGGACCCTGTGGGTGCTGGGTGTGACATGTCAGGTGTGGGACCCTGTGGGTGCTGGGTGTGACATGTCAGGCGTGGGACTCTGTGGGTGCTGGGTGTAACATGTCAGGTGTGGGACCCTGTGGGTGCTGGTTGTCACCCATCAGGTGTGTGCCATCATTCAGGCAGACACGGGGTGCCAAGGTGCCCCTGCCCATTCCCATGCCATCACCCACCTCTCTCCCCATCCAGGCTCCAAGACTCCCTTCCACTCCTTCCTGGGCATCGCACAGCAGCATGGCACCCACAATGGGGTGAGTGGCCAGGGCTGGGGGTCCCCTGGGAGGTTGGGGTGCACCACCCCACTGCTGGGGGACCCCGGCGACAGGGCTGAGGGTGCCAGTGTCATCACAGGTGCCCGTGCCGCAGGCTGCCAGCCCCACCAACCCCACTGCCATCACCCCCGAGGAGTACTTTGACCCCCACTTCGACCTGGAGACCCGCAACATCGGGCGCCCCATCGAGATGTCCAGCAAGGTGCAGAGGTGAGGTCACCACCCCAGGGTGACATGGGCCCAGGGCTGTGGCACCAGGGTGGCAGGGAGTCGATGTGGGATCATGAAATGGTGCTGGGGTGGTGGCATGGCCCTGGGGTGGCAGGATCCATGGAGGTGTTGATGGCGTCCCAGAGATGAGGCAACAGGGTGTGAGGCCCTTTGGGGGTGGTGACATGGTCCCAGGGGATGTGGCACCACGGTGAAAGGACCCATGGAGGTGGTGACATGGTCCCAGGAGATGTGGCACCAGGGTGAAAGGACCCAGGGTGGTGGTGACATGGTCCCAGGAGATGTGGCACCAGGGTGAAAGGACCCAGGGTGGTGGTGACATGGTCCCAGGAGATGTGGCACCAGGGTGAAAGGACCCAGGGTGGTGGTGACATGGTCCCAGGAGATGTGGCACCAGGGTGAAAGGACCCAGGGTGGTGGTGACATGGTCCCAGGAGATGTGGCACCAGGGTGAAAGGACCCATGGAGGTGGTGACATGGTCCCAGGGGACGTGGCACTGAGTGTCAGGACCCACGTGGGTGTCAGTGGAGTCCCATGAGACGTGGCTCTAGGTGCCAAGATGGGCAGTGGCGGGGTGCCAGGGGACATGGCGCTGGCAGGGTGCCCACTCCCAGGCCGGTGCCCGTGCAGGTTCAAGGCGACGCTGTGGCTGTGCGAGCAGCACCCGCTGTCCCTGGCAGAGCAGGTGACGCCCATCATCGACCTCATGGCCATCTCCAACGCCCACTTCGCCAAGCTGCGCGACTTCATCACCCTCAAGCTGCCCCCCGGCTTCCCTGTCAAGATCGGTGAGGGTGGGGCAGGGTGGAGCTGGGTGGCGCAGGGTGCCCACAGCAGGGTGGCACCGCTGACCCCTGTGCCCCCGCAGAGATCCCCCTCTTCCACGTCCTCAACGCCCGCATCACCTTCAGCAACCTCTGCGGCTGCGACCAGCCGCTGGGCTCCGTGCGGGTCTGTGCCCCCACCCAGCCCCCTGGCACCCACCCCCCCGGCACCAACCCCACCGGCACCCAGCCCTCCGGCACCCAACCTGCTGGACCCAGAGGTGAGGCTGCTGGGGGTGCCCTGTGCTTGGGGGTCTCCAGGAGGTGGGGTGCTGGCAAGAGGGGGGGTGTCATTGGGCACAGGTGCACTGGGGGTGCTGGGAAGCAACCACGCTGCCCACGGGCAGGGTCTGTGGGCACACTGTGGCATGGCTGCAGGATGAGGATGTAGGGCACTGTGGGGTGCACTCGTGGATGTGAGGTGCCATGGGTGCAGGGTGCTGTGAGATGCTGTGGAGTTTTGTGGGGTGCACAGGGTGCTGTAGGGTGCCATGGGATGCTGCAGGGTGCTTGTGGGCACAGGGTGCCACAGTGTCCCATGAGCACAATGTGTGTGGAACGCTGTGAGGTGACCTGGCTGCAGGGTGCTGTGGGATGCCATGGGGTGCTATGGCAACAGCATGGGATGCCACGAGGATGCTATGGGGTGCTGTGAGCCACCATGGGATGCCATGGGGATACTATGGGGATGCCATAGGAATGCTGTGGGATGTCGTGAGGTGGTGTGGGACACCATGGGGTGCCATGGAGTACTACAGAGATGCCATAAGGTGCTGTGGGACACCATAGGTGCCATGGGATGCCATGGAGTACTATGGGGATGCCATAGGAATGCTGTGGGATGTTGTGGGGTGCTGTGAGACACCATGGGGTGCCATGGGATGTCATGGGATACTATAGGGATGCCACGGGGGGCTGTGGAACACCGTGGGGTGCCATGGGATGCCATGAGGTACTATGGGGATGCCATAGGAATCCTGTGGCGTGTTGTGGGCGGCTGTGAGCCACCATGGGGTGCCATGGGATGCCATGAGGTACTATGGGGATGCCATGGGGTGCTGTGGGACACCGTGGGGTGCCATGTGATGCCGTGAGGTACTCTGGGGATGCCATGGGGTGCTGTGGGACACCGTGGGGTGCCATGTGATGCTGAGGGTGCCCTGTGCTGGGGCGGCAGGCTGGCCGTTCCCATGCGAGGTGGAGGCAGGGGTGTTCGAGGTGCCAGCTGGGTACACGGTGCTGGGCGCGGGGCGCAGCGAGCCGCTGCGGGACGAGGACGATGACCTGCTGCAGTTCGCCATCCAGCAGAGCCTGCTGGACGCGGGCACCGAGACCGACCAGGTACGGCCACGCCCGACCCCTGATGGCCCAGGCCACGCCTTCCTGTGCCGTAGGCACGCCCCTAAGGGCATAAACCCCGCCCCTCAGCCCCGCCCCTCCGCGCAGGTGACCATTTGGGAGGCTCTGACCAACACCCGCCCCGGAGCGGAGCCACCGCCCTATGAGGAGCAGCTGGAGCGGTGAGGCCCTGCCCACCTGGCTGGGGGATGGCCAATGAGGGGTCGGGGGGAGGTGGCTTAAAGGGGAGTGGCCAAGAGGAGGGGCATGGGGTGTGGTTAAAAGGGGATGGGGCAAAAAGGGAAGGCTTAGGTGTGCCTGAAAGGGGAAGGGTCTAGGGGATGGGGTGTGGTTAAATGGGAGGGGGTCTGGGGTGTGGTCTAAAGGGGAGGGGTCCAAGGTGTGGTTAAAAGGGCGGGATCTGAGGTTGGTCATTAAGAGGGGGCCCAGGTTTGGCTAAAAGGGGAGGGGTCTGAGGGGTGGCTAAAGGAGGTGCATCTAAAAGGGGGAGTCTGGGTGTGTCTAAAAGGGGGGGATCTTGGGTGAGTCTAAAAGGGGTGGGTCTGGGTGTGTCCAAAAGGGGGTAGTCTGGGGTGCGTCTAAAAGGGGTGGGTCTGGGTGTGTCTAAAAGGGAGTAGTCTGGGGTGCGTCTGAAAGAGAGGGTCTGGAGCGTCTCTAAAAGGGGAGGTTCTGTGTGTGTCTAAAGGGGGGAGTCTGGGATGTGCCTAAAAGCGGGGTCTGTGTGTGCCTAAAAGGGGGGTCTGTGTGTGCCTAAAAGAGGGGTCTGAGTGTGCCTAAAAGGGGGGTCTGGGGTGTGCCTAAAAGGGGGTGTCGCCCACAGGGCCCTGCAGGAGAGCATGCTGCTGCAGGCCGGCCCCAGCGCTGACCCTACCGAGGCTGGGACCCTCCCTGGGGCGGGTGGTGGTGGCGGCACCGACTCTGACACTGGCACTGGGACGGGCACCCCCCCAGCACCCCCTGGCTACGGCAGCTTCGCGGAGCAGCTGCGCTTGGCCATGGCCCTCTCGGAGCGGGAGCAGGAGGAACGGGAGCGGCGGCGGAGGGAGGAGGATGAGGAGCTGCAGCGCATCCTGCGGCTCTCTCTCACCGAGAAGTAGCGGAGGGGACACGCAGCGACAGGGACGTCCTGTGTGGGGACATCCCGTGTGGAGGCGCAGCCGTCCTACGTGGGCACAATCCAGGCAAGGACCGGGATGTGTCAGCTAGAGACATCTCGTGTAGAGGTGGAGAGATCTCACATGGGGACACTCCGCACCGGGACTGGGATGTCCCGCATGGGGACACTCCACGCAAGAACGGGGACATCCGGTGCGGGGACACCTCACGTGGAGGTGGAGACCTCCCACCTGGGGACCCCCTACGCGAAAACAAGGACTTCTCATGTGGAGAGACCCGAGGTGGGGAGGGGAATGAATGTCTTGTGTGAGAGCACCGCACCGGGACAGGGATGCCCGCATGGGGACGCTCCACATGAGGACAGGGATGTCTCACGCAGGGACATCCTGCATGGGGCAGGCACATCCCACAGGGGAACACCCCACAGCGGGCTAAGAACACCCCACCTTGTCCAGGGACCACCTGGCATGATGTTTCCTTGGTGACAGCCTGGCATCGGCATCGCCCCACACAAGGACACCCCAGCTTGGGCACAGTCACGCCTGGGCACCAGGGAATGCCAGGGTGTCACCTCCATGCCAGGTTCCTTCCCTGATGTTGGTGGGGGGGAGGGCATTGATCCAGGGATCCTCCTCCCCCAGGGGACCCCCAATCCAGGGATCTTCTCCCACCAGGCTCCGATTTCAGCCCAGGGGTCTTCATCAGGGTGTGTGTGGGCGCAGGGGGTGGCACTTCTCCCCCCCTAGGGGCACCTCTGTTCCCAAGACCCCCACTCTAGGGCCCCCCATTTTTCTTCAGTGTTGATCCCACAAGGGACAGGATGGACCCAGGGCAGAGAGTCCCCAGGGGGTCCCTTATTTAAAGACATCTCAGTTCAGGACTGGGCTGGGACCCACCCAGGCCTTCCCCCACACTGTGGAGGTCAAGTTGGGGAGGTCCCCAAATGTCAGGGGGGTGTCCCTAGATGTATGTACATAACATATACATATATATATATATATATATATATACAGCTGTGTGCCGACTCTGCCTGGTGGGGGGCTTCATTTATTCTTGGGCACCCCTCCCTGCCCAGGGAGAGGGTGTTTGGTTGGGGACAGCAGGGTGACAAAGGGCTTGGAGTGGGGGTGCTGTCCCAAGGCACCCAGAGGTCTATTCTGGAATGGGGTCCATGCTCCCACCACGGGGTGAGGGGTCCTGGGAGGAAGAGGCTGGCATCCAATGGGCACAGCCAAGGGACCCAATGCCAGGGTGAAGGGCTGCAGGGAGGTGGAGGTCCCAGGTTCCTGGTGAGCCATGGGGTAGCAAGGGACTTGGAATGGGGGGGTGCCAGGGCAATGGGAAGGGGGTGTCTAGTTTGAGGGGGAATGGGGGATCCTGGGCACACGGCTGAGGCAGGGGGTCAGGCACAGAGTGCTGCAGACCTAGGAGGGGAAGTCTCACCTGCTGGGGACCCCCTGTGGGGTGTCAGCTGCTGGGGACCTCTTGTGGGGTGCCACCTGCTGCTTATCCTGATGAAGTGTGGGGGGGACGTCCCACTCGCAGGCAGCTGGGGAGTGTCACAGGCACTGGATGGTGAATTTGGGGGGATGCCATCTGCTGAGGACATGGAGGGTCCCAGGTCGGGATGTCTGGCAGGTGTCCCCCCTGCTGCCGGCCTGGGAGGTCTGGGGGTCACATCTACGGGAGGACCTTGGGGGAATCTCAGCTGGGGACCCTCTGGAGGGGTCCTACTTGCTGGTGATCTAGAGGGGTCTCAGGTGCTGAAGACCTTCGCGGGGAGGGTCCCACCTGCAGGTGACCTGGAGGGGGATTCTCAGGTGCTGCGAGCTGGATCCTGGGGTAAAATCTTGGGGGAGGGGGCCGAGACAACACGGATGAGGGTCCCGGGTAAGTGCCGGGGGTGGGGGGGCCCCAACCACTGTGGACCCAGGGAATGTCCCACTCCCGGGGGATTCCCGATCTGGTGCTATCGCGGCTGTGGCATCGGGGGGACACATAGGACACGACGCCGAGTCCCGCTGCAGGTCGGGTCGTGCCCGTTCCCGTTCCCGTTCCCATTCGGGCGGGGCAAACGGCGGCGGCGGCGCTTCCTGGTGCGGCGGGGGCATGGCGCTGGTCACCGTGCGGAGGGCGGCGGGGGGGGCATCGGTAAGTGCGGGACGGGCACCGGAACTGGCACCGAGACTGCACCGGGATCGGCACCGGCGGGTGCTACCGGGACGGCGAACGGCGGGGAGCCGGGAGAGCGGCCGGCCCCGGCATCCAGCAAGGGCGGTGTGCGGGATGGGGGGGTACGGGGCGGCCTGGCCGCTCCTGGTGCTCCCAGTGGGAGGTTACTGGGGGCCCAGTTTGTCCCAGTGCGTGTTGTTGGATCTTGCTGGGGTCTCGGCTGCTCCCGGTGGGGGCCGTCTCGGAGTTTAAGGGGGGGGTAGGAGGGTGTCTCCTGTTGCTCCCAGTATCCCCGGTTGTTCCCAGTGCTCCCAGTCCCATTGCTAGCCCAGTGGCTCCCAGTGCACCCTTCCCCCCCCTCCAGTAACCACTGGGCCTTACCTAGGTGCACAGCCCAGGACCGCCCCCGCCATCCATTCCTCACAGCCGGGGAGGGGCACAGAGATAGGACCCCCCCCACACATACACACAATAGGCATCCCAGGGGTGATCCTCAGGGATCCACACCTCGCCCACTCTGGGAACTTCCCTCCCCAGCGGAATTCCCACTCCCCAGCAGGACCCACCTCCTCCAGTGCCCCTCTGCTGTCCCCTGGCACCCTGCCAATGCCCCATACTGGGCATGAGAGGCAGGGAGTGAATTCTATAGGGGTGCCCCAGCGGGATGCTTGTGGCCATCCTCCAGGCATGGTCCCTGCCCCGGGGTCATGCCATCCACCCCCGGCCCCCAATATTTTGCAGGAGGAAGATGCCCCCCGACGCAGGCAGCTGCAGCGGCGGTGAGAGGGGGACTCTGAAACCACAGTCGGGGGGGGACACACCCATGGGCCACCAGGGGTGGGGGACACACATGGGTACCCTCCATCCACTGCACCCTAGCCCCCACTCCCAGCTTCTCCCTTTTGGGGAGCACTCTGGGGGGATCCCAGCCTAGACCCCCCGACTCGGGACACTTTGTGTGTGTCCCCCTCCCCAGGCAAAGTTTTGTCATGGTGAAGGGTGCTGCCCTGCTGCTGCCAGCCGAGGAGGGGCTGGAGGATGAGCCCCCCTCCGAAGAACCCCTTGGCCAGGCCCCGGGGCGGCAGGAGCAACACCTGCACCTCATGATGCAGCTGCTGCGGCCACAGGATGCCATCCGGCTGGTGGGACACGGGGACACTGGGATGGGGTTGGGATGGGGGTAAGAGTGGGAATAGGGATGGGGATGGGATGGGGACAGGGGTGGGAATAGGGATGGGGATAGAGATGGTGATAGGAACAGGGGTGAAGTATAAGGATGGAGATGGTGACAGGTATGGGGATGGGATGGAGAGGGGGGCAAGGATGATAGAAGGATGATGATAGGGACTGAGATGGGGATGGTGACAGGGATGAAGGATAAGGATGGAGACAAAGAAGGGATAGTGATGGTGACAGATATGGAGATGAGATGGGAAGGGGGAGAAGTATGTTAGAGGGATGGTGACAGGGACTGAGATGGTGACAGTGATGGGATGGAATGGGAAGGGAGTGGGGACAGGATGGGGAAGGCAATGGGATATGGATGGGGACAGGGATAGAGATGGGGACAGGAAGAGTATGGGAATGGGAAATGGGATAGGGACGGGGACAGGATGAGATGGGGATGGGATAGGGCCCAGCCTACCCTCTAAGGTGCTTGCTGCATGGGCACTGGGTGGCAGTTAGGGACACTGGGGGGCAAACCTCACCCAGGTCTCCTGTGCCCTCATCCCAGGCAGTGCGTCTGGAGTCGGCGCGGCCGAGGCGGGTGCGGTACCTGCTGGTGGTGAGACCCGAGGAGGAGGGGGCCGAGGGGCAGACGGTGCTGCTGGGCATGGACATGGCCCACGAGGGGTGAGCGGGGTGGGGCAGGGGTGCCAGGGTGGAGTGGCCACACCCCCCTGACCTCTGCCCGCCCCAGGGCCACCTGCTGCACTCTGGGCATGGTGCTGCCCCTCTGGAGCGACACCCAGGTCTTCCTCGATGGAGATGGGTAAGGGTGGTAGGGGGCTTAGGAGGGTGGGGGTTGAGCAGACTGGGTGGAGCTGGTACCCACCCTCACCCTCACGTCTCTCCGTCGTGCCCAGGGGCTTCAGCGTGACGTCAGGGGGAGAGACCCGCATCTTCAAACCCATCTCTGTGCAGACCATGTGGTGAGCGAGGCCCTGTGGGCACAGGGGATGTGGGCATCACCATGGGCTTGAGGAATGTGGGCATCAATGTCAGCATGGGGGACATGGACACCACCACTGTTATGGGAGGTGCAGGCACTGCTGTGGTCATGGGCGATGTGGGCACCACTGTGAGCACAAGAGATGTGGGCATTGCTGTGGGCATGGAGGATGTGGGTACCATCATAGGCATGGGCACTGCCCAAGGTACAGGATGTGGGTAGCACTATGGGCACAGGGAATGTGGCCACTACTGTGGGCTTGGGATATGTGGGCATCACCATGGTTATAGGGGATGTGGGCACCACTGTGGGCACAAGGGATGTGGGTACAGGGGACACGGGCACCATCTTAGGCATGGGGGACATGGGCACCACCATGGGAACAGCCATGGGAGTGAGGTGTGTGGGGAGGGTTTGGGCACAGCCATGGGCCACCAACCAAAGAGCTGGGAGGTAGCACCCAAATGCAGGGGGGACCTGGACCCAGAGGGAGACACTGGCACTGCCCCAGCGGGGTGCCTTGGCCATGGTGACACATGTTGATGCCAGAGTGGTGATGGGAGTGGTGCTAGAGTGGTGCCCACATGGTGCTGGGTTGGTATCTCAGTGTTTCCAGGCTGGTTCTGAATGCAGTGCCAAGGTGGTGTTGGTCGTGGTGCCAGCATGATTCTGGGGAGTGCTGGGTGCAATGCCATGATGCCATGATGCTGGCTTTGGTTCCAGAGTGGTGCCAGGGTGGTGCCATGGCAGAGCTGGGTGCAGTGCCAGGGTGGTATCCGGGTAGTGCCATGATGATGCTGATTATGGTGCCATGATGATGCTGGGTGTAGTGCCATGGTAGTACCAGTGTGGTGCCATGACGATGCTGGATGTAGTGCCATGGCAGTGCTGGGTGCAATGCCAGATCTGGTGCCACAGCGATGCTGGATGTGGTGCCTTGGTTATGCCATGGTGCTGCTGGGTATAATGCCAGGGTGATACCACAGTGGTGCTGGGTAATGCTGGGTGTGGTGCCATGGTGGTGCCAGCACGACGGTGCCATGTGCGGTGCACCAGGGCCGTGCTGCAGGAGCTGCACCGTGCCTGCGAGGCCGCCTCCCGCGGCGGGCACATCCCCGGCGGCCCGGCGCTGGCCTGGGCACGCGGGTACGCAGCAGCGGTGGCGTCGGAGCAGAGCTGCCTCAACGAGTGGCTGGCAATGGCTGACCTGGAGTCTGTGCGCCCTGCCTCGCCCCCGCCCTGCCGGTACGCCCCGCCCCACCCACCCCCTGCAGCCAATCAGATGCCATCGTGGGTTGGGGCGGGGCAAGGTGGGGCAAAGGGACAGGGCTAAAGGGAACAGGTAGGACTGAGGGAACTGGGATAGGCTTAATGGGAATGGGAGAGGCTGCTGGAGATGGGGTGGAGTTAGCGGGAATGGGTAGGGAAAAGGAACTGGGATGGGGATAATGGGACTGGGAGGAGTTAAAGGAACTGGGATGGGGGTAATGGGACTGGGATGGGAGTAATGGGACTGGGAGGGGTTAAAGGAACTGGGATGGGGGTAATGGGACTGGGATGGGAGTAATGGGACTGGGAGGGGTTAAAGGAACTGGGATGGGGGTAATGGGACTGGGATGGGAGTAATGGGACTGGGAGGGGTTAAAGGAACTGGGATGGGGGTAATGGGACTGGGATGGGAGTAATGGGACTGGGAGGGGTTAAAGGAACTGGGATGGGGGTAATGGGACTGGGATGGGAGTAATGGGACTGGGAGGGGTTAAAGGAACTGGGATGGGGGTAATGGGACTGGGATGGGAGTAATGGGACTGGGAGGGGTTAAAGGAACTGGGATGGGGGTAATGGGACTGGGATGGGAGTAATGGGACTGGGATGGGGTTAATGGAACTGGAAATGGGAGTAATGGGACTGGGATGGAGTTTAATGGAACTGGAATGGGGGTAATGGGACTGGGATGGGGGTAATGGGACTGGGATGGGGGTAATGGGACTGGGATGGGGGTAATGGGACCAGGAGGGGTTAAAGGAACTGGGATGGGGGTAGTGGAAATGGGTGGGGTTAAAGGAACTGGGACGAACCTAATGGAAGTGGGAAGGGCTTAATGGAAGTGGGAGGAATTTACTGGGACTGGGAGGGGCTTGATGGAAGTGGGAAGGGCTTAAAGGGAATGGGTGGGACTTCCAGACCAGGAGGCCCATGGGGAGGTGGAACTCGCATTTAAAGGAGGGGCTTGGGCATGGAGAAGGTGGGGTCTGTCCAGGGTGTGTCCTGGGCGGTAGGTGACCCAGTGATGCGGGTGCCAGGCCAGCAGCACCTGAGCTGTCGGAGCAGGCGGTGCGGGCACTGCTGCGGGAGGTGATGGCCAGCGCTGACCTGGAGAGTGTCACCTCCAAGGAGGTGGGTGCCAACAGGGGGTCCTGTTGGGGCAAGGACCTTGGCTTGTGGACAGGGATAAGCAAGGACAGGGCTGACCCTCCCCTTTTGGCTGTGCCCAGGTGCGGGAGGAGCTGGAGCGGCGCACAGGGCACAGCCTGGCACAGCACAAGGACTTCATCGACAATGAGATGCTGCTGGTGCTGGCACAGATGGACCGGCCATCCCATGTCTTCCCACACCTCTACCTGGTGGGCAGTGGGGTGGGCACGGCGGGTAGAGGTGGGCAAGGAAGTCCACACCCCTCACTGATGTCACCACACAGGGCTCTGAGTGGAACGCAGCCAACCTGGAGGAGCTGCAGCAGAACCGGTGAGTGCGGGGTGGCATGGGTTGGCACAGGGTCGCCTGGGGCTGGGGTCATCTGTGTTGGCAAGGGGCCATCTGGAGCGTCACGGTGGGGTGGCATAGGGTCTTCTGAGTGGTTATGGTGTGGTTGTCTGGGGTGGCATGGTGAGGTGGACACGAGGTCATTTAGGGTATCACGGAAAGGCTGCATATGGTGATCTGGCTTGGCACAGTGGAGTGGGATGGGGACGTCATGGTGTCATGGTGGAGTGGGCATGGAGACATCCGGAGGGGTCATAGTGGAGTAGGCACAGGGTCATCTGGGGAGATCATGGCAGAGAGTGCAAGAGGTGCCCCAGCAGGGTGGGTATGTGGGCTACCAAAGGACGCTGATGGGATGGCAATGGGGTCATCATGGGACATCCACTGGGGTGGGCATGAGATCTTCGTAGGACACCCAGCAGGGTGGGCATGGGGATCATCCTGGGATCTGGCTCGTGGGCAAGCTTGTGGACCTTGCTTGTGGGCAGCGAGGTGGCTGCAGCAGGGCTGTGTCACTGAGGGGGAGCACCCCACATAACACGGGCAGACCCCCGGCCCTGCATACCCACCGTGCCCACTGCCTGTGGCACCACAGGGTGACTCACATCCTGAACGTGGCACGGGAGATCGACAACTTCTTCCCTGCGCTGTTCACCTACATGAACGTGAGGGTGTACGACGAGGAGGCAGCCCAGCTCCTGCCCCACTGGAATGATACCTTCCTCTTCCTCTCCCGTGTCCGGTCAGTGCGGACAGGGCACGCCAAGGCGGGCACAGGGGAACGCATAAGGGCAGGGCTGGAGGGGGTGAGGACGTGGCTGGAGGGACATGGGGAGGTGTCTTGGTGATGGAAGTGCTGGTGGGCATTGAGGCACTGGGGACACTGGGAGCTGGAGAGCATTGGGTTTCTGTGGGCACCTGGGGGGTCTGGAGGGCTGGGAGGTCTGGGACATGGGTTCCTTAGGGACGTGAGAAGCACTGGGAGCCCTGGGGCATAGGGGTCCTTGGGAACGTGGGGAGTCCTGGGGTATGAGGCCCTTGGGGACATGAGGAGCCCTGGGGCATGAGGTCCTTGGGCACATGAGGAGCCCTGGGGCACAGGGCCCGTGGGGACGCAAGAAGTCATAGGCTCACAAGGAGCCCTTGGGGCATGGGGAGCTCCTGGGACACGGGGAGCCTGGGGGCATGAGGTCCTTGGGGACACGAGGAATCCTAGGGGCACGGGGACGCCCAGGTGGCTGGGACCACCTGGAGACCCCTGGGAGCTCGGTGCCAGCTCAGGCGGCTGCTGCAGGGCTGCCGGGGGCCGGGCGCTGGTGCACTGCCGGATGGGGCTGAGCCGCTCAGCCGCCACGGTGCTGGCCTACGCCATGAAGGAGTTCGGGTGGCCCCTGGAGCGGGCACTGCGCCACGTCCGGCACTGCCGCCCTGGTGTCCTGCCCAACCCCGGCTTCATGCGCCAGCTCGACTTCTACCAGGGCATCCTGCATGCCAGGTGGGTGCAGCAGGGCTGTGCCCAGACCCCCCGGGGGAGGGCAGTGTCCGCTTGGACGGGGACCTCTTGGGCTGTGTGGCTGGGTCACAACCCTCGGGTGTGGTGGGTGGGGCTCCTACGACCACACCCTGATGGACAGGGTGGGTGGAGCTCCTATGGCCACGCCCTGATGGATGGGATGGGTGGAGCTCCTAGGGCCATACCTTCATGGACAGGGTGGGTGGAGCTCCTATGGCCACACCCTGATGGGATGGGTGGAGCTCCTAGGGCCATACCTTCATGGACAGGGTGGATGGAGCTCCTATGGCCACACCCTGATGGATGGGATGGGTGGAGCTCTATGGCCACACCCTGCTGAGCAGGGGAGCCATTGGTGGAGGCGCCGGGGCCAGGCACTGACGGACAGCTGTGTGACAGCCGGCACAGCAGCCTGTGGGAGCCCAAGGCAGCGGTGACAGCAGAGCCGGTGCCCCAGCCCGAGGATGAACCTGATGCCACGCTCGGGGACGTGGGTGGCTTGTCCCCATCCCTGCAGTCCCCTGAGGAGGGGAGTGGGCCAGGGCTGCTGGGGACCTCCCGGCGTCCCCGCATCTCCCTCTGTGCCGTCATGAGGAGCATCAGCCAGCTGGAGACCCCTGAGCCCCCCGAGCTGTCCGGGGACCCCTTAGCCGGGGAGGTGAGAGCCAGGGGCTGGGGCAAGCCTGGGTGGAAGGGGTGGGAGGGTTGGACTTCTAACCTAACCTGTGTCCCCTTCCGCAGGTGTTCATGGCTTCGGAGGGACTGGAGGGTGCCGACCCCTCTCCAGCAGCACGACCCTCGTCCCGGCCCCGCCGGGTCCCGCGTCAGGCCAGCCTGGATGATGGCCCTCTGCCCAGCTCTACCCCCCCCTCCTCTTAACCCTGAAGGGGGGGAATGGAGCAGAGCCCCCCGCTCCCAGCACCATGGGGGAAAGGGTCGGAGCCTCCGCTGGCCCCCCCACCCCACGCTGCCTGCACTTCGGGCCCTGCCTCATCCCTCCCCGCCAACGATCACTGCCCCGCACAGGGCCCCGCTGCCACCCTGCACCGCGCTGGCACGGAGAATAAAGAGTGGAAAAAGCCGCCCCTGGCGTGGACCCTGCTCGGGAAGTGGTTCCGTGGGCTATGGGGCAGGGCAGCACGAAGCTCGCCACCATCTTGTGCGGGCGGCGGCGGCGGGCGGGCGGGAGGGAAGGGAGGACTACTGCTCCCGGCACCCTTTGCGCTGGCACGCGTCTCGGGATGGGCGGAGGCCCCAGCTCCCAGCGTTCCTTGCGCGGAGGATGCTTTCCGGTTGCTACGGCAACCGGACGCAGGCCTGATTCAGGCCCGGAGGCCTAGGCCGCGCCGCGGGATCGGGATTCACACCGCGACCGGGATAGGCCCCGAGAACGGCAACGGAGGAATGAAGCGGGACAGGAAGTCCGCAGCCCGCCCTGGCCGGGCGCTGGGAATGCGGCAGAGAGGCCATCGCTATGCTGTTCCACCGTATCGTACATTGTGGACCCCGGGGCAGCAACAGGAGCCAGACGTTAAATAGCAGGAGCTGTTTAACGTCTGTGAAAGTGATCCGGATAATGGGATCGTGTGCTGATAGAGGTTGCTGCTGACACCAAACTGGGAACTTGAGAAGGGAGATTCGCCCTGCAAGTAAAGCTGGATAGGCTGTAAAAGTGGTCTGATGAACCTGGTGAAGTTCAGCAAAAGCCTTGCACCTGGGAAAACATAATCCAGGAGTGCCAGACAGGCTGAGATCTACCAGGCTGGAGAAATCTCTTTCCACAGGATCTGGAGGTGCTGGTGAGCAACAAGCTCAGTATGAGCAAACAGAGTGCTGCTGTGGCAAAGGAAACCAGCAGGGTGCTGGGTCACATCAACAGGGACATCAGCAGCAGAGATGAAATCCTTATCTCACTCTACTCAGTGCTGGTCAGGCCACCCACGGAATACTGTGTTCAGTGTTGATCCCTGCTGTACTGAAAAAAAAAAGATGTGGACAGGCTGGAGAGGTCCAGCAAAGGGCCACCAAGATGATCCCAGGACTGGGAAGCTACCATATGAGGAAAGGCTGAGGAGAGACCTTAGCACGTTACAGTATTTAAAGGATGGCTACAAAGATGAGAGTCTTACAAGGACTCCTATGGAAAAGATGAGGGAGGGGTAATGGCTGTAAGTTACTCCAGGGGGGATTCCAAGGAAAATTTTCCACAGAGACAATGAACCATTGGAACTATCTCCCCAGGAACGTGGTGGAGTCATCAGCACTGGACACCTTTAAGATCCAGCTGGACAAGCTGCTGAGCCAGCTTGTTTAGACCAGGCTTTTGCCAAGAGAGGTTGGACCAGATGATTTTTGAGGTCACTTCAACCTGGGATTCTAGGATTCTATTTCATGAAGACTTCAGCACCCGTGGGATCAACACCTTCCTCCCCAAGCTCTTTGTGTGCTTGATCTTTACCTAGTTGAGGGCAGGTGGGAGGCAAGGCATGTCCTGGGTTGCCTGGCACTGGCACTGGCACCCAGGAGAGCAAAACCTGCCCTGAGCTGGGAGGACAAAGCTGTGCAAAGGGATTTTCTTGAGGCTGGAAGATCCACCATGGAGCCTCACCAGGGGCTAGAAGGGTGTGTGTGGCAGAACCACATCCTGATAGAGGAGCTGGCCACAGTAGCAGCAGCTGGAGAGGTGTCACTAGCCTCCTCAGACCCCCCCTTTCTCATGAGCTGGCATGGGACAGAAGAGATAACAGGGCAGTGGGGCGGAGCGAGAGGCCCCAGCACTGCTTGTGGGTCTAGAGATAAGGCACACTCTTATCTTTCCTTCTTTCCTTCCTTGAAGATCTTCTTCAGCGCCACCCATGTGTCTTTGGGTACTCTTTGGGTGGGGTTTGCCATCTCCCAACCTTCTGTCAACACCTGGAATCTTGGTTCTTCCTACCACAAACCTAGGGCTTGGCTTCCCATTTTGTGAGAGTCACTGTTGAGTGCTCCGGAGGGTCCACACCCACCCCTAAAAGCCCCCATTCTGTTCCCAGCAGGCAATTCATGTCCACCTAGGTGGAAGATGTTCCAGTTCTCAGAGGAACAAGATCTGATGCCACCCAAACCCACCCTGTTGTCCCCCACCACCAGTTTGGGATGCAGCCAGGTCCATCTCTCCAGCACTTGACTGCAGGTTGGGATAGAAGCAATTAATTTTATTGATAACGAGCTGATAAATGAAGTCATCAATAACCTAAATAATTAACAAGCACAGCCTTATAAATTATAATTGAGAGTTAATTAGCTCCACATGCAGCAAAGTGACTAACTCCTCAGCCCAGGAATCCCACAGGATTGCTCTGTTGCTTCCCTTCCCAATGTCTAGGGGGAAAAGGCCCTGATGGCTTGAAGGGGACATGGTTGATGGGCCTGGTGAGGTCCATGTCACCAGCACCACCACGACCTCCCATCATCTGCACCCCTCCTGTCAGCAGACAGCACTACCCCAGCCCTGTGCTGATTTTCTGCCTTATTCCCCTTTCTTTTCCCCTGCTTCTGGACTCTTTTATTTCCTTTCCACTTTCTCTCCACCCACAGCCTACTCCTGATGGATTTTTCTCCGTGGACCCCAGTTTGGTCTCGTCCCTCCCCAAATTCCACAGATTTGCCACTACCTAGCAAGGAGTGGCTTTGCCAACATCCACCACAACCCCCTTTTTCCTTCTCCCGAGCTTTGGGATGTGTTGGTGGCACCAGGGATGGCACAGGAGGGCATGAAAATCATCCCACTTGCCTTCTTCCCACAAACATGGAAGAGAAATCCCACCTGGAACTCCATGGAGGCCAGGAACAGACAGGAGCTCTGGCATCCAGAGGTGACCCCTCACAGTCCCCCACAACACTGCAGCTCCCCTGGCACATCACCAATGATGTCACAACTTCACCCAAGCACCTGGCAGCCTGGGGACACCTTTATCCCCAACTGTCCAGCCCTGTTGGCCAACCCCTCCCTTCTTCTTTCCCTTGTGGCATGCCAGGGTGTGGGCAGGTGGCACTGCTTGCCCTGTGCCAGCCTTGTGGGCACCTGGACAGGCATTAACTGCCAACATGGCTTCTCTTTGGTCTTTTCCAGGTGAGGAAGATGAAGGAAGAACCACCAGTGTTGCTCTCTCAGGTACCAGCACTGTATCTACATCCCTCTCCCAGTGTCAGTCCCAGTGGCATTACTGGGAGGCCTGGCAGCTTGCTGTGGGGCATCCCATGTCCCTTCTCGTGCTCCCCCTCTGCCACTCTCCTGCCCTGTGCCACTCAACAGCCATGGCTCACTTTTGGGGGCACACACCCCAGCTTAGGTACCTCATTGCTCTCCCACCTTCCCACAGGGTGGGCATTGTGCCTCCTGCCCAACACACCCTAGATCTTTTCACTGCTGGCCAACCCCAGCCTGTGCTACTGGTGAGAACTGGGCTGGGGGCACCCCTCTTCCCTACCCATATGCCCTCATCTGCCCTGGGCATCCTCTGGCCCAGGTGGCACCCTGAAAGAGCAGGCTGCCACCACTTGCTCCCCACCTAGGAGCTGGATGCCCTAGTGCCATTTGTGTAGGTGGGTGACATCTCTTCCTGCCCCTCTTCTCCACCTCCCCACTGCAGCTGAACTCTTTTGGGGTACCATGGGGTGACATCACCTACACCAGGTGCCCTCCAGGGATGGCATTAAACTGGGTCTGTCTGCACAACCTGCTTGGCTCTTTTTCTGTTCTCGGGTGGGGGTGATGATTTACAGACCCTGTCCCATGCTGGGGCTCCACCTCCCAACCCCTGGGTGCCCACGAGAGACAGCACACAGCAGCCCCCCTCCTTCACTTCATGCCACCCTTTAATCTGTCTGGTGGTGCCCCCTCCCCAAGGCATTGTGGCACAGCTGTGGCCAGGTGTGGGGCACAGATTCCCCCCCACGTCCTCTCTCTTCAGTGCAGGGTGCAGCAGCTCAGAGCTCATACTCGTGCCAGAGGCTGTGGGGCACAACGGGGAGCAGAGGTCAGTGGGTGCCCCTGTGCCCCCCACCCTTGGTAGTGGGTGGCACGGGACGGGAGGTGAGGGGAGGATAGCCCAAAGTGGCAGCAGGGTTGGGGGATACCCAGGAAGGGTGGGGGGCACTCAGAATAGGGGCAACACTCAAAGAGGTGGGGGATGGGGGGTGGGGGTGACACTCACCTGTAGGTGACAGCAGGATTGTTGGGGTGTTCCAGGAGGGCATCAAGCACCGGGCCGGGGGGGCTCAACCCCAGCGCCTGTGCCCGCTCCCAGCGCTGCAGACGGGTGATACCTGCGGAGGGGTTGGCACCACGGTCAGGGTGACGGTCGGGGGCTCAGCGGGAGCTGGTTGGGGGGTGAGGGGGTGCGGAGGTCTCACCAGCGCAGGGTCCGTACTCCCAGGAGAGGTCAAAGTGCCGCAGCATGTCCAGCACGGCCTGGGCAGGGGCGCTGGGGGATGCGGGAGGGTCCTCGGTGGGCGCAGGGGGACAGGACTCCAGGCAGACTCTGCCCTTCCTCTTGATCTTGCCTTTGACTTTGATCTTGCCCTTCACCTTGCCCGGGGGTCGCCCCGGTCGCCGCCGCCGCGGGAAGGAGTCGGTGATTCGGCGAGGCTGCCCCATGGCGGAACCGCGAACTGCGAACCGGGAACCGGGAACTGGGCGCTCGCCCCGCCCCTGGCGCTCCCCGGTCGGAAGCGGCGGGGCTGGGCGCGGGGACGGGCGGCCGAGGTCACCTCCCGCCATCGTCCTGGGCACGGGCACCTCCCCGACTGTCCCCCGCACCGCCCCCGGGCACTGCCAGTCAGCCCCGGCGGTGTCACCCTCCCAGCGGTCGCAGTCAGCCCCAGAGCAGTCCCTGTTACCATCCCGGCTGTCCCTACCGCCCCACGGACTGTCACCTCGCCGTAGTCCACGTCTTGCCACCTGCCCGTCCCTGTCGCCCCCCAGTGCTGTCTGTGTCCAGCTGCCTCATCATCCGCAGGAACTGTCACACACACACACCACCACCCCCGACCCCCTGCCTTGTCCCTGTCACCCTATCCCAGCTGTCCCCATCACCCTGAGCACTGTCACCCCTAGACCAATCCCCATCACCCCTCCCAGCCATCTGTGTCACCCCCAGCCTCTGTCACAGCCAGAGCAGTCCTCATCGCCCCATACACTGTCACCCCTTCAGCCATCTCTGTCACACCCAGAGCAGTCCCCATCGCCCCATACACTGTCACCTCTTCGGCCATCTCTGTCACACCCAGAGCAGTCCCCATCACCCCATACACTGTCACCTCTTCGGCCATCTCTGTCACACCCAGAGCAGTCCCCATCGCCCCATACACTGTCACCCCTTTGGCCATCTCCGTCACACCCAGAGCAGTCCCCATCGCCCCATACACTGTCACCCCTTTGGCCATCTCTGTCACATCCAAAGCAGTCCCCATCACCCCGCACGTTGTCACCCCCCCAATTGTCCCCATCACCCTGAACACTGTCACCCCGCCAGCTGTCCCCATGGCCCCCACCATACTCACGCTGTCACCCTCTGCCCCACACAGCACTCTGACTCTCCCTCTCCCGCAGGAAGCACAGACAGTGATCCACAGGTGCTCTGCCACCCTGTCCCCAACCCCAGCTGTGGTGACACCCGTCTCGGGGTGGGTACAACACAGCAGGTGCCAGCAGCCCAGATTTGCCTGAGGCTTTTCAACCCTCCCCGAGGGGACCCCCAAAAATAGCTGCAGAGGGCCGAGTTGACTCCCTAGGGGACAGAACTGTGTCCCTCAGCAGTGCCACCACCACCAAGCCACGTCACTGCCCTAACGGCCGGTGCCCAGAAGAAGCCACAACCCCGTGGCAGCCACCCCCAAGAGTCCACAACACCGCTGGGTGGTTTTGGTTTGGTTTTGTTTTTGGTGCTGAGGAGGTTCTTTTGGTCATCTTGGGTTTTTTCGGCCCCACAAACCAAGCACAGGACATTTGTTGGTGACACTCATGGCCCAGCGCTGGCCAGGCTGGGGTTGTGCAGGATGTAGCGGCAGATCCCGGGCAAGCGATGGTGGCCCAGCTCCTGCTGCACCTTCTGCATGGCCACGTTGGTGGTGGCCGTGTGGCCGTAGGTGGGGAAGCCTCGGTTCTGTGCCCGCCGGGCGGCGAAGGTCAGGGCAGCCTGCATGAGGCCGCGCCGGCGGTGGGTGGGCAAGGTATAGCCGTGAGTCCCGGCACCGAACTGGTCGGTCAGAGCCCAGCAAAGAGGTTGCCCAGCAGCATCCTGCAGGCAGAGGTGGGGGAACCTCTCCAGAAGGTCAGCCAGGTAGCCCCGGCTGCGGGCGTTGCCCCCGTAGGGCCAGGTCTTGTTGAGGAGCTCCACGTGTAAGGGGCTCAGCGAGGACACCGTCACTCCGCTCTCCAGCCTGCTGGCGAGGGGGGGAAGGTGTCACTGGGCTGCTGCCCATGCCAGGGCGGGGTGATGGGGACAAAGGGGCTCACCGCGGCTCGGGCATGGTGCTGGGGTCAAGGTGCTGGTAGCTGTAGTACTCGGAGACGTCCAGCTCCACGCCCTTGGTCCCCGCCATGGCCTGTGACACTTTGGCCAACTCGTCCTGCAGCCCTGGGGACAGTGGAGTCGAGGGTGGTGAGCTGTGATCCCCTGGCACCCCCATTCTTGCCACCTGTACCTGGCATGCTGCCTGTGCCTTCCCCAGTGTCCCCAGCAGCTCCCCACAACCCCAGTGGCTCAGTCTCTGCCCCCAGTGCCCCTTAGCACCTCAATTCCCTTCCCCCACTGCCTCTCAGCACCACAATCCCTGCTGCCACCAGTGTGCCCACTAACCCAGTTCCTGCCCTCAGTGTCCCCCAGCACCCCCAGTTCCCAACCACGATGCTCTCCAATGCCCCCACTTACCTCATCTCTGCCCCCAGCATCCTCCAGCACCCCAGTTCCTGCCTCCAGTATGCCCCAGCACTTCCAATTCCCCAACACAATGCTCCCCAGTGCCCTCCCTACCCTCATCCATGCTCCCAGTACCACCAAGCCCAGTTCCAGTACTGCCCAGTGACAGCAACAGTCAACTCCCTACCCCCACTACCCACCCCAGTCTACCACCATGCCCCCAGTACCCTCCCAGGAACGCTAATTCCTTCCACCAGTACCACCCAGTGCCCCCAGTTCCTTCCTCCCTCGTATCACCAATGGTTCACCCCAGAGTCCCACACCCCCAGGGCTCCCCAGCACCCCAGATTCCCACACACAGCATGCCCCAGCCCTGCCCACGATGCCCCCCAGTCCCTGTGGCACCGATGATGTGGAAGGCGGTGTCCCAGCGCAGGCAGCCAGGGGTCTCCAGCAGTGCCCGGTAGGCTCCCACATCCTGGTAGTAGGCTGCGTGGGTGTTCCAGTAGCAGTCGTCCACCGGGACCTGTGGGACACCCGTGGGATCATGAAAGTGCTTGGGTCGGAAGAGACCTTCGTGAGTATGGAGACCAACCCTTAACCCAGCCCTGCCAGGGCACCACCGAACCATGGCCCTCGGCACCACGGCTCCAGGGCTTTGAAATGCCTCCAGGGATGGGGACTGCACCACTGCCCTGGGCAGCCTGGGACAGGCCAGGACAACCCTTTTGGCTGGGGATATTTCCCCTCATGTCCAACCTAAACCTGCCCTGGGGCAGCCTGAGGCCTTTTCCTTCTTTCCTGGCACCTGTTCCTTGGCAGCAGGGCCCAATGCCCACCTGGCTGCAGCCTCCTCGCAGGCAGCTGCAGAGAGCCAGAAGCTCTCCCCTCAGCCTCCTTTCCTCCAGCCTCAACACCCCCAGCTCCCTCAGCTGCTCCTCACCATTCCTGTTCTCCAGACCCTTCCCCAGCTTTGTTGCCCTTCTCTGGCCCTGCTGCAGCTCCTCAATGTCCTTCTTGGAGTGAGTAGCTCAAAACTGAACCCAGGATTTGCGGTCCTGCTGGCCGCACTCTTGCTGATCCAAGCCAGGCTGCTGGTGCCCTTGTCCACCTGGGCACACCCTGGCTCATCTCCAGCTGCTGTCACCAACCCCTCCAGGTCCCTTCCCACCAAGCAGTTTCCAGCCTCTCTGCCCCCAGCCTGGAGCCTTCCTGGGGTTGTTGTGTCCCAGGTGCAGGAGCCAGCCCTTGGCCTTGGTGAACCTCATCCCACTGCCCTCACTCATAATCCCAGCCTCAGGCCAGACCCCTCTGCAGAGCCTCCAGCAGACCAACACTGCCACCCAGCTTGGTGCCATCTGCAGGGTGACTGAGGGGCACCTCCAGTCATCGACGCAGAGTGGCTCTAGTCCTGAGCCCTGAGGAGCACCGCTTGTGACCAACCACCAGCTGGACTGAACCCCCTGAGCCCACCTGGCACACACCATGGTCACAGTGAGCAACCCATGCCCCGCCACACCCCACCCCAGCAGCCACCTCTCCTCTGCGCCGTGCCAGCACAGCACCAAACTCTGGCCAGGAGTCCACCACCACCTCGTACTCGCCCGGGTTGCCGCGGTTGATGTTCATCACGGCCCCGTAGACCTGGGGGGAAGGGGTCAGAGCTGGGGGGGGCGTGGAGGGGATTTAGGGAACCTAGGAGTTTAGGCTGGATTTCAGGAGCCTGGAAGGGGATTGGCTGACATTTCAGGGTCTGGAAAGGGATTGGCTGGCTTGCGGGGGCCTGGAAGGGGATTGGCTGACATTTCAGTGTCTGGGAAGGGATTGGCTGGCTTGTGTGGGTCTAGAAGGGGATTGGCTGGGTTTCGGGGGCCTGGAAGGAGATGGGCTGACATTTCAGGGTCTGGAAAGGGATTGGCTGGCTTTTGGAGACCTGGAAGGGGATTGGCTGCCTTATGTGGGTCTGGAAAGGGATTGGTTAGCTGGGAACCAATCTTGGCCATGATTGACTGGGTCAAAGTCCGTCCAGGATGGGATTGGTGGGTTAAAGCCAGCCCTGGGGCTGGGTGACACTCAGGAGCATCTCTGTCCTGGACTTGGAACCCCTGAACTTGGTGGCAGATTGGGAGGGGACACAGGGTGACACTGGAGGTGCCTGTCCCTGGTGGGGTGAGGATGGGGAGGTGACACTGGGGTGTCTGTCACTGGAGGGCAAGCGATGGGGTAACGTTTGGGCCCCATCACGGCGCAGGGCAGGGGTGGCAGTGGGGTCTGTGTCACCGGCAGGGTGAAGGGCAGGCTCTTCCTCAGGATCCCCTCCAGGCGCAGCAGCTGGGTCGAGCACGTCAGGATCAGCATGGTCCTGCCGAGAGACCCCTCCATAACAGACGGACAGGACCCCCAGGTGGCGACTCCGTCCCTGTCCCCAGCCCTGTCCCCGTCCCCAGCCTTGTCCCCATGCCCCTCCAGCACTCACCCCGCAGCAGTCCTGGGGCTGTGTCCCGGCGAGCCGTGGGCTGGATGCGTGGTGCCCAGCGGGCAGGTGGTGACACCAGAGGGTCCCTGGCTCTGTGGGGCAGACGGTGACACTGGCAGGTACCCAGGAACACCACCAGCCGTCACGGGCCAGCGAGTGTCCCCTGCCCGGGGGGTGGCTCCACGTGGGCACGGCGGGCAGGGTCCATCCCACGGGCAGCAGGCGTGAGGCCAGCCCTGGGGGACAGGTGCTCAGCCGTGACACCCTGCCCCACAGCCACCAGCACCCCACAGCCCTGGGATCCTCGCTGGCACCACCTGCCCCACAGTGGCCATGCTGATCCTGAGGTGCCCAGCCCAGCTGCAGCGTCTGGAGGAAGCCCTTCGGAGGAGCACACCTGCTGCCCTGCCGGTGACAGGGACCCCAGGGACCCTCTCTCCCCTGCCCCGATGGCTCTAGGGACTGTGGAGACCCCAAGGACCCCTCTGCCCACTTCCCCCTGCCTTGCCAGTGACAAAGAACTTGGCCACTCCTGCCCCTTCCCTCCCCACCATGCTGGTGACAAGGTCTCCAGGCTTCCCTGTGACCTCCTCACCCAGGGCTCCTAGTGGTGACATGGACCCCAGGCACCCCGAAGACTTCTCTGTCCCCTCTCCCTTTCTTCCCTCACTAGTGTTCAAGGAGCCCTGGGGACCCTCTGACCCTCGGGACCCCTATGTCCCCTCTCCCCTACCCTACTGGTGACAGGGACCCCAGTGTGGTTCCTACATAGTGTCCTCACATCGTTGGAGGTTGGCAGCACCCAGGGCACAGCTGGGCAGCGTGGCGGGGGGGGAACCCATCCCGAGCCCACTCCAAGCACTGCCCTTGCCCTGCAGGTGCTGGGCACGGTGATGACGGTGGCCCGGGGGAACCCAGCGTCCTACGAGGTGCTGGTGGACACCTGGCCCCATTTCGGCGTCGTCCTGACCCGCCTGCGCCCAGAGGTGCTGCTTTGGGTGCCCCCTCACCCTGGCAACACCCCACACACCGTGGGGACAAGGTGTGGGGCAGCCACACTTAGCCCTTTGTGTCCCCCAGGACAACAAGGACCCCAGGGACTTCTATGCCAACCAGCTGACCGTGTTCTACCAGCATGAGGGAGCCTGGCGGGCACTGCTGAGAGGCACCGAGGCGGTGGACTGGACACGGGCATTCCAGATACATGGTGAGCCTGGCACAGAGTTGGGGGAAGGGCTGGGACCCCTGCCCTGCCCTCTGTGCCTCTGCCCATGCTGAGGGTGATGCCACAGGGATGCAGGATGGGATGTACGAGGCCGTGCGGGAGGAGACTGATGCCAAGGGGCTGCGACTGGAGACTTACAAGTACCAGGCACTGCTGAGCCCCCAGCCCCCCCAGCCCAGAGTACAGTGAGTGTGGGGGCACCTGGGGCACGGTGGGACAGGGGGCGCCAGTCACATCCCTGAATGGCACAGGGGTCCCTGAGGGCATCTCTGGGTGGCATGGGGGTACCCAAGCACATTCCTGGTTGGTACAGGTGTCCCAGTTAGACCCTTGGGTGGCACACCGGTCCCAGTCACTTCCAGGGTGGCAGAAAGGTCTCCAAGCACATCCCTGGGTGGCACAGGGTTCCCTGCAAACATGCCTGGGTGACACAGGGGTCCCTAAGCACATCTCCTGGTGACACAGAGGTCCTTAAGTACATTCCCAGGTGACATGAGAATCCCCAGGGCCAACCCTGGGTGGGATGGGGGTCTGTGAGCACATCCTTGGGTGGCACAGGTGTCCCAGCTACATCTTGGGGTGTCATATGCGTCCCTGGGTGGCCCTGAGCAAAGCCCTTGGGTGATACAGTGGATCCCCATCCCCGGATGCAGCACCTGCCCTACGCCATCCCCACCAGTTCCTGCAGTCTCCCATTCCACCCCTCCACTCTGCCCCATTTCAGGATGCCACCAGGATTTCACCTGGCCCCTGTGTCCCCATCCCACGTCCCACTGCTCAACGCCACTTGGAGTACTGGGGGCAATGCCCGCAGCCAGCAGTACCTACTGGGACTAGTGAGGGCACTGCCCAGTGCCTGCCTACTGGGACCTCGTGGGCGCCCAGTCTGCTGGACTATCCTGGACCCCCTGGGCTGCCTGACCCATGGCTACACGGTGCCAGCTTGGCGTGGGCATGGTTTTGTTGGGTTGACACTGGGTGCACTGGGCAAGGAGCTGCATGCTCGTGAGTTCCCCCTCTATGCTGGGGTGCTGCCCAGCAACGTTTCCTCACAGCGGGCACTCCGTGGCCTGGGCTTCTTGCCTCAGCCTGGCACCTTCTACACCTTGGTTGTCACCCCTCCATAGCACCCAGGAATGGGGGTAGCACTGCAGTGCCCATGGTCATGGCTGCCAGGGCTGGGTGAGCCCCAGGATCAGGGTGCTCATGGGCAGAAAAGTCATGGGCAAAGGGGTGCAAGGGGTTAAAAGGGGTATAAAATGGGGTTACCTGGGTCTGGGGGTGTCCTGGCTCCATGGGTGGGGGCATGTCAGGGGTTAGGAGGGTATAAAATGGGGTTATCTGGGTCTGGGGGTGTCCTGGCTCCATAGGTGGGGGCATGTCAGGGGTTGAGAGGGTATAAAATGGGGTTACCTGGGTCTGGGGGTCTCCTGGCTCCATGGATGGGAGGTGTCAAGATTTAGGGGGGAACATAAGCTGCAGTTACATGGGTTTGAGTGGACTCTGTCTCCAAGGCTGGGGTAGGGGGCATGAAGGGTTAAGGGAGGTATAATATGAAGGTAGCTGGGTATGGGGTGGGGGAGATTGGTCTTGGCTTCCCCTCTGCTACCCCTGCACAGAAGGCATCATCCCAAACCCCTTACACAGAGCTTGGACTCTGACTCAGCTACTTGTTCACTCTGGTCCCTGCTGGTGACAGCAGCGTTCACTCTGGTCCCTGCTGATGGCAGCAGCATTCACTCCGGTCCCTGCTGGTGACAGCAGTGTTCACTCTGGTCCCAGCTGATGGCAGCAGCATTCACTCCGGTCCCTGCTGGTGACAGCACTGTTCACTCTGGTCCCTGCTGATGGCAGCAGCATTCACTCCGGTCCCTACTGATGGCAGAAGCATTCACTCCGGTCCCTGATGGTGACAGCAGTGTTCACTCTGGTCCCTACTGATGACAACAGTGTTCACTCTGGTCCCTCCTGATGGCAGCAGCATTCACTCTGGTCCCTCCTGATGGCAGAAACATTCACTCCAGTCCGTGATGGTGACAGCAGTGTTCACTCTGGTCCCTACTGATGACAACAGTGTTCACTCTGGTCCCTACTGATGACAACAGTGTTCACTCTGGTCCCTCCTGATGGCAGCAGCATTCACTCTGATCCCTCCTGATGGCAGCAGCATTCACTCTGGTCCCTCCTGATGGCAGAAGCATTCACTCTGGTCCCTCCTGATGGCAGCAGCATGTCAGTGTGCCCCGAGGGGTGTGTGTGTGTGTGACACAGGGTGCTGGAGGGGCAGGGGGGTGCTGGAGAAAGGCTTTTATTCGTTCACTGTTCATACAAGAATAGATCTTCTGCAATAAATACCCCAATAAATAACATCTCCAATAAATAAAACACTCATAGACGCACCAGGACAAAGGCCCTGTGACCCCCCCCTCCCCCCCAGCCCCACCCACCATGGGGGAGGAGGTCACAAGGGTTGTTAGGCAACCAATCAGGGCAGGGCTTGAAGGAAAGGGGGTGTGGTTTGTTGTAGGAAGGGGAGGAGTTTGCTAGACAGGCAGGTGAGCAAAGGGGGGGTATTGCCATGGAGGGTGGAGCCTATTGCTCCGGGGGAGGGGCTTATGCTTATGCTTGAAGGGGATTGGTCCTTTTTGTCAGGGTGGGTAGGGCTTGCACCCAAGCTGGAGCCTTTGTGGGGAGGGGCTTATTGCTGCTGTGGGGCAGTGGGAGAAGAGGTTAGTGGCCACCCCAGCACCATGGGTGTAGGGACAATGGGGTGGCCTGCTGGGGTGGGGACAGGGTGGTGGCACCAACCCTGCCTTGAGGTACAGGTGGTGGGGACAAGGGTAGTTGTGATGGCACTCTGGAGTCAAGATCTCTGTCCTTTAAGGCACAGCGCGGTGACAGGGGGGATGTGGGAGGTGGCTTTGGTGGCACTTGGGGTCAGGAGACTCATTTTTCAAGGTAAGAAAGGTGATGATGAGGATGCAGCAGGGCTGTGGTGGCACCTTGGGGTCAGGAGCCTCATCCCTTAGGGCACAAGTGTGACAATGGTGGGGCTGTGCAGTGGCATTGGTGGCAGTTTGGGGGTCAGGGGACCCATCTCTTCAAGGGAAACTGATGCTGGAGAGAGGACAAAGCTGGGCAGCTTTGGTGGCACTTGTGGTCAAGATCCCCATCCCTTAAGGCACAGCATGGGGCTTCGGTGGCACTTTGAGGTCAGGAGACCCATTTGTCACTGGGAGTAGGGACATGGGTGGCACTTGTGGTCAAGATCCTTCTCTTTTAAGGCCAAATGTGGTGACGATGTGGATGTGCGGTGGCTTTGGTGGCGCTTTGGTGGCACTTTGGGGACAGCAGACCCATCTTTGAAGGCACACCAGCGATGGAGAGGGGACATGGGTGGCTGTGGTGGCACGTTGGGTGAGGAAGCCCACCCCACGAGGCACAGCGAGGTGGCGGTGGGACATATGGTGGCCCATTGGCGTGAGCCCCATCCCCATGCCAGCCATGCAGGGACAAGGGCAGGGGCATCAGAGGGTGTCAGAAGCCCCTCGCCTCCAGGCGCAGCGTGACCACGGCCGGTGGCACCTTCTTCTTGAGGCGATTGAAGTCCTTGGCCGAGCGCCACAGCCAAGTCTGCAGCTCCTTCAGCAACCAGAAGTCGTCCATCTTCTTCAGGAAGTCATTAGGTGCCACAGGGGTGCCAGGGGGCGCCGGCGGCCCGACCGGTCCGGCTGGCAGAGGGTAACCCAAGGAGGACATGACGCCGGCGATGCTGAGCACCAAACCTTGGAGGCTGGAGCAGAAGTGGCCGAGGCGGTGGCGCAGCTCGGCGGTGCCCGCCTGCCCGTCCAGCGCCCGCAGGTAGCAGAGGAGCCGGCTGTAGGCGCGGTAGTTGGCAGCCAGCCGGGCGTTGTCGGTCAGGCCCCGCCACAAGTCCAAGTCCACCGTGGCGCTGGGCACCCGCTCGGCGCGGGCCAGCCGCGGTGGGTTGAAGTCAGGCTCATTGAAGGGTGGGCCAAGGTAGTTCAGCTGCAAGAAAGGGGGTGTCCTTCAGGGATCACGGGGTGGCACTCAGGGTGGGGGTGGGGTAGAGGGTGCCCACCTTGTCCCTGGTCTCTGTGGAGCTGTGCCTGCCACGCCACAGGACCCTATGACCACCGTGTTCCCAGTCTCCGTGCCTCCCAGCTGGACGTGCCCACCATACTGCCCAGCCTCCATGTCCCACGCATGCTACATCTCCATGTCTCACTGCCTGCCACGGCCCAAGTCCCCATGACCACCACATCCCAAATCCCCATGCCCACCACATCCCAAGTCCCCATGCCCATCACATCCCAAATCCCCACCACGTCCCAAGTCCCCATGACCACCATGTCCCAAGTCCTCACACCCACCACATCCCAAGTCCTTATGCCCACCATGTCCCAAGTCCCCATGCCCACCACATCCCAAGTCCGGCACCTGGCAGCTCAGATTCTCCCTCACATCTCACCCCCCTGACCAGCATGTCCCTCGGGTGCCAGGGCTCCACAGCCTCCAGGTGGACAAACCCACCACATCCCCTTCCCTTTCATGCCCTGGGCTTCATGCCTACAATGTCCCAGACCACCATATCCTTGCTCTCCATACCCACCACATCCCAGATCTCTATATCCCCTGCTGCCTGTGCCCACCATACCCTGGTTCTTGATGTCTCCCAGATGGTCATGGACATGCCCATCATACCCCAGGGCCCTAGGTGGGCACACCCACCACATCTCATGTCCCCTACCTCTCCATGCACACCACATCTTAGCTCTCCACATCTCCCATACCCAACCCCACAGCTCTGCCACCCTCATCATCACTTGGCACCATCAGAGCTGAGCTGGCAGCATCAGAGGCATGTCAGGGCAGAGACAGGGAACCTCCACACAAGCTGGAGCTGCCGGAGGGCAGGGTGAGGTAGATGCCTTCACCCATGTCTGCACCCATGGGTGCACCTTGGGCCAAGGGTAGGGACCCCAGGATCCGCCCTGCGCCTCCAGGGCACAGGGTGGCTCCCGGAATCCCTGCCCTTGGTTGATGAGACATTTCCGTGGCCTTTGGCATGGGAGAATGGTGGGCACGTGGGCATGCGTGTAGGAACAGTCATGGACCACGTGTAGAAGCAGCCACAACACTGGTGGGCACTGGTGGGCACCCCAAATTGGAAGTATCCGCTCCAGGGAGCACAAACCACCCTTGCGCATCACCATGGAGAGATGGGCATCAGGAGGGTGAGCAGATAGGGTAAGGCCTTGGTGCCAGGGGGCAGAGGTGGGGTTGGGTAACCTCCTCCACTCACGTAGGTTCCAGCCAGGGTGCGGAGCTGGTGCTCCAGGTAGCGGGTCAGGTCGTAGGTCTTCTGGATGGACTGGCTGGTGCCCAGCTCCTCGCTGCAGTTCAAGGCTGGCAGCGCTGGCAGGTTGCAGAGGGCGGCACACAGGAAAGTGAAGATGCCCCAAGAGTCTCCTGAAGGGATAGGGCACCTCAGGGTGGAGGGTTATGAAGAAGGGTAGGGGGGCATTTCTGCCCATTCTTGGACCTAGGGGGCCCTGAAGGCTCTGATCCCACCTGGCACTGCCAACCTTGTCCCTCTGAGAGCAGGGCAACTGAGGTGCAGCAAAGGGTGTCCACACCTGCAACAGGACACTGGGCACCTGCCCTGGCACTGAGCAGCTCAGTATTCCCATGGGCACTGGGTAACTCAGCATCCCCTGGCACCTGGCAGCTCAGATTCCCTGGCACCTGGCAGCTCAGATTCCCTGGCATCTGGCAGCTCAGCATCCTTATGGGCACTAGGCAGTTCAAAAATGCCCTGGCACCAAGCATCTCAGCATCACCCTGGCACAGGGCAGGTCAGGATGCCATGGTACAGGGAAGCTAGGCACTTTCCTTGGTACAGGGCAGCTTAAAATTGCCTGGTACAGGGCAGCTCAACACCTTTCCTGGCACCATGCAGCATAAAATCCTCTTCCTTTGGGCACCTCAGCACCTCTCCTCGCAGAGGAGAGCTCAGCATCCCCTAGCTCAAAATCCCCTGGCACAGGGCATTACACTAGCACCAGAGGCTCAGCACCTTCCCTGGCACCAGGCAGCTTAGCACCACCCTTGCACCAGATAGCTCAAAATCCCCTGGCACAGGGCAGCTCAGCAACTTCCCTGGCACCAGGCAGCTCAAAATCTCCAGGCACAGGGCAGCTCAGCACATTTTCTGGTACAGCACAACTTGACATCCCCTGTGCCCACACAGCTCACACCTTGGCACAACCAGGGCAGTGCCATGAGCCCAAAGCGATGCCGCCAGCCCATGCGGTGCTGTAGGGACCCCCGCCTGGCCTCGGTCCCCGTGCCAGCGTGCCCATGCCCCCCTCGGTGCCCAGGCTGCAGCAACAATCCTTTATATGGTGTGGAGCTGGGGCTGCTTGCGGGGCTCCCGCCGGGACAGGATATATTTGGGCACAGCGACTCGCTCGCCATCAGCACCAGTGCCAGCCGGGCATCCTGGCAAGCCTTGGCACAACGGGCTCCTTTCCCCCACCATTAACCCCAGCAAGGCGCCTCGGAGGAGCTGGGAGGTCAGGAGCGGGACCTGGGGGTGGCGGCTGCGGCTTGCCCTTTGCCCAGGCTGCCGGAAGCCACCAGCGCCGTGGCCGTCATCGCTGGGTGACCCCATCCCTGCTGACGTCAAAGTGGTCTTCGGAGCTCCGCAGCCACCACGCTCCGGCCAACTGGCACCAGTCGGACCCAACTGGAAGTGGGTTTTGCCGGCGGCTCCTGCGCCGGGATGAGCCACCCACCGGCAAGCGGCACAGCTCAGCCGGCAGCCGTTGGGGGTCCCAGCGTGGGCAGCCCCGCGGTGCCAGCCCGCGTCACAGCTGGCCGTCACCCGCGAGAGTTGGTGACGCACGAGGGTCCTTGGGGACATCCCAGTTCCGGCCCTGCCAACCCCAACGCGGCGGAGGACGGGGATGCTCCTGAGGCCACCAGCGGCGGTGGGGGACGCCGGTGACTCTGACGGGTGGGGGACACACCCTGCACCCCCGACACGATGTGTAGGTGCCACGCTGCACACGTGGCACACCGCGCAAGTGCCACGCTGTACACGTGTGACGCGTCCTGCAGGTGTGTGCTGTGCTCTGCCCGTGGGACATGTCGCGCTTGTGTGACACAGCACACGCAGGGGACACACCGTGCGTGGGGCATGCCACACCTGCAGGGCACATCGGTAAGCTGTGTGACTCTGTACCTGCGACACAGCACGTGTGTGTGACATGGCACGCATGGCTGACACCACGTGTGACACAGCAGGTGTGTGACACAGCAGGTGTGTGACACAGCGTGCATGACTGACACCATGTGTGACACAGAACATGGGTGTGACACCGAACATGTGTGTGACACTGCATGCATGGCTGACACCATGTGTGACTCAGTATGTGTGTCACACAGAACACATGTGTGACACGGCACGTGTGTGACACAGCTCATGTGTGACATGTCGTGCATGGCTGACACCGTGTGTGACTCAGCATGTGTGTCACACAGAACACGTGTGACACGGCACGTGTGTGACACAACACATGTGTGTGACACAGAACATGTGTGTGACACAGAACATGTGTGACATGTCATGCATGGTTGACACCGTGTGTGACACAACACATGTGTGACACAGCACATGTGTGACACAGCTCATGTGTGACACAGCACATGTGTGACACAGCACATGTGTGATATGTCATGCATGGCTGACACCATGTGTGACACAACACATGTGTGACACAGCACATGTGTGACACAGCTCATGTGTGACATATCATGCATGGCTGACACCGTGTGTGTCACAGCATGTGTGTGATACGCTGTCCATGTGTGACACACACCATCTGTGACACCATAATTATGTGTGACACCGAGTGTGGCATGCCATGCATGTATGGCACAGCAGGCGTGTGCCACAGCAGGCAGCCCTGACGCGCCTTGTGTGACACATCACACGTGCATGACACTGTGACACACTGCACGGGCATGGCACACCACGAGTGACATGCCATGCGTGCATGACACGTGTGGCGTGCCACATATGTGACAGACCATGTGTGTGACACGTCCCGCAGGCGTGTGGCACTACACAAGCACAGCACGCACCGAGCCAGCACGCCACACGCGGCACAGCGGTGCCGCGTCCCCCACGCGTGACGCAGGGCGAAGGCGTGTGACGCGCCGTGCCCGTGTGTGACACATGGCACATGCCCGTGCAGGCACACCCCAGAGGCTGGCGTGGGTGCCCTGCCGCATCACCGCGCCCCGCGGCGGGCACGTGGAGCCGCCTGCCCGTGTCCTGGCGTGTCCCTGTGTGTCCGTCTGTCCCGGCGCGTGTCGGCGCAGCCGTGCGTGGGCCGGGGGCCACCGTCGGTGACTCAGCTCCGGTTTCCAGCGGGGGATTCAGGCTGGTGCTGGCCAAAGCAAACACGGCTGAGAACTGGGCTGGGGGGGGGAGTGGAGTGGAGCCACTCCTGCATCGCAGGGTGAGGATGGAGAAAGGAGGAAGAGGATGAAGAGGTGCCCAAGCGAGGTACCCAGCTGAAGGATAGGAGATAGTGAGGTGCAGAGAAAAGGTGGTGGCACAAGGGTGGCACAGACACAGCCATGGTGCAACAAGTGTCCATGGCACAGTGAGGGGCATTGTACAGAAGCAGGTGGTATGGCAGTGACTGTGGCATGACAGTGTCCATGGTAGAGTGGAGGCCATGGCACAGCAGTGGCATGGGTACGAATAGCAATACAGGTGCCACAATGGTAGACATGGCACAGTAGTGGGCATGGCACAGCGGTGGTGCATATACAGCCATGGCACAGTGGTGGTGCATATATAGCCATAGCACAGCAGCACAGGTGGCACAGCAGTAGCTAGGGGACAGCAGTGGCTGTGGCACTGACATGACCATGGCACAGCAGTAATATGTGAGGCATGCTGGTGCCCAAGGCATAGCAGTGACCATTACACAGTGGTGGCACAGCCATCACCATGACACAGCAATGCAGTTGGCACAGCAGTGATGGTCACCATGGCACAGTGCTGACAGTGGCACAGGCATCTCCACTGCACAACAATATGGGTGGCACAGTGGAGACCATGTCACAGCAGTGGCATTGGCACAGGCATGGGCATGACACGGCAGTACAGGTGTCATGATGGTGCTCATGGCAGAACAGCAGCACAGACACAGCCATGGGAAAGCATAGGTGGCACACCAGTGGCCATGGCACAGTGGTGGCATACATATGGCTATGTGGCAGCAATGCTGGTGGCACACTAGTGCCATGACACAGCAGTGCCATAGTCGTGACAAAGGCACAGCAGTGAGCGTGGCACAACATGAGTGGCACAGACATGGCTCTGGCACGGCAATGCTGGTGGCCCATCAGTGGCTATGACACGGCAGCATCACTGACATGACCATGGCACAACAGTGACAATGTCACAACATGAGTGGCACAGAGGTGGCCATGGCACACCAGTGATGGTGGCACAGTGGTGATGGTGGCCGTGGCAAGTCAGTGCCCGTGATGCAGCCATGCTGGGTGCCCCACAAGCAGCCAGACTCCCTCACCCACCCTGGTGACAACGTGTTGGCACAGGCACAGACGGCGGTAACGGGTGCGGGTGACGGGTGCGGGTGGCGGGGAGGAGGGAGGCCCGGAGCCGACACAGCTGGATCGCGGTGACGTCGGCGAGGAAGAGCCCGAGGGTTTCAAAACCGCCCCTGGAGCCCAGCCAGGCTGCTCCCAGCCCACGTAAGCAGCTCCTGGCGTGGCTGCCCCACGTCACCCGCTTGGCCCTGGGGGCAACTGGGGACGTGGGACCTGGGCATCATCAAGCAGTGACGGCATGGCGCCCACCTCACCCTTGACAAGGGGTCAGGGTGGGTGGCAGGACACCATGGGCATCCCTAGTGGCACCGGAGCCATTGCTCACCCGCCTTCAAGTGGGGCGCACAGAGGGCGACACCGGCGAGTCCGCTGCCACCCACCCAGCCGCCTTGTCACCGCCGGGCAGCCCTCCCGGCGAGCGGCGGTGCCGGGTGAGCTGTTCCCTGGGCATGCTGTGGGCAGAGCCACTGAGGTCAGGAGTGACCACAAAACCACACGGAGCCTCCTTCCCGAAACCCTTGTGGAAAAGCCATCACCCCGGGGTGGGGAGGGCTTGGTCGGGGGGGGTTGGTGGCAGCTGGGAAGGGGAGGGGACACACACACACACACACACACACTCACACAAGTGGACGGCGGAGCCAAGTTGGCCCCGCGGCCCCCGGCGCGGCGGCGAGAGCTGCCGTATCTGATGGGCTGGTGGCCAACGGCGAGAAGAGCCCCATCCCAACCCCCCGCCACCCCCCTCCCCCGGCCCCATTCCCGGCATTCGTGGGAGAGCCCAGCCCTGGAGGTCCTGTGGTGGCCAGGCATGAACGTGCCATTGAGGACAAAGTAGCCCTGTGTGTGTGGCAGTGGCCACTGGCTAGCGGCCACCAGCCTGCAATCCCCAGCCAGCAGCACTTAACCCTTCCCCGCGCACCATCGCTGGGAAGTTTGGTAGCCCAAGGTGGCCCCAAGCTCCTTCATGGGTCTTGGAGTGGGTGATGGGCACAGGGACGGACACCTTTGTCCCCAGCGTGCTGGTGTTTAACCCCGCCAAGAGTGGTGGGGTGCCGCTGTGGCATTATGGGGGTGCCGCTGCCGCATCAAGGAGGTGACACCGTGACGTCGGGCAGGCGCAGTGGCAGCCTGGAGGTGACAAGTGGATGCCCTGTCCCCTGTATCTGGCCATCGACGGCCACAGCAGTCCCCAGGCGCCGATGGGAAGGACATGTGTGCCCTTGCTCCCCCACAGCAACCATGGCAGTGAGGGTCTCCATCCCATCCCATCCCATCCCATGGGATACCACCTGCCTATTCCCATCCCACCCCTCCTGTCCCTTCTCTTCAGGAGACATCGAGCACCACCAACCCTTCCCCAGAGCTCACAGTCCCCAGCAGCTCCCCGGCAGCTCTCGCCGCGGGTGGGTGTTTTGGGGGGCCCCACGTCCCGTGTCCCCCCCCGCCCCAGCGCAGCCCCGCGGCGCTGAGTGTTTACATCCTGTCTCCTGGCTGTGTTTATAGCTGCGGCCGAGCCTCCAGCGAGGCCCATAATGAGCTGGGCCTGGAGTTCCCATCCCACTCCAGCCAACGGCTGGATGGAAACAGCCCCGGCAGGGAGGAGCGGGGCGGGGAGGCCCCTTAATCCCAACCAGACCCTGCACGCATGAGTAACCCAGCGTGGGCATGGCACCCAGCGGCACACAGCAGGTGTCCTGGGGTCTTTGCGGGTCATGGAGACACACAGCACCCAACAGCCATGCTGTGCCTGTCACCAGCGCTGTCACTTGTGGGTGCTATGCCCAGTGCCAGCCTCCCTGGCACAGCAGGGCATCCCCGCTGCCAGCCCATGTGGCACTGTGGGTCCTGATGTGGTACGTCTTTCTCTGTCCCCCTGGCACCATGAAACCTGCCATCACTGGTATCTCCTCCACCCATGGGGACACCACCTTGGGTGGGTTGGCATGAGACTGGCATATCTCATGGCTGTGCTTGCTCGAGATGGCCATGCCATGATGCATGTGGATTGGGCCCTCTGCCATCCACTGGCACAGACTGACTCTCTGCCACCACCAGCATCTCCTACCCACGACAACAACAACTTAGTCAGGTCAGCATGGAGCTGGCAGCTTTACTCAGCTGTGCCCACAAGGCCATGCATCTCTGGGCACTGAGACAGCAGCTGGCACATCCTTCTGCCCTCCCCTGGCACCACCAGACCCATTGCCAGCACCAGTATGTCCCACTCAAAGGAACACCACCTTGGCCAGGTTCACATGGACCAGCAGCCCTACCTAGCTGTGCCCACTCAGGACAACCATTCCATGACACCCAGTCTGGCACCGTGTCCATCATCACTCACCAGCCACATGCCACTCAGGGGTCACAGCACTGCCAAGCCAGTTGCCACCCAGATGTCCCTTCTTGCTGGGGTGAGCACATCCCCACCAGCTGGGTGAAGGACCACAACTACCCTGTGCTGGGCAGCACAGTGGCAGCCCCATGGCACAGAGGGACTGGCACTATCCTGGTGACTGTTGGGAGGTGATTTATGGAGCTGGCTGGCACTTCGCAGGGCATAAATCACCCCCCAGCACGGCCCTGTAAGCAGAGCCTGTCTCGTTTCCCTGCAGAGCCTGTGCTTAATGCAGCCCAGATGTTGGCCACCACCGTGCCCAATGCGGGGACGGGGCCGCGGTGACAACGGGGGCCCGCCGAATGTCCCCAGACCCTGTCAGAGATGCCACCAGCTGGGGACGCCCCAAAAAGTGGAGCTGGGGTGGCCAAAAGCCTCAGCCCACATCTCCTCCCACTACACCGAGCTTGGTGTCCCCTTTCTCGTCCCAACGTCGCTTGCCCGCAGGCTGTGGTACCGGTTGTGCCACCAGCGTCACGGCCACGTCCACCAGCCCCGGGGAGCGGGGGAAGCTGCGTGGGAAGAAGGGCACTGGGAGCACAGGGGGATCCCAGCCTCGCCTTTCCGGTTCCCCGGCGCTAGCTCCGTTTTGCCCGTCCCTGCGTCACGCCGGTACCGGTGACACCGAAGCCAAACCCGGCCTCGTGGTGCCCCAACCCCTAAGACGTGCGGATCCCTATCCCGGCACTTAGGGATCCCGATCCTGGGACTTAGAGATCTCCATCACAGACCTCGGGGAGCCTTTCAACACCCCCAATTTGACCTTTTAAGGATGTTTTCCAGCACTTCCCCTTGTCCTTCCCGGGTGAGGACCCCCCCCCCGCCTCCAATCCCTGTGGATCACCAACCCTACAACCACCCCAACATTCCCAGGGTCCCGAAGCGGTCGCTGGGTGTGGGGGAAGAAAACCGTTCCATAGCCGGGGGGGGGAAAACCCCATTTCTTTGGCACCCCTAAAATCCCACTGCCAGGGACTTTTGGGCGGAGGAGGATTTGGGGTTGGTTTTTTTTTCCCCCTGCTCCAACCTCAAAAATCGAAGTCGGGGATGGGGGGTGGGAGAGGAAGGAAAAAAAATTAGACTCTTCCTGCTCCCCTAAAATCCCAACGAGTTTCATTTTCCTCCCCTCTGTCAGTGCTTGGGGTTGAATTCTCCGTGCTGAGCGGCGGCTCCCTCTCGGATAATCACAAACATGCATGGAAAAGAGGGAAGGGAGAAAGAGAGAGGGGAGGAAAAAAAAAAAAAAAAAAAAAAAAGAGAGAGAAAAAAAAAAAAA
>WAAF01002400.1:154581-184352 GCA_013400475.1 Tricholaema leucomelas
GGGGGTGGGGTGGCGGAACGTCCCGGCGCCGTTACAAGATCCCGAGGCGGCTCGAAGCAGGGGGTTGAGGGGGTTCCCGGAACCGTTGGGTATCCCTGCGCGGGTAAATCCGGGGGGTGCCGGATCCTCTCACCCTCCAGGAGGCGGCTGATGATGGAGTCGAGGTTGAGCTTCTCGGTGTCCGCCATGGCCGCCGGACGCTGCCGCCAAGCCCCGCCCGCCGCGCCGTGCGCACCACCACCGAGGCGAACCCGGCCCCAGAGCGCTCCCCCTGGCGGCCGGGAGGAATCGGCGCCTCAGAGCACCTCTCGGGGAGGGGGAGTGGGGATGTTCCCGGTGACACCGTGGCTACGGGGGGCAGCGTGACGCGCTCGGTAGTGACACCCTGCCTGTATCATCGGGGGCACATCGACGTTCCAACACCAGCTTGAGGGCAGCACAGCAGGGTATCCCCAGCTTGCGGCGCAGGCATAAGGGGACACCAGTGACATAGGGACGCACCGGGGGGACACGGGCAAAGGGACAAAAGGGACACACAGACATCCCGGAGGGATCTTCATAGATGGATCTACATTGTCCCTCCTCCCGTCTCCGAGCCCGTGGAGCCACCCGTTGCCAGCCTGCCAGGGTTGTTGCTGGGAGGCTGTCGTCACTTCGATGTCCCCGAGGCCGCCTCGAAGCTTGGGGACACGGTGGTGGGTGGCACAGCGCGGGGGCACAACTAGCCCCGTTTGTCCCGTGTGTGTTCTCCGCCCCGGGTCACAGCTCTCCTTCCTCAGCCATGACATTTCTGCTGCGTGGTGTCAGTTTTACAGCCGTCCCCCGGGTGACCCCACCGAGCTGGCCCTGTCCCCTGTGTCCCCTGTCGTGTCCCCTGTGTCCCCTCCGCTTCCTTGGGCCTCCCTCAGCCCCGCCCTGGCCCTCTCCGGGGTCGCCCCGCCCGGGACCGGAGCGGGTACAGCCTTGGATAGCGCCGGAGAGACTGACAGCCACTGTCACCCCCTGTCACTGTCACCGTCACCGTCACCGCCGGTGGGTACTGGCGCGGGGGGGACCGGAGGGATGTGAGCAGAGAGGGGGGAAACTTGGGGGTGCTGGGGGGGGAGAGGAGGACTGGGAAATGAGAAGGGGGTAGATACGTGTGCAAACATGTGAGTGTGAGTGTACGTGTGTGAGTGTGAGTGCACATGTGTGTGTGCGTGTGCATGTGAGTGTACCAGTGAGTGTGAGTTCACATGTGAGTGTACATCTGTGTGTGAGCGCATATGTGTGTGCATGTACTTGTGAGAGTGTGAGTGCATGTGTGAGTGTGCATGTGCATGTACATGTGAGTGTGAGTATACATGTGAGTGTACGTGTGTGGGGGTGTGAGTGCACATGTGTGTGTGCGTGTGAGTGTACATGTGAGTGTGAGTATACATGTGCGTGTACATGTGTGAGCGTGTGAGTGCACATGTGTGTGTGCGTGTGAGTGTACATGTGAGTGTGAGTATACATGTGCGTGTACATGTGTGAGCGTGTGAGTGCACATGTGTGTGTGCGTGTGAGTGTACATGTGAGTGTGAGTATACATGTGCGTGTACATGTGTGAGCGTGTGAGTGCACATGTGTGTGTGCGTGTGAGTGTACATGTGAGTGTGAGTATACATGTGCGTGTACATGTGTGAGCGTGTGAGTGCACATGTGTGTGTGCGTGTGAGTGTACATGTGAGTGTGAGTATACATGTGCGTGTACATGTGTGAGCGTGTGAGTGCACATGTGTGTGTGCGTGTGAGTGTACATGTGAGTGTGAGTATACATGTGCGTGTACATGTGTGAGCGTGTGAGTGCACATGTGTGTGTGCGTGTGAGTGTACATGTGAGTGTGAGTATACATGTGCGTGTACATGTGTGAGCGTGTGAGTGCACATGTGTGTGTGCGTGTGAGTGTACATGTGAGTGTGAGTATACATGTGCGTGTACATGTGTGAGCGTGTGAGTGCACATGTGTGTGTGCGTGTGAGTGTACATGTGAGTGTGAGTATACATGTGCGTGTACATGTGTGAGCGTGTGAGTGCACATGTGTGTGTGCGTGTGAGTGTACATGTGAGTGTGAGTATACATGTGCGTGTACATGTGTGAGCGTGTGAGTGCACATGTGTGTGTGCGTGTGAGTGTACATGTGAGTGTGAGTATACATGTGCGTGTACATGTGTGAGCGTGTGAGTGCACATGTGTGTGTGCGTGTGAGTGTACATGTGAGTGTGAGTATACATGTGCGTGTACATGTGTGAGCGTGTGAGTGCACATGTGTGTGTGCGTGTGAGTGTACATGTGAGTGTGAGTATACATGTGCGTGTACATGTGTGAGCGTGTGAGTGCACATGTGTGTGTGCGTGTGAGTGTACATGTGAGTGTGAGTATACATGTGCGTGTACATGTGTGAGCGTGTGAGTGCACATGTGTGTGTGCGTGTGAGTGTACATGTGAGTGTGAGTATACATGTGCGTGTACATGTGTGAGCGTGTGAGTGCACATGTGTGTGTGCGTGTGAGTGTACATGTGAGTGTGAGTATACATGTGCGTGTACATGTGTGAGCGTGTGAGTGCACATGTGTGTGTGCGTGTGAGTGTACATGTGAGTGTGAGTATACATGTGCGTGTACATGTGTGAGCGTGTGAGTGCACATGTGTGTGTGCGTGTGAGTGTACATGTGAGTGTGAGTATACATGTGCGTGTACATGTGTGAGCGTGTGAGTGCACATGTGTGTGTGCGTGTGAGTGTACATGTGAGTGTGAGTATACATGTGCGTGTACATGTGTGAGCGTGTGAGTGCACATGTGTGTGTGCGTGTGAGTGTACATGTGAGTGTGAGTATACATGTGCGTGTACATGTGTGAGCGTGTGAGTGCACATGTGTGTGTGCGTGTGAGTGTACATGTGAGTGTGAGTATACATGTGCGTGTACATGTGTGAGCGTGTGAGTGCACATGTGTGTGTGCGTGTGAGTGTACATGTGAGTGTGAGTATACATGTGCGTGTACATGTGTGAGCGTGTGAGTGCACATGTGTGTGTGCATCTGCATGTGTGTGTGTGCATGCTTGCAGGTGTGCAGCTGTGTGCACAGCCCTGTGTGTGTGTGTGTGTGTGCACAGCAGTGCATACGTGCGTGGCCCTCTCCGTGTGCGTGGATGTGCACAGGTGAGCAGTCTGCATGCACGGAGCAGCTGTGCAGGGTGGGCAGCGCCTCGGCCTCTTGGCATACTGAGGGCTGTGGGTGTGCCAGGGGGAGGTGGTAGTGCACGACAGTGGCAGGGTGCAAGTGACAAGGTGCTAGTGGCTGTGGGTGGCAGGGGATGGTACAGTGTGTGTGGCACAGTGCATGTTACAGGGTGTCAGTGACAAGGTGTGGGTGGCACAGTGCATGTGGCAGGGTGTCAGGGACAGGGTGGGGGTGGCAGGGGATGGTACAGTGTGGGTGGCACAGTGCATGTTACAGGGCGTCAGTGACAAGGTGTGGGTGGCAGGGCATGGTACGGTGTGTGTGGCACGGTGCATGTGGCAGGGTGTCAGTGACACGGTGTGGGTGACAGAGGTGGTGTGGTGTGGGTGGCACGGTGCATGTTACAGGGTGTCAGGGACAGGGTGGGGGTGGCAGGGCATGGTACAGTGTGGGTGGCCCAGTGCATGTGGCAGGGTGTCAGTGACAGGGTGTGGGTGGCAGGGGGTGGTACGAGGTGGGTGGAACGGTGCATGTGGCAGGGTGTCGGTGATAAGGTGAGGGTGGCAGGGGACGGCAAGGTGTGGGTGGCAGCGGGTGGCAGGATGGGTGCGAACAGGGCATGTAGGGCCCTGCGGCGTGGTGGCTCGGTGCCCGCTGGTGACGGTGACAGTGACGCCGCGGGCAGCTGGAGCTAAGCCGGGGGACGTGCGGCCTGGCAGCTCTGCCATGCTGGGGAGAGGGGGACAGGGAGGGGGCAGTGCCCAGCCTGGGGACAGGGCCAGCGGGCCGAGGACGCTCCGACACACTGTGCCACCACCCCGTGTCCCCGTGGCCTCCTTATTGTCTCTCCGTGGAGGCAGAGATGGGGACAAGGACGGGGACAGGGGTGTGAGCCCAGCTCATGGCGAGGGTGCCAGCGCCTGGCGCGAGGTGCCCATGTGCCCCCCCGGCAGTGGAGGGGACAATGGGGCTCTGTGCCGCCCGCCGTGCCCGCCGCCTAATCCGGGGCACGGGGCCGGGGGCTGGGCACCCTGGGGTGGCACCGGGGGGGTTTAAAGGCCAGAGCTGAGTGGTGTCCCCTGTGCCAGGCGTCCCCGAGCCTTCGTTCCCTGCGAGCTCTCAGGCCACTGCAAGGTACCTGCGGTGGGCACGGGGTGGGGAGGGACATGGCTGTGCCAGTCTGGGGACAGAAGAGTGGTGCCCAGGTTGGGGGGGGCACGTGGACCTGCCAGGGACACTGGGTGATGGGGGGGCAGACTTCATGGTGGTGCACAGGGGACTGAGCCATGTATCCCCACAGCCTGGCACCAGGTCCTGGGCACCCCATGGGGACATGGTTCTCTGGGTGGGGGTCCTGGCACAGTGCCACAGGGGCGTAGGAGCCTCGGGGCAGGGTAAGAGGATGCTGGGTAGCACTCAGTTCTCTGCCCCAATTTCTCTCGGTGCCCAGGGACCCTGGTGGGAGCTGGGAACCCACCAAGAGGTGACAGGGAGGTCCTGGGTGCCCCGGGGCACTTTGGCACCCTGGGGCTCTGCTGAGCTGGCAGGGGATTACACTAATCCCAGGGTCGCCGCGGCTGGCACCGAGAGGACAACCTCGGGTCATCAGGACTGGCACCGAAGGGACAACCCGGGGTCACCGCAGGTGGCACTAAGCCTGGCCCCGGTGGGTGTTGCAGGAGGGGTAGCTTGGACACCACAGGATGGGGAGGGTGGTCCTTGGCACTGAGAATGGCATGTTCCTGAAGGTCCCCACTGACTGTGCCCATCCTTCTTCTGCAGCCCCTTTGTCACCAGGATGGTGAGTGGCACCTGAGTGAGGGATCTGGGTGGGGTGGGTGCCCCATCCCAGTGGGGCTCGGTGCTGGTGAGCCCCAGTGGTGCCGGGCACTGCGCTGGGGAAGCAGGCAGCGTGGCATGCTGTGCCCACCCGCCACGTGACCCTGTGGGGACAAGAGGATGCTTTGTCCAGGAGCTGGTGGCCTGGCAGCTGGCACTGCCCCGCTGTCCCAGAGGTGGTGGCTGTGTGCCCAGCACCCACAGACTCCCACCACCCTGGCACCCCACCCATGTGTGGGCAGTGGTGCCCTGTGCCTCTCTGCCAGTCCTTCACTCCCATGGCTGCCCCATGTCCTCTATGCCAGCTCCCTACTCCCATGCCCACCCAGTGCCTGCCTCAGTGTCAGCCTTGTACCAGTCTCATGCCAGTCCTTAGCCACTTGTCAGTCCTTTACACCCATTTCAGTCCCATATCAGCCCTATGCCAGCCTCATGCCAGCCGTGTGCCAGGCAGTTACCCCCATGTCAGTCCCATATGAACCCATTAACTCCATGCTAGCCACGTGTCAGCCCCATGCCACCCCCTTTGCACAATATCAGCCCCATGCCAACACTATGCCAACCCATTATCCCTGTGCCATACCAGTTCTTTACTCATGTCACCTCCTCAGCCTTATGCCAGCCCATTAGCTCTCTGCCAACCCATTATCCCTCTGCCAACCCCATGCCAAACTGTTAAATCCATGTCAGCCCCATTCCAGCCTTCTGCCAGCCTCTTAGCTCTATGCCCAGCCCTGTGCCAGCCTTGTCTCTGTGCTCTGCAGCTCTCAATGGACCAGTTGAGTGTGGAGCAAGGATCGTGCCCAGTGGAGCAGGAGTGGGCAGGGCCTGAGGCCCTGTGCCCAGGCTGGCTGGAGGATGAGGCCCCTGATGGAGAGGTGCCCGAGGACAGCGGGGACCATGATAGTGCCACCCATGCCTTTGAGCTGCTCCAGAGTGCTCTGTGCCAGGAGGGGTTGCCCCACACACTGGATCGCTCCGCAGAGCCCCGCACAGGTAGGGGACATAGAGGGCACAGCGCCAGACTGGGATGGGGGGCATGGTGCCAGGCTGGAGACACAGAGATGGCAGGTGCTGAGGTGGCGATGGAGAGTGCAGTGCCAAGCTGGAGACACAAGAGTGGCAGAGACTGAGGTGGCAATGGGGGGCACAGTGCCAAGCTGAGGACCTGGAGGTGATAGGGCTAGGGATGGAGGGCAGGGGTAGGGATGGTGCTGAGTGAGGAGCCCGGCTGGTGTTGGCAGGGATAAGGGTGGCCATGGCAGCACGATGCCAGGCTGGCAATGAGGGGCTCACAGTCTGGTGGGAGTGCCAGGGCCAGTGTGTCAATAGAGTGCCCATGCTGGGACTGGTAACCCTTTTCTTGCTGGCAGGATTTGGCCCACTGGACGTGACAGTCTGCATCCTGGGCTCGCCCACTGCCTTCCTGCCCATCCTGCTGGAGGGTGGCACCCGCTGCCCAGGTAGGTATGGGGTTCCTGCTCCCACTCCTATGAGCCACTCAAGAAGCCACAGCAGATGTCCCCACGTCCCACCTAGCTCCTCCGGCCCCGTGCCAAGGCATTCCCCATACCCACCTGTGCCTGCATGACTGGCACTGACTGGGGCAGGGGATGAGGGTGAGGCCAACCCCTCTACTCGTGCCCCTCCTCTGCAGTGCCAGCAACTCCAGCACACACCAGTGTGGGCAGCAAGTGACAGGGCAGCCACAGTGGCACTCCTCACTCTGTTACCTTCCCGAGTGGGTATCCCCTTTGCCCCCTATCTTAGGGCAAAGGTTTAGAGACAACCACTGCCCTTGTCCATGCCCATCCACAGGTGCCATGGTGCTGTGCCTGTCACCCACCTGGGCCAGCCGGGTGCCCTCGGAGACGTCCCCAGGAGCCTGGTCCCTGCTGCTGTCCCGAGGGGTCTCCTTCGAAGCTGGGGGTCACAGCACCTTGGAGACCTTCGTGCCACCCCGCCGTGCCAACTACGTGACGGGCACCTTCACCACGGGGGGTCCTGAGAGTGGCTGGGTGGGCGAGCTGGCCCGAGACCTCGATTGTCCCACGGGGGGGTCGGTCCCGCTCACCCACCGGCTCGAAGACCCCCTGGTCACCCGCTGGGTGCTGGCAGCCCGTGCCAACCTGCCCGTGCCCCCCACCCTGGCCTTTGTCCTGAGGTTGAGGGGGGACCTGCCCACAGAGCCGGTGGCATCTGGGGTGAGGCTGGTGAGGCTGGAGGACCAGCAGGGCCAGGAGAGCCTGGTGAAGGAGGAGGTGGGCACCTTCCTGGGGAGCACCGCCATGGAACCCTACAGCCAGGTGGGCACGGTGGGGCATGGTGGGCATGGGAGGGTACCCATGGGACATGATAGAGGGGTGAGCAGACACATGTGGGGCGTGGATGAGGTGTAGGGGTTATGGGCGTGGGCACGGTGGGGGACATGGGGCCAATTGGGGCATTCAGGGCCACTCGTGCGTCACCTGCCAGTGGGATGCCATCAGGGATGTGGAGTGACAACTGTAGCCAGGTAGGGCAGTAGCTGGTGAGGTGGCACCGGGTGGCACAGGGTGGTATGGGGTGACATGATGGGGCACACACAGGGTGGCAGAACAGCATGTGTAGGTGATGATGAGTGTCCATGATGTGGGGTGACATAGGAGTGCCCTGTAGAGGTGGTGGGGTGGCACTAAGTGGCACAGTAGGGCATGAAGGTGGTGGGGTGGCACAGTGGCGCCTGTAGAAGCTGGTGGGCTACAGCGATGTGGGTGATGGTGTGATGGTGCTGGATGGCATGGGGGTGGCACAGTGGCACACGTAGGTGATGATAGGTGACCCTGGCATGAGGTGACCTGGGGGTGCCATGCAGGTGGCGGTGCGGCCAGCAGGGTGGCGTTGGCGTGGGACGGGCACCCGCAGCACCCACGGGAAGGAAGAGGGGGAGGCAGTGGCACGGGCAGTGTGTGCCTGGCTCTGTGGGCTGCGGGAGGAGGACAGCGTCCTGCTGGAGGCCCTGGTGCCCACCGCCCGCCTGCCCGCACCCCCTCCATGTAAGACCCCCGCCCTTGGGTGCCCACCACCCTGGGATGGGAGGGAAGGACCCCCCCAGGCTCCCCGTGGCGTGGCTGTGGGTTCCACTTGGCTGTCCCTTGGGATGGGGAAGCGGGGGGTGGCCCGAGGCAACTGAACTCCTGAGCTTCCACGGTAGGGTGTGAGGGTGGCCACCCTGGATGCCCACTGTCCCCTGGGCTAGGGGTGGGGGGCTAAGTGGGAACCTCACACCTCTGTGATCTTCTGGAGTGGAGGATAAGGTCACCCTGGTCCCTCATGGTCCCCTGGGGTAGGAGAGAAGGTCACCCTGGGTCCTTCAGAGTTCCCTCGGGTAGGTCCCACAGCCTCCTGAGCTAGGGGTGGAGGTGACAGTGGCCATTCTGGATCCCCATGGTCCCCTGGGGGTCGGGGAGAAGATTACCTTGGACCCCCAAAGTCCCCTGGGGTAGGCGTGGGGGAGAAGGTGGCAACCCTGGTCCCCTGTGGTCCCTTGGTGGGGTGGGAGAAGGTTACCCTGGTTCACTCTGGTCCCGTGGTGGTGGTGGGGAAGGTAGCTCTGGTCCCCATGGTCCCCTGGCATATGTGGGAGGCTAGTGCCCACCCTGGGCCCCCACAGTGCCCTGGCATGGAGCAGAAGGTCACCATGGTCCCCTGGGGCAGAGCAGAGTGGTGAGGTGACCACCTTGGACTCCCCACACTCCTGTGGGGCTGGGGGTGACAGTGGCCAAGCTGGACCTGACAATCCCCTGGGGTTGGGATTGGCCACGACCACCACAGTCCCACACAGGGTCCAAGAAGCTCTTGGGGTGGGGAGGGTCAGGCAAGGCCACCCGATGGCCAGGTGGTGGCCGTGCCTGCCCTGTCCCTCACCCTCCAGGCAGCCCAGCCCCACGGCTGCCAGTGGCCCTGCGCATCTGCACCCTCGTCTGCAGGTCCTGGGGGGACCGGCCCCAGCTCTGCCAGGTAACCACCGTGCCCAGCCTGGGCTCTTCTGCAGGAGGGTGGGGCACAGTGGGTTGTGACTCAGCAGGTTATGGCATTGTGGGACAGGTGCCCAGGTGCTGGTGACCCCTACATGGCCCCGGTTCTATAGTGGTCACCCACGTCTCCATCTCTTGGTGGCCCTACGTGTGCCCAGGCTCTGGTGGCCATCCATGCTCCCATGTTTGGGTGGTCATTCATATCTCCATGGCATGACCCAGGTGGCCCTACATGTCCCCAGACAGATGGACATGTCCCCATACCTTGCTGGTCCTTCATGTCCCCATGCTCTGGTGGCAAGTGGTATCCTCAGGTTATGGGGTGGCAACCAGTGTCCCCATGCTCTGGTGGCAGCTGGTGTGCCCAGGTTATGGGATGGCAACCAGTGTCCCCATGCTCTGGTGGCAGCTGGTGTTGCCATGCACGTGTCCCCACAGGTGGCATGTGCCGTGGGGCGTGCGGAGGCCCCGGTGCGTCATGGGGTGTCACTGCCCCAGGGCCTGGACTCCAGCCTGCAGCAGTGGGGGGTGGTGGCCCCAGGCCAGAGGCAGGTCCTGGCCACTCGGCTCCAAGAGGCCGCCGAGGCCACCATGGCTGCCATCTTGGCCACCGAGGCTGAGCTGAGTCCCCAGCAGCGTGGTGGCACCCGTGCCCGCACTGACCTCCTAGGTGAGCACCGGGAGGATGTGACGGTGCCAGTCCCCAGGTGCCACCCCACAGTGGTGGCACTGTCGCCACGGTGCTGGGCACCATGTCCTTGTCCCCAGGCGTGGACTTCTTGCTGGCGTGTGTGGATGATGCCCTGGAACTGGTGGCATTGTCCACCAACAGCCAGCGCTGCCTGGAGACCTGCCTGCTGGCCCACGGCATGGGGCATGCCATGGGGGAGCCTCCCAGTGACATGCCCCGGCTGGTGGCCGAGGTCCTGCTCCACTGGGCGCAGTGTCACCTGGTGGAGGGCAAGGACATCCTGCTCATCGGGGCTGGTGGCGTCAGCAAGAGCTTTGTGTGGGATGCCGCCCGCGACTACGGACTGAAGGTGAGGAGGAGGCTGGTGGGCACTGCCAGAGGCTCCAGAGCGAACGCTGTGTGCCACCGCGCCCGCAGCAGTGCCGCCATAGCTGTACCCACGCATCAGGCAGCCTGTCCCAGTCCATGGGGAAGGGCGGCACGGCTACGGTGCCAAGGGAGGGGTATCCTCTCTGCCACCACCGCCGTGGTGACACCTCCTTGGGACCTTAGATCCACCTGGTGGAGTCGGACCCGGAGCACTTTGCGGCAGGGCTGGTGGAGACCTTCCTGCCCTACGACAGCCGGGAGCACCGGCGGGACGAGGAGCACGCCGAGCGGGTGACGGAGCTGCTGCGCTCCCGGGGCATCCAGCCCCACGCCTGCCTCTCTTACTGGGATGACTGCGTGGTGCTGGCGGCACTGGTGTGCCAACGCCTGGGCCTGCGTGGATGCCCGCCCGCTGCCGTCCGTGTGGCCAAGCAGAAGAGCAGGACCCACCAGCACCTACAGCGGTGCCGCCGCGGTCGCCCGCCACCGGCCGCCTTCGCCGTGCCATGCCGCCGGCTGCAAAGCCACGGTGACGTTGACCGGGCAGCTGGCACTGTGCCCTTCCCCGCTGTGGCCAAACTGGAGTTCGGAGCCGGCGGTGTGGGGGTTCGACTGGTGGAGAACGCCGGGCAGTGCCACGCTCACGCCGCCCGCCTTTGGCGTGACCTCCGGGATGACGATGATCACCCTGGCATCGGCTTGGGCTGGGGCAATGCCATGCTGCTGATGGAGTATGTGCCAGGCACCGAGCACGACGTGGACCTGGTGGTCTTCCAAGGGAGACTTCTGGGGGCTTGGGTGTCCGACAACGGCCCCACAAGGCTGCCTGCCTTCCTGGAGACCGCTGCCTGCTTGCCATCCTGTTTGCCCACCGACCGGCAAGCCCAGCTGGTACGGGCAGCCCTGAGGTGCTGCCAGGCTTGTGGCTTACGGGATGGTGTCTTCAACGTCGAGCTCAAACTGGGACCTACCGGTCCCCGCCTCCTGGAGATCAACCCGCGTATGGGGGGGTTCTACCTCCGTGACTGGATCCGGGAGATCTACGGCCCCGACCTGCTCTTGGCAGCCGTGCTGGTGGCACTGGGGGTACCGCCCGTGCTGCCCGCTCGCCCAGTGCCCCGCGGCCACTTGGCTGGTGTGATGTGCTTGGGCTCGGAGCACGGGGTGGCACTGGGGGGTGGCGGGGGGTTGGCAGCTCTGCGGGCACTGCAGGAGCGGGGGCTCGTCCGCCTCAACCGGCTCTTCGAGGAGACCGCGGGGGACGGCGAGTACGAGGAGCCGTGTCTGAGCGTGGCATGCGGCGGGGCAACGCGGGCAGAGGCCTGCCTGCGCCTGCTGGGGCTGTGCCAGGCGCTGGGGATCGACTCGCCCCGTTACCCAGTCGAGCATTTCTTGTCCCACTTCAAATAGCGCCGGGCAAGCAGCGGGGGTGAGGGGGGGACAGCTGAGCACGGACACAACCACTCCGCTGTCCTGGGATCCCCTCCGGCAGCCCCGCCACCCCGTGCCCTGGCATCCTTCTGGCACTCTGTTCCCTGTCCTATGACCCCAACTCTCCATTCTCTGGCATCTCCCTGGCATCCCATCCCCTGGCGTCCTCCTTGCCCTCGCACACTCCCCACCATCCTGGCACCTCAACTCCTGAAATCCTCTCGGTCCTATCCCTTGGCATTCACCCATTGTGCTGATACTCCGTTCCCTGCCATATCTTTACTGCCTTGCCACCACATCCCCTGCCATCTTCCCCTGACATCCTGGTACCACATTGCCTGGCATTCCCTCATTCCTGTGACACACCATCCCTTGGCACCTTCCTGCCATCCTAGCATTTCATCCCTGGCATCCCATTAGCCTGATGGCACATCCCCCTGCCCTGACACCCCATACCCTGGCATCTCTCCATTACCCTGACACTTAATACCCTGGCATCTCTCCTATGCTGGCATTCTCTCTCTTGGCATCCCATTCCCTGCCATCTCCCCACTCGCCTGACACCCCATCCCCTGGCATCCCCCCCCACCATCATGACATGACCCCCGCTGCCCTGATATCCCCCCATTACCCTTGCCCCCCATCCCTTGGCATCCCCCCTCCATGTCTGTTGACCTGGCATCACATCCCTTGACACACCTGAGACCTGTCCCCAGCGTTCCCTATTCCCACAGCTGGAGGGGATCGGGTGCCCCTCCCNTGCCCCCCATCCCTTGGCGTCCCCCCTCCATGTCTGTTGCCCTGGCATCACATCCCTTGACACACCTGAGCCCTGTCCTCAGCGTTCCCTATCCCCACAGCTGGAGGGGATCGGGTGCCCCTCCCATGCCAGGGGACACTCGGGATGACAATGACCCTAGGACAGGGTCTTCTTTTAATGAACCTTTGCTAATGGGCTGGGGCGGAAGGTGAGGGAACCCCAGGTGCCCCACCACGACAGTGGGCACAGCCTGAGGTGTGCTGGCCCCCGCTGGCACAGGGAGACCCTACAATAGCAAACCAGGGTGGCAAACAAAACCCGGGGGGGCTGCTGAGTGTCACCATTCCCCCCCTAGTGACACAGGGCGGTGCCGAGACCCCGCAGCAGGACAGGGAGAGGAGCAGAGGGCAGTGCTGGCATCCACAGAAGGGGACAGTACTGGGTTCTAGAGTGAGAAGCAGCCCCCATAGGGACCCTACAGCAACGCACGGCCCCTATAGGGACCCTGCACTAACGCACAGCTTCTTTAGGGACCCTACAGCAATGTCACTTCTCTAGGGACTATACAGCAAAGCATAGTCCCTGTAGTGCCTCAGGACCTACAGTAACACCAGCAACCCTACCATAACACAAGGCCCCTACAGAGAACCCACACTAACATACAGCCCCTATAGACACCAGACCATAATACGCTGTCCCTATAGAGCCCCTACACTAACATACAGTCCTTATAGAGCCCCTGCACTAACATACAGCCCTTATAGAGCCCCTGCACTAACATACAGCCCTTATAGAGCCCCTACACTAACATACAGTCCTTATAGAGCCCCTACACTACAATACAGTCCTTACAGAGCCCCTACACTAACATACAGCCCTTATAGAGCCCCTACACTAACATAAAGCCCTTATAGAGCCCCTACACTAACATACAGCCCTTATAGAGCCCCTACACTACAATACAGTCCTTATAGAGCCCCTACACTAACATACAGTCCTTACAGAGCCCCTACACTACAATACAGTCCTTACAGAGCCCCTGCACTAACATACAGCCCCTAAAGAGCCCCTACACTAACACACAGCCCTTGTAGAGCCCCTACACTAACATACAGCCCTTATAGAGCCCCTACACTAACATACAGCCCTTATAGAGCTCCTACACTACAATACAGTCCTTATAGAGCCCCTGCACTAACATACAGTCCTTACAGAGCCCCTACACCAACATACAGCCCTTATAGACCCCCACACTAACACACAGCACCTATGCAGCCCCTGCACTAACGCAGACCCCCTAAACTAACACAGGGACCCTGTAGAGACCACTACACTGATGCACAGCACCTATAGATAACCTCCAATAAGGTACAGCCCCTATAAAGCCCCTACACTAACACTAAGCCCCAACAGTGACCTTAAAACAACACAGAGACTCTACAGAGCCCCTATAGTCCCTGTGGCTCCCTAGAGCCCCTATAGAGCCCCTATAGAGTTCCTGCAGCCCCTATAAGAGTCCCTATTGCCCTTATAGAGCGTCTATAAAACCCTGTAGCCCCCATACAGCCCCCATAACCTCTAAAGAGCACCTACAGAGTCCTTACAACCCCTACAGCCCCTCACAGCCCTTATGGAGCCCCTATAGAACTCTTACAGTCTCCGTACAGCCTCTACAGCCTCTGTAGAACCCCTACAGACCTTAGTCCGCTATACAGCCCCTACAGCCCTCCCCTATAGCCCTTATAGCCCCTACAGAGCCCCTATGGCGCCCCTATAACCCCCTGCGGCTCCTGCAGCCCCCCCGACCCACACTAACACCGCCCCACACTCCCCTCAACGCTCATCCCCGGTTGCGGGGAGGGTACCGGGACTGGGGGGGCGGGAGGTGTCTCGGTCTCTTCCCGATTCTCCCCCCTCCCCCTTCGGTGTCGTCACGGCGTTGCCGGTGATGTGAGAGTGACGCGGCGGGGGGCGGTGTCCCCAAATAAAGGCTGTGAGCGGCCCGCAGGGCTCTGTCCTTGTCGCCTCCCTGTGTGTCCCCCACCACGGGAACACCCTCCCGGGACGCCCCTTCCCCCGCGCAGGGGATTCCCGGGATCCCCCCCCCCCGCCCCTCAAAATGACGCGAGGGGGCGTGACCGAAGGGGGCGTAGCCAATGAGGGAGAGGGTGGGGGCTAAGGGGGCGGGGCCTAAGGGGCGGGTCCCGCCGGGGTCCCCGGTACGGCGGCGGCGTCATGGCGGGGGTGTTCGACATCGACCTGGAGACCGAGGAGGGCAGCGACGGGGATGAGCCCGAGCTGGGCACCGTGAGCTGGCACCAGAGGGGGACAGGGGCGCCGGGGAACCGAGCACCGGGATTGCCGCAGGGAGTGGGCAATGGAGGCACCGAGACTGGGGAGCAGGGACACCGACACCGGACTGAGGATGGGGATGTGGCGACCTAGAGAGGGACATGAGCACCGAGAGCGGCTGGGGACAAGATCTGGGACCGGAGGCACCGGGCATAGGGGTACCGGGAGTGGCGGGGGCCGGAACAGGGAGCACCGGGCATACAAGCACCGGAATCGAGGGGCACCGGGCATAGGGGTACCGGGACAGGCTGGGGCCGGAATCCGACCCATCGAGCACAAGGGTACTAGGACAGGTTGGGGCCGGAATTGGGTGCACCGGGGCCGGGAATAGTGGCACCGGCACCGGACTGAGGATGGGAATGGAGACAGGGACGGGAACACCGGGAGCGGCTAGAAATGGGAATCAAGGACAGAAGGCGGCACTGGGAATGGAGATGGGGCACCAGGACTGGCTGTGACAGAGAGCATCGAGACAGGAGAGCAGATACCGGCAGTGGCTAAGGACAGAATCGGCGACCGGGGACACTGGGACTGAGAGTGGGGGCACAGGGACAGGGACGTGGGCACTGAGATGGGCTGGAGATGGGGCTTGGACCCGAGTGAGCAGCACCGGGACCCGGTGGGAATGGGGATCCCGGGAACTGCTTGCTGCAAGGCACAGCCGGGGGTCCCGGTACGAGCGGGCAAAGGGAGGCTCTCTCTGGGCAGAGCTCGGGCTCAGCCCAAAAACATCCGGCTGGGCCGGTGGCACCGCGCCTCGCCCGCCCTGCCCGCCATCCTGTCATAGTTCTCCTGCCTATCATGGGTGCAAGCCATGGGTATCCTGTCGTGAGCACCCTGCCTATTGCGGGCACCCTGCCTGCTCTGAGTCCTCTGCCTGCCAGTCTGCTGCAGGCACCCTGCCTATTTGCTCACCATGGATGTCCTGCCCATGGCAGGACTACCCTGCTGTGGGCACTTTGCATGCTATGGGCACCCTTCCTTCGGTGAGCAGCCTGTCTGCCATGGTTCCTTGCCTGCCGTGGGTGCTCCACTTACCGTGGGGCCCCTGCCTGCTGTGAGCACTCTTTGCCATGAGAACCCTTCCTGCCGCAGGTGCCCTGTTTGCCATGGGCATTCTGCCTACCGTGGGTCCCCTGTCTATTGTGGGCACCCTGCTTGCCATGAGCATCCTGCCCACCATGGGCACCCTTCTTGCTGTGGGCACACTTTCTGGCATGGGCACCCCTCACCCACCAGTGCCCATGGTTTCCTTCCTGCAGGAGATGGAGCTGGAGCCCCGGGGAAACGGCCTGGAGTAAGTTGGAGACAGACAGTGGGAGGGGACCAGGGGCCAGGCAATAGGTGGGCACAGGGGCCAGGCAGAGGGTCTGTCCCCTCTCACTCCCTGCCCCTACAGGCCAGTGGGGCACTACGAGGAGATCGAGATCTCGGAGAGCAGTGTCAACAACGGCCCCGAGCACATCGGTCCCCACTGCTTCGAGCTGCTGCGTGTCCTGGGCAAGGGTGGCTATGGCAAGGTGAGGAGGACGCAGCAGGTTTCTTTGGGGGGGACACGACTCTTTTTCAGGGTAGGGAGTTTTGGGAGGTTTGGTTCCAGATCCTCAACCACTCCTGCTTGTCCTTTTTAGGTCTTCCAGGTCCGTAAAGTCCAAGGCACCAACACGGGGAAGATCTTCGCCATGAAGGTTCTGAAGAAGGTAACAGCAACCCAGCCTCCAGCTCCCTGGAGACCTCCCTCACCAAAGCTCACTGCCTCCCACGTCCCGTCCCCCCCCCACAAGGCCAAGATTGCCTGCAACGCCAAGGACACGGCTCACACCCGAGCTGAGAGGAACATCTTGGAGGCTGTCAAGCACCCTTTCATCGTTGACCTCATCTACGCCTTCCAGACAGGCGGCAAGCTCTACCTCATCCTGGAGTGCCTCAGTGGTAAGGCTGGGGTCAACAGGGTCTCAAGGAGGCTTAGTAGATCTTGAGGTGGCTCAAGGGGTCCTTTGGTGGCTCTGGGCGTTGGTTCAGGATGTCTCAGAGATGGCTTAGGAGGACCCATGGATAGTTCAGGCGTCCTGTGGTGGCTTAAGGCATCTTGAGGGGGCTCTGAAGGTTGGTTCAGGAGTTTCCAGAGATGGCTTGGGGGCTTCTGAGGTGACTTAAGGAGTCTCAGAATGATTCAGGAGGTTCCATGGATGGCTCAGGGTGTGCTGAAATGGTTTCAGGGGTCTTGGGAATGGCCTAGGGAGTCCTGGAATGGCTCAGGGGGGTCCTGAGGCAGCTCTGGGGATTGGTTCGGGATGTCTCAGAGACGGTTCAGGGGATGCAAAGGTGAGGATGGATCAGGGGGTTCTAGATACAGTTCAGGAGGTCCCATGGACGGCTCAGGGTGTCCTGGGGATAGCTCAGGTCTTGGGTTGACTTGGGAGGTTCCAGGGATGGCTCAGAGGATCCTGGAATGGCTCAGGGGATCCTGGAATGGCTCAGGGGATCCCAAGATGACTCAGGAGGTCCTGGGGTGACTTCAGGAGGTCTTACTGGGGCTGGTTTTTCAGGTGGAGAGCTCTTCATGCAGCTGGAGCGGGAAGGCATCTTCCTGGAGGACACTGCCTGGTAGGGCTGGGGTGGGGGAACTGTAGTTGGGGGCCGGAGTGGGGACCAGGACCCCAACACCACTCACAGCCCCACTCCACCCCAGTTTCTACCTGAGCGAGATCACCCTGGCACTGGGCCACCTACACTCCCATGGCATCATCTACCGAGACCTCAAGCCGGAGAACATCATGCTCAACAGCCAAGGTGGGTTGGATGGGGATGGAGTGGGTTGGGGGGTACGAGTCCCAGCAGTGGCTCTGAGCTCCCCCAACACCCAAAATGTTCCTCCTTAGGTCACATCAAGCTGACAGATTTTGGGTTGTGCAAGGAGTCCATCCATGATGGGGCTGTCACCCACACCTTCTGCGGCACCATCGAGTACATGTGAGGCAGGGAGGGGTGTAGGAAGGTTCTATGGGGGAGTGGGGGGGGGGGGCGTTCCTCAGCTCGAGGGACCCCTTCCTCAACTGGAACAACCACCCCACGGCCTGCAGGGCCCCTGAGATACTGGTGCGCAGCGGGCACAACCGGGCGGTGGACTGGTGGAGCCTGGGCGCCCTGATGTACGACATGCTCACAGGATCGGCAAGTCCCACTCCTGCTCTTTCCTCTCCTCACTGTGGATGGATGGGTGGGTGGGAGGTGGGCAGCCAGATCGTAGTGATGTGGGGCCTTCCTTACCCACCTGGCTCTTCCTCACCGCCCGGTGGTGCCTCTCGCAGCCGCCTTTCACCGCGGAGAACCGCAAGAAGACCATTGACAAGATCCTCAAGGGCAAGCTGGTGCTGCCACCCTACCTGACACCCGATGCACGGGACCTGCTCAAGAAGGTACAGCCACCACCTTGGCTACCTGGGGCCTGCCAAAATGGGGTTATGTAGGTCTTGCCAAAAGTGCTGTCTCCTACTTGCTTACCTAGGTCCTGCCAAAAGTGGTGTCCCCCACTTGGTTACCTAGGTCCTACCAAAACTGGTGTCCTAGGTCCTACCAAAGCTGCTATCCTAGGTCCTACCAAAACTGCTCTCCTCTACTTGGTTACCTGAGTCCTACCAAAAGTGGTGTCCTAGGTCCTGCCAAAGCTGGTGTCCCCTACTTGGTTACCTAGGTCCTGCCAAAAGTGGTGTCCTAGGTCCTGCCAAAGCTGGTGTCCCCTACTTGGTTACCTAGGTCCTACCAAAACTGGTGTCCTAGGTCCTGCCAAAGCTGGTGTCCCCTACTTGGTTACCTAGGTCCTACCAAAAGTGGTGTCCCCTACTTAGTTACCTAGGTCCTACCAAACTTGGTTNNNGGTCCTACCAAAAGTGGTGTCCTAGGTCCTGCCAGAACTGGTGTTCCCCACTTGGTTACCTAGGTCCTGCCAAAGCTGGTGTCCCCTACTTGGTTACCTAGGTCCTGCCAAAGCTGGTGTCTCCTACTTGGTTACCTAGATCCTACCAAAACTGGTGTCCTAGGTCCTGCCAAAGCTGGTGTCCCCTACTTGGTTACCTAGGTCCTACCAAAAGTGGTGTCCTAGGTCCTGCCAAAGCTGGTGTCCCCTACTTGGTTACCTAGGTCCTACCAAAAGTGGTGTCCTAGGTCCTGCCAAAGCTGGTGTCCCCTACTTGGTTACCTAGATCCTACCAAAAGTGATGCCCTAGGTCCTACCAAAACTGGTGTCCCCTACTTGGTTACCTAGGTCCTACCAGAACAGATGTAGGCCCTACCAAAACAGGTGCCCACTTCCTTGTTAATGTAGTTCTTATCAAAACAGGTTTATGTAGGTCCTGCCAAAACTGGTGTCCCGTAGTTGGTTCTGTGGGTCCTACCAGAACAGATATAGGTCCTACCAAAACATGTCCCCTTTCCTTGTTTCTGTAGGTCCTACTGAAACAGGGAGTGTGTGTGTGTGTGTGTGTGTGTGTGTGTGTCCCACTTTGATTACATAACAACTTTCTGTTGTGGTCCTACCAAAACGTCTGTCCACCCTCGTTTCTACAGGTCCTACCAGAACAGGTTTATGTAGGCCCTACCAAAACAGGTAGCTCCCCCACCTTGATTACATAGATCCTAGCACGACAGGTTTATGGAGGTCCTACCAAAACACAGCCCCCCTCCCCCACGCCCCACTCCATCCTCTTTTCTCTTCCAGTTCCTCAAGAGAAACCCCAACCAGCGGGTTGGAGGTGGCCCGGGCGACGCGGCTGATGTGCAGGTACAGGCAGGGGTGGGGCAGCAGGGTGGGTGCCAGGCTGACACCCCCCCCTCCCTGGACCCTTGACCCCCCCAGCACCCACCGCCACCACCCCCCCACCCCATGCAGAAGCAGCCTTTCTTCCGTCACATCAACTGGGAGGATCTCCTGGCCCGAAGGCTGGACCCTCCATTTAAACCATGCTTGGTACGACTGGGGGTGGGCAAGGGGGCGGGAGGTGAGCAGGGTGCGAATTCTGGGGGGAAGGGGCACCCATAGGAGCACCCACACACCCCCCCCCCACCCTCTGCAGCAGTCAGAGGAGGACGTCAGCCAGTTTGACACCCGCTTCACTCGCCAAACCCCGGTGGACAGCCCAGACGATGCTGCCATCAGTGAAAGTGCCAACCAAGCCTTCCTGGTATGGAACGGGGCAGGGGGGGCACGGCGGGCACCACTCTCCGGCAAGGTGGGCACCTCCTGATGTCCCCCTGGCCAAATTATCTCTCAGGGCTTCACCTATGTGGCCCCTTCAGTGCTAGAGAGCATCAAGGAGGGGTTCTCCTTCCAACCCAAGGTGCGCTCCCCCCGACGCCTCAACAGCAGCCCCCGCACCCCCGTCAGGTAACTGGGGCTGGGGGGGGCATTGGGAGTGGGTTATGGGAGAGGGCAATAGGGTGGATGCTGAGGTGGGCTGATTTGGGGATGGTTGGCATTGAAGTAGGCACCATGGGGTAGCACTGGGGTGGGGGATCAGTGGTGGGGGGTGCTCTGTGGACCACCGCTGCCCTTCCTCTCTCTGCTAGGGGAGTGGGTCGGGGAGGGCATTGAGCACAAGAAGCTTGGTGGGGGGGGACAGTGCTGGGGAGGCACTGGGGACAAGGGGCTGAGGCGGGCACTGGGCACAAGAGGATTGTGGAGGGGTCATTTGGCAAAAAGGGGCAGGGCTGGGGTGGCACTGGGCACGATGGCATAGCGCTGGGGGAGCTCTTGGCACAAGGGGACCGTGCTGGGCACGGGGGGCACAGGGCATAAGGTAATAGTAGGGTGGGAGGACTGGGCTGGAGGTGCAGTGCTGGGGAAGCACTGGACACAAGGGGGCAGCACTGGGGACACAGCGTAGGGGGCACAAGGAGGGGTTTCTGCGGTGGGCAGGGGATGCTCAGCTCACGTCCACACCTCTATTTCTGTGTGTCGCTCCCCCCCAGCCCTGTGAAATTCTCCCCTTTCGAAGCGTTCAAGCCAGGAGGGGCAGGAGGAGAGTCAATGGAGGTGGGGGCCACCCTGCCACCCCCTCCTCCAGAGGGTACAGCCCCCTTGCCCATCAAGACCTCGGTGGGTGCCAAGAAGCAGAAAGGAGGTCGGGGGCGGGTGCCCAGGTAGGGGTGGGGAGGGTTGGGGGGGTGGGGTCTGGTGCCTCACTTGTGGCTTCAGGTCAGGGGGGCACCCCAAAAGCTGCTTCTGCTCTGGGTGTGCCCCCTGCCTAATTTCCCCCCCTTACCTGCTCACGCAGATGCCAGGATGAGCTGGTATGGAGGGAAGGGTGGGCAGGGGCACTCCCAAGGGTGTGGGCCCCCCAAGGGTGTGGTCCTTGGGTTGTGCCCCCTCCAAAGGCGTGGCCCAGCTGCTGAATGTGTGATAATTAAAGGACTTAATGAGCTAGGGTGGTCTTGTGTTGGAGGGGGTGGATCTGGAGGGGGGATTCTGGGCAGGGAGGCGTGGGCTGCAGGCTCTGCCCCCTTCCTTGTCCCTTTTCCACTGTGGCCCCAGCACTGTCCTCTTCTGCCCGGTGCCCCCCCAGCAGCGTCCCATTGTGCACAGTGCCCCTCCTTGCAATCCACAGCCCCAGTCCCTCATGCCCAGCCCAGCCCCACCCCCGTGCTGTCCCCTTGTGCCCTCCTTTTGCTTCCTTGTGTCTTTATTAGGCTCCTCCCCTTCATAGGCTCCTCCCCTCCATAAGCTCCACCCTCTTTATAAGTTCCATCCCTCCATAGGCCCCTCCCCTTTGTAAGCTCCACCCTAGCCATAAGCTCCACCCCTTCCATAGACTCCTCCCTTCCATAGACTCCTCCCCTCCACAAGCTCCACCTTCTCAGTAGGCTACCCCCTCTAAAGGCTCCTCCCCTCCATCGACTCCACCCCTTCCTAGGCTCCTCCCCTCCATAGACTCGACCCCTGTATGGACTCCGCCCCTTCCATAGGCTCCTCCCTATGCCCCACGAGCGCTCCCCAGGCCCCGCCCACCACAGAGCCGGCAGGCATTGATTGGACAGCGCTGCTCTTTTATTGGCTGGCAGCCAGGAGCCTCAGACAGGGCCAGGTGGTACTTGCAGGATGGGCAGGGGTGGCACAGAGTGGTGATGTCACCAGGTGGTGACCTCACAGATGATGTCACAGAGCAGTGCCAAGATGGTGGTGGTGCCATAGGGTGGTGATGTCACAGGGCAGTGCCATCACAGGGTGGGTGGTGTCATCACAGAAGGGTGACATCACAGGGTGGTGACATCACAAAGCATTGACCAGAGTGCAGCGGTGTTACAGGATGGCAACGGCCCAGGGCAGTGATGTCATCAGAGGGCAGTGCCATCGCAGAGTGTTGATGTCACAGGCTGGTGATGTCACAAGGCAATGACAACAGGGTGATGACATCACACAAGTCACAGGGCACTGACAGCACAAGCAGGTGACATCACAGGGTGGTGACATCGTGGGACAGTGACATCAGAGAGCAGTGACATGTGGCCGCGTGTCCCCCCACGCTGCGGTCCCCGAGAAGGCGTGAAGGTCACTGAGCAGGGCCTCGGCGCTGCCCCCTGCCACCTGCCCCGCACTTAGGGGGCTGCCTGTGGCCTCCTCCTCTTCCTCCTTCTGCTCCTCCTCCTCCTTCTGCTCCTCCTCCTCTTCCTCCTCCTCCTCCTCATGCCGCCTCAGCTCCTGGCTCCATGGCATCAACTCCTCCTCCTCATCCCGAGGTGCCATCACCACCACCACATCCTCTGCAGCTGTTGTCACCTCCCCGTCCCCATCTCCAGGCAGCACCACGCTGCCACTCAGGTGTCCCCGCAGCCGGTGCCAGCGTCCCCGCAGCAGCGCCAGGGCCCGGTGTCCCATGGGCCGAGGGTGGTATCGCCCAGGCGAGAGTCGGCAAAGGTGGTGCCAGGCTAGCGCCAACCCCACCAACAAACACAGCAGCACCCCCAGTAAGGTCCCTACCACCCGGTCACTGCTGTGTGCCACAGGGTCACCCGCTGCTACCAGCTCCAGCAGTGCCAGCAGCACCAGTGCCAGCAGGTGCCACCACGCTGCAGCCTGTGGGGTGAGGACAAGGAGGTCACCGAGGGCAATGTTGGCAGACGGCCAGGATCTTCCTGGCTTTGGGGTAACAGCCACGTCCCGGGAAGTGGGGTAGGGCTAGGGCGAAGGGCAATGGGCACAGGAGCAAGGACAGGTCTGTGTCACACCCCCCCTCGCTTGCTCCTCTCTATCCTGCATGCCGATCAAGTGGCCAGCTGGCATGGCACGGCACGCGGGTGGCATTGTGACAGGAAGCTGTGGTCAGCGGATGCCGCAGCACCTGTGGGTGCTGGGGGCACAGCAGTTGGCTGCTGAACCCATGCCAGCACCCTGAGTCCCTTTGCCTGCACCTCGCCCCCCATCCTCTGCCATGTATCTGGGCATCCCCACCCCAGCCCTGCACCCACAGCCTGCCTGTACTGCTCTGAACCCCACAAATCTGGGCCCCAACCTCACCATGCTGCCCTGACCCCCCCCCAAACCTGCTCCCCAACCTCACCATACTTCTCTGACCCTCTCCCCCCCATTCTGTCCTGACCCCCACTCTTCAAAACCTCCCCTGAATCCTCAACCCCCCAGCGCTGTCCGCCCTCAACCCCAACCCATCTGAGAGGGTATGTCCCAGTACCCTCCACTAATGCCCCCCACCCACCCCGAGATCCCCAGGGTGTTCAGGGGGGACCCCAAATTTAAACAGCAGCCTCTTCCCTGAGACGTAGCAGAGGTAAAGGGCAGGAGAAGGATCCCCCCTGCTCCAATTCACCTCACTCCCAGTCCCTTACCATCTCCTTCCCCCCCCCTCTCAATTTTGGGGTGCTCACCATCAACGGATGCTGGCAGATCGGGTGCTGGTGCCACTGGTCGGGATGGGCGGGGGCTGGCAGGGGAGAGAGGCTCCCCCCCCGCCCCCCCCGCGCTTTGCTGCTTCCTGTCCCCCCCACGCAGCGGATGTATCAATGCGGGGGGAGACAAAATGCTGCACCTTCCCCCCCTGACACCTCTACCTTACCCCAAATTCACCCCGGAGCCCCCAGATACCGAACAAGCTATGACTCCCCCCCCCCCCCCCCCCCCCCCCCCACTCCCCCCCCCACNCATTTCCTGCCTGGTGTGGGTGAGCTCACACTCGTGACTGCTGCTCCTTCCCGTGTGCCACTACCAGCCCCCCCAGCACCATAACGCCCTCCCCCATTGCTGCCTCCCCCCCCAGCCTCTCCCCACGTTGGTTTCTTTTCTTATAAATTCCTTTATTTGGAGTGAAAATAGAATCTTCTGACCCTGCACTGTAAGGTTGAGGGGGGACACACACACAAGGAGGGGTTAGAAGCCCCCAAAATATAAGGGGGACAATATTCCTCAATTTTTGGGGGGGACACACACGACAAATTGTGCCCTGCCCCATAGGAAGAGGTTGGAGGGGGTTGGGGGGGACCCCTACCCAGGAATGGGGGTTGGTGGTGCAGGGAGTAGTGTTTGATCCCAGAAGTAGCATCTCCCCCCCTAGCCTGAGGATATTGGTTTGGGGGGGCCCACAGGAATGGTCCATGATTTTGGTGGTGGNGGGGGGGGGGGGGGGGGGGGGGGGGGAGCACCCAGTAAGGCAATGGGGGGAGGGACAGCACCCAGTAATGGGGTGATGGAGGGAGTGGACAGTCCCCCCCAAAGGGGAGGATTTGGAGGCATGGGGACACCCCAGGAAGGGTGATCTTGCAGGGGGACATCCTGGGGTGGGGAATGGTCCCTTGGGGGGGATCCTGCAGTAGGGAATGGTCCCTTAGTGGGGGGCGCTTTGATGTGGGAGGTGGGTCCGGTGGTCCCGTGGTGGGGGGAGTACGAGGTGGTCCCTAGACGTGGCCGTTCTCGAGGCGGCTGAGCTGCTCCTCCAGGCGGGTGATGCGCTGGCCCTGCTCGACCACCAGCGCCCGCAGCGTGGCCACCTCCTGCAGCACCTCCTCCAGACGGCCCTGCCAGGCCAGCCCGCCTCAGCCACACCCGCCAGGGCCATGCCCACCATGCCCCACACCCGCTCACCAACTCCCCATCCAACTCCACGGGCCACTAACCCATGGGCCATCATGCCCACCACCCAACCTATGGACCACCGACCCACCATCTGACCCATGGGCCCCACCCATGAAGACCCCCACCTATGAAGAGCCCATCCATGAAGACTCCACCCACCTAGACCCCACCGAGACCCCACCTATGAAGACCCCCATCCACAGATACTTCACTCTCAAAGACCCCACTCAGAGAGACCCCACCTATGAAGATCCCATCTATAAAGACCCCTCCTAAGACCACACCCACAGACCCCACCTATGAAGATCCCATCTATGAAGACCCCTCCTAAGACCACACCCACAGACCCCACCTATGAAGATCCCATCTATAAAGACCCCTCCTAAGACCACACCCACAGAGACCCCACCTATGAAGACCCCACCAAGACCCCACCTGTGATGAAGACCCCACCCAGAGAGACCTTGCTTACGAAGAAGCCCCCACGTACCGTGGGCGCCGGCGGGAGGGTGCCGAGGGCGGGCGGGGCGCTGAGGCGGGAGGGGGCGTGCGCGGCAGGGGGGGCGGCAGGGGGCGCGGTGGGCGCGGCGGCGGTGGCAGCGGGGCCGCGGCTGTCCTGGAGCAGCGACCGGCGGTTGACCTTGAGGTCCCGTTGCTTGCTGGGGACGTACGCTTGGCGCAGGGACACCAGCACCGGCCCCGCCGTCCGGCCTGCCACCCACTCCTCCGCCTCCATGGCCGCCTCGGGGCCTGCCGTGTCGGGGTACAGGTCGTCCTGGAACAGGTCCGACTGTGACAACCCCCCCAGCCCCCAGGATAAAATGTCAGAGAAGGTGGTGGGACCTTCACGGAGACATCCACGGAGAACCCCAACGCGGCCAACCCCTGTCCCGCCCTATCAGCTCACCGAAGTCCCCATCCAGGCATCTTGTCCTGCACCAGGGCTCCACAAAGACCCCAGCCCAGCCTGACTGGGACCTCACTCAGCCCGCAAGGTGACCCCCACCTAAGTAACGTGTTCTACCAGGGACACTCAAAGGCATGACTGCAGATGCCCACCCAACCACTATGTCCTACCCAGGGATCTCCACCCATTCTGATCTGACCCCCACCCAGCCACCCCATCCTGCCCAGGGACCCCACATGGCGCCCATGGGGACCCCCCCCAACACTGAGACCCTCGCTCAGCCACCATGTCCTGCCCACAGACCCCTGCTGGCATTACAGGAGACCTCAACTCAACCACCTCGTGCTGCCCAGGCACCCCACGCAGCCCTCATGAGGCACAATTAGGGGGCCTCCACTTAACCACCGGTGTCCCCCACCCCACTGTCACACCCTGGGGTACTGAGGACCACCCCTCAAATCCCCACTGACCTTCCTTGGCACCGTCATGATGATGGGCTCACACTTGCGTTCGTGCAGCTTGTAGAACCTACCAGGGTTTGGGGGGCACCAGAGTGGGTCACAGAGGGGTCGAGGAGGGAAATGAGGACCCCCTCAGCCCGTGTCCCCAGCCCTCTGCCCACCTGGCAATCTCACACTTGCTGACGTCCAGCCCACGCTTGGGCATCCAGCCCATGCCCCGCTGGGACTCCTTGCTGGTGAAGGTGTTGAGGAAGTGGATGTAGGGAGGCTCCTCCGTGATCTCAAAGTAGCGGATGCTCGAGTCGCCCTGGGGACACGGCATAACGGTGAGGGTCCCAAGTCTGGGGAGGGGGTCCAAAGTCTGGGGACGCGCCACGGGGCCGCACCTTGCCGCAGACGTAGACCACGTTGGTGTCGGGGTCGTAGAAGGGCAGCAGAGCCCCGTTGCTGGAGTCCAGCTCCTGCAGCCCCATGGGCTCCTCCAGGTTCTCCTGTGAGGGAAGGTGTCAGCCCCATGAGATATATCCCCAACATGGTCCCCCTGGGGCACCCCCGGGGCGCTCCTCACCGTGTCCCACAGTGCCAGCTGCCTCTCGCTCATGCGGCTGAAGCCGGTGGTGAAGATCTTGCCATCGGCCAAGAAGACAGCCCGCATGGGGCGTGCCCCCTCGTGTGCCCGCTCCTTCTCCTAGGCAGGAGGCAGTTGGGTCACCAGCACCGCCGTGGCACCCAGAGATGGGTACAGCAAGCGGGGGCCACCAAGGGAAAAGTGGCACCCAGGCCATATGAGACAGCACCAAGAGGCAAGGGCATGGCTGCGGAGGTTCAGCCAGGGGTTGGATGGTGCCCTGGGGACGTGGGCAGGATGACACCGTAAGGAGACACTCACGGCCACCACGGTGCCACGGCGGGGGTCAATGACACGGACAGCCTTGTCCTTGCAGGCGGTGCAGAAGAGGGAGCCGTCGCGGCTCCAGCTGACGCTGTAGATGAGGTCAGGGTGGAGCCCATCCAGGCGGTACAGTTCCTCTGCTGTGCCCACGTTCCAGATCAGCACCACGTTGTCACACCCTGAAGGTGACATGGGGAGGTTAGCTCAGCCAGATGTCCTCTCATTGAACCCTTCCCGTGGCTGCAGACTGCCCCCACCAGTACCTGCACTGAGAAGGACGTTGCGGGCGGTGGGGTGCCAGGAGATGATGCCAACGCGCTTCGAGTGCCCCTCCAGCACCACCACTGGCTCCGTCAGCGGCTGGCTCAGCCCGTTCTCAGGGATCTGCCACACCTGGGAGGCAGCAGAGGGGGACAGTGGGCAAAGGAGAGGGACCCTCACCTTCACCATGACCCTTCACCCACCCTTCTGTCACCCCCTCACCATGACGGTGCAGTCCTCGGAGCCGCTGGCGATGACGTAGTCGTTGTGGGGACACCAGTCGATGTCGAGGACGGGCCCCGTGTGCCCACACACCGTGGGGTAGGACTTGTCGATGCGCCCGGTCTGGCAGACAAAAGGGACATGGGGAGGCTGGTCACACCCCCATCATCACGCCAGCATCCTCCTGGTACTGCCACCAGCTTCCCGGTATTGCTGCCACACCACATCAGTGCTCTCCCAGTATTGCCACCATCCTCTTCTCACTGCGCTGGAACTCTCCTGGTATCACCAGCACTCTCTGAATACCAACCCCACCATCCCATCACCATACTAGCACCCTCCTGGCATCACCATCATCCTCCCATCATGACACCAGTACCTTCCTGGCATCACCACTACCCTTCTGTCACCTCACCAGTACCCTCCAGGGACTGCTGTCATTCTCCTGTTGCTGTGACAGTACCCTCCCAGTACTACTATCACCCTCCCAGTATCAATGGCTTAGGTTGGAAGGCACTTTAATGACCATCCAGTTGCCCACTATCATCCTCCCAGTATTATCACCACCCTCCCAGTATCACCAGACACAGAAGGGCTTCAGATGGAAGAGATCTTAAAGATTATCCAGTTCTCCACCATCACTCTCTCAGTATCACCATCATCCTCCCAGTATCACCATCATTCTCCCAGTATCATCAGGAAGCACCTTAACAACCATCCAGTTGCTCACCATCACCCTCCCAGTATCACCATCTCCCTCCAAGTATCAGTGACCTGGGTTGGAAGGCACTTTAATGACCATCCAGTCACCCACCATCACCCTCCCAGTACCACCATCAACCACCCAGTATCAATGGCTCAGGTTGGAAGGCACCTTAAGGACCATCCAGTCACCCACCATCGCCCTCCCAGTACCACCATCTCCCTCCCAGTACCACCATCACCTCCCCAGTATCAGTGACTTGGGTTGGAAGACACTTTAATGACCATCCAGCCACCCACCATCACCCTCCCAGTCCCACCATCACCCACCCAGTATCAATGGCTCCGGTCGGAAGGCACCTTAAGGACCATCCAGTCACCCACCATCGCCCTCCCAGTATCAATGGCTCAGGTTGGAGGGCACCTCAACGACCATCCAGGTGCCCACCACCACCCTGGCAGCATCACCTTGTGGAGGGGGAGGACGAGGAAGGCGCCGCCGCCGCTGGCCTCCACGATGATGGCGAGGAAGGCAGGGTTGACAGCGCAGAAGGTGCTGTCCCAGGTGACGCGGGACACGCGGATGTCATCGTAGCACTGCTCCGTCTTCACCGGCTGCCCGAAGACGTGGCGGAACTTGCTCTGCCGAACCACCTTCCGAAACGACATGGCTGGGGGGGGCACACACACCCGCCCCCGGGCCAGGGGTCAGCACCCAGGTGGGATCTGGTGTAGAAGCAGCCGAGGGAGAAGGTGGCCAAAAGCGGAGGCTGTCCCTTGTCACCCTGCCTGGGTAAAGGGCGGCCCAGCCCCTTCCCGCTAGCAGATAAACCCCTCCCTGCCCTGCCCCGCGGCGGGGGACTCGGGGGGGGGCAGGAGTGTCCCTCCAACCACGGGGACAGTGATGCTACCACCAGAGGTGGATGAGGACAAGGGTACAGGGGTAGAGCGATGGGGACAGAAAGGAGGATAGGTATGGACTTGATGAGTCAGGGCTTGAGGACATGGGGTCAGCAGTGGCCCTGCTGGGTAACAGGGGACAGAGACAGGCAGGGGTGGGGACAAGGACAGGGATGTGACAAGGGTGGGCCAGCTGAGTAAGGAGGGAACGAGGATGGGGACAGGGATGGCTCCTTTGAGTACAGGGACAGGGGAGAAGGACAGAGGTGGGGACAGAGATGGCCTCACTGAGTAGAGACAGAGACAGGATGAGGACCAGGACAGGGCTGAGAGTAGTGGGGACAGTGATGGCCCCACTGGGTATGGGGACAGAGCTGGGGACAAGGATGGGGGCAGAGATGAGGGATGGAGGCAGGATGAAGACAAGAATGGAGACAGGGCTGGGGACAGGAACGGGGACAGCGATGGGGCCAGGGATGGCTGGGGCCGGTCGCTCCGGTTGCGAGTCCGGTTGAGTTCACCACTCCGGAGCCGGTTCCCGGGAGCCCACCTCGGGCCAGGCCGGTGGCGGTGGCAGCCGTGGGGGGGGTGGGGGGTGGTGTCCGGTCCCCGCACTCACCGGGACCGGGGCCAGGGGCAGCGGGCGGCGGCGCGCGGGGCCGGTAGCGGCGGCGGCAGCGGGAGGG
>WAAF01002400.1:193036-243228 GCA_013400475.1 Tricholaema leucomelas
AACTCTACGGGGAAGGCACCTCGAGGGGGGTCCCTGTGAGCGTCTGTTGTAAGGGGGGTGGGAGACACACCCTGGGAAGAAGCCAACCTCTGTTGCACCCCAAATTCCTGGTTGGGGGAAGGGTGGGGGGGGGACAAAGGAAGAAAAATAAAGTGAGGGGGGGACGAGACCAAGGCCAGCCTCGGGCTCACCCCGCTGTGCCAGCCCCTGCCCTCCCTTGGGGAGGAGCTACACTGCCCTGCACCCTCCCACCCCCCCCAAAATAACCTCAAAACCTTGGCGGGGGGCGGGGGGGGTGTTTTATGTTTGTTTGTGCCCCCCAACCCCTGGGGGGCAGGAATCCTACAGTGGAGAGAGGACCACGAAGAGGACGAAGTGCGTGTGGGGGTGGGATGGAGGAGACCTCCCCCCAGCCCAGCAGGATGGAGCAGGTTTGGTTGTTTTGTTGGAGTTTTTTTGGGGGGGAAGGGGAGGTGGGAGGGAAGGGAAGAAACCACACACCCCACACCCCCCCACCGTGGGGGGCTCCAACCCTCCCTCAGCTCAAGGTCGGTTTGGATGGGTTAAGGCAACCCCGGCTCGGCGTGGGGACAGACAAGGGGAGGGGGTTAAGACAAGACGGACAGACAGAGCTGAGAGGGAGGGGGGTTGAGTGTGTGTCCCCTCCACCTCCTCTCCTCACATCGTTCTTTGTGCTCCCTTTTCCAGCTCAGAAAATGTCCGGGCACAAGCTCCAGTCCTGTTTGTCTTTGCTCTCCCAGTACCCCCCCTTGTAGACGTGCTCCAGCTCCTGGGTCACCGGATCCTTCCTGCGCTCGAACCACAGCGGCTTGTAGGGGTCGTAGGGAGTCCCTGGGGGGAGCAAAAAGAGAAGAGGGGGTGAGAGGCATGGAGCCAGGAGAGGCATGGAAAGGGGTGGAAGAGAGCTTCAAGATCATGGAGTCCAACCCTGCATCCAGCACTGCCAGGGCACCACCAAACCATGGCCCTCAGCACTACAGTGCAGGGCTCCGACACCCCTCCAGGGATGGGGACTGCACCACTGCCCTGGGCAGCCTGGGACAGGCCTTGACAACCCTCAAGGGCAACAAATTGCTCCTCATGTCCAACATAAGCCTCCCCTGGGGCACTCCGAGGCCCTTTCCTCTTGTCCTGGCACTTGTTCCTTGGCCTCAGCCTCCTTGCAGGGAGCTGCAGAGAGCCAGAAGCTCTCCCCTCAGCCTCTCTTTCCCCAGCCTCAACACCCCCAGCTCCCTCAGCTGCTCCTCACCATTCCTGTTCTCCAGACCCTTCCCCAGCTTCCTTGCCCTTCTCTGGCCCTGCTCCAGCTCCTCAATGTCCTTCTCAGAGTGAAAGGCCAATTGACCCCAGGATTCCAGGTGTGGTCTCACCGCTGCCCAGTCCAGGGGCACAATCCCTGCCCTGCTCCTGCTGACTCAAGCCAGGCTGCTGGTGCCCTTCTTGGCCACCTGGGCACACCCTGGCACATCTCCAGCCACAGCTGCCAACCCATCCAGGTGTCTTTTTGCACCGGGCAGTTTCCAGCCACTCTGCCCCCAGCCTGGAGCCTTCCTGGGGTTGTTGTGACCCAGGAGCAGGACCCAGGACTTGTTGAACCTCATCCCACTGGCCTCACCCCTTGGGCCCAGCCTGGCCAGACCCCTCCAGCAGATCATCACTGCCACCGAACTCGGTGTCATCTGCTAAGCGACCGAGGGCGCCTCCATCTCTTCAGCCAGATGATTGCTGACGCTGCCAAAGAGCTGATCCCTGGGGCTGGGGCGGGGCCGACCCCGGGGCTGGCTCTGGGGGCCCAGTCTGTGCCCTCTGCTCACCATCCTCGGTGGCCCGGGCAGCTTCGGCCTCTCGCCTCTTGCGAGAGGTTCTCTGCTTCTCCTCCAGCCTCTGCTTCTCGGCGTTGGCCTCGTCCCAGCGGCCGTTCTCCATCAGGCGCTGGTCGGGACGCCGCCGGCTGTCAGTGGGGGCCGTGCCGCTCTCGGGGGCGTTGAGGGTCAGAGCCAGCTCCGAGAAGTAGTACATGTTCTCAGCGTGCTTCCTGCCCCGGGACAGACCCGGTTCAACCCTTCTGCAGCCGAGGCTCTGAACCCCAGCCCCTCCACCCCGCTCTTCCCTACAGGAGACTGCAGCTGGCCCCATCCAGTCCTTGGGGATGCTTTCTCCCTTCCCATCTCACCCAGTCCTTGGGGATGCTGTCTCCCCCCTGTCTCACCCAGACCTTGGGGATGCTTTCTTTCCCCCCATCTCACCCAGACCTTGGGGATGCTTTCTCCTCTGATGTCACCCAGTCAGTGGAGAAGCTCTCTCCCTTCATCACACTCAGTTCTTGGGGATGCTTCCTCCTCTCACCGCACCCAGTTCTTGGGGATGCTTTCTCCCCCAGTCCCACCCAGTTCTTGGGGGTGCTTTCTTCTTCACCCCACCCAGTTCTTGGGGATGCTTTCTCCCCCAACTCACGGCAGTGGGTTCCTCTTCCAGAGCAGAACCCTGCTCTCCTCAGCCTCGTGGGCTCTCTGCCGTCCTTCTCCCCCGTTGTCCCCAGCGCCCAGCGTCACCTTGTAGCAGTCCATCTTCTCATCCCAAGTACCCAACAGGACGAAATGAACCTTGCCAGAAGGGTCTGTCACCTCCCCCGTGACCTGAGAGGACAGGGAACAGCCTGAAATAGGACACTGGGGAGTTAAAAACCACCCCGGGGTGTCCCATCTTCAGCCCATGTCTCACCTTCCTGGCCACGTCCCGTGAGAAGTAGCTGTAAGGGACAAACTTGAGGTTGCATTTGTCACCAGTCTTGTGGTTGACGATCTCGATTTCACCTGACTGTGGAGGGAAGGGGACACTTGGATCCAAGCCTGGCCCCTTTCCCAGGGAAACTGAGGCAGGCTCCTCACGGCACACACAGGTCCCATGAAGAGCCATGGCTAGGGTTTCACCCCACCTGGTCTATCCAGAGCTTGCCCACGATGATGTTGTGCACGGTGGTGGTGACCTTCTTCCACGTGTAGTGGTTGCCGGAGGAGTGGAAGACGCAGTGGATGGTACCTGAGGAAGGGGAATTGTCAGAGAATCACAGACTGGTTTAGGTTGGAAGAGACCTCAAAGATCAGCCAGTTCCAATCCCCCAGGGACACCTCCCACTAGAACAGGTCGTTCAAGGCCACATCCAACCTGGCTTTGAACGTCTCCAGGGAGGGAGCAGCCACAACCTCCCTGGGCAACCTGTGCCAGTGTCTCATCACCCTCATTAGAAAGAACTTCTTCCTAACTTAGTTTGAATCTCCCCTCTGCCAGTTCAAAGCCATTACTCTTCGTTCTGTCATCACAGGACCTTGTAAATAGTCCCTCCTAAGCCTTCCTGTAGGCTCTCTTCAGATACTGGAAGGCTACTACAAGGTCTCCTCGAAGTCTTCTCTTCTCCAGGCTGAAGAGCTCCAACTCTCACAGCCTGACCTCACAAGAGAATGCTGGAAATGACCTCCTGGTTGTCCCAGGTGTGTCCCAAACCCAAGCCAAAGGTCTCCCAGGACCGTGACCCTCACCCAGGGGCATGATGGAGAGATATTTCCCCCGAAACTTGCTGGTGATTTTGATCTCCTGGCGAAGCGTCCAGCCGTGCTTGGAGTCTGCGTGGTGGGCAGCAGCTGGCGGGTGGTGGCTCACCTGGCCAAGAAAAAGGGGACAGCTCACCACGTGGCCACCCCAAACACGGTTGGTGGCCCGGGAGGAGCAGGGCTGGGAGCTACCTGCTCACAGAGGGAGCGGTAACCATTCTCCTCCAGCCGATCCAGCTCAAAGGTCTCTCCCAGGAGGGGGTTGAAAGGTTTGCTGGTGCGGAAGACGGTGGTGGAGTAGGAGGAGACGGTGAAGGCAGCCACGTAGCAAAGCTGCTCCAGAGAGCTCTCACATTTGGCTGCCCTGTCCAGCAGCTCATGGTACTCCAAGTCCTCAGTCAAGCGCTGCAGCATGGACAGGGGCTCGTTGAAGTTGACCTGGAAGGGAAAAAGAAGTCAACATAAAAGGAAGTTTTGGGGTGCCCCATGGGCACCCGCAGCATCCCCCTGCCCACGGCCACTCACTGGCATGGGGATCTTGGACAGCTCCTTCCCGATGCAGTTCTTCATGATGCTCCAGAGGTTGAGGCTGTAGTTGGGTTTGTAGGGAATGCGAGTTCGCTTCTCCTTCCTGGTGTCCTCTACTTGGTGCTTGTACTACGAGGTGAGGAGGGACACTACTGTGGCTACCACCCTCACTTTCAGCCCTGTTTCTCCAACAACCAAGTGAAAAACCTTCTTCTAATCCTGTTCCTCCAAGAACCAGGTGGAAAGCCCTTTCCAAACCTATTCCTGCAAGAACCAGGTGGAAAAGCCTTTTCCAGCCCTATTCCTGCAAGGACCAGTTGGAAAAACCCTTTCCAAACCTATTCCTGCAAGGACCACTTGGAAAAACCCTTTCCAAACCTACTCCTGCAAGGACCAGATGGAAAAGCCCTTTCCAAACCTATTCCTGCAAGAACCAGACGGAAAAGCCCTTTCCAAACCTATTCCTCCATGAATCAGGAGGAAAAACCCCTTCCAAACCTATTCCTGCAAGGAACAGATGGAAAAGCCCTTTCCAAACCTATTCTTCCAAGAATCAGATGGAAAAGCCTCTTCCAGCCCAAATCCTCCAAGAACCAGGTAGACAGCTGCCTTTCCAGCCCTGTTCCTTCAAAAACCCAAGTGGGAAAGTCCCTTTTTCCAGCCCTGTTCCTCCAAGACCCAGGTGGAAACCCTCCATCCTACCTGCTCATCCAGGCTGATGTCACTGCTGGTGCCACTGATGTTGCTGCCAGTGCGCCTGGGGTGGGATGAAGAGGGGCAAAATCAGCCCCAGGTGGGGTGTGGGGGGCAGGAGGGCAGCCCTTGAGCCCCACCACTCACTTGTGGCCCATGCTCTCAGGCATGGTGATGATCTCCGGGGCGTCAAAGAACTCATTGTCGTCATCCTCATCGCTCAGGTCACCTTTGGCAGGACAGCACGGGTCTGGGAAGGAGGAGAGAGGGTAGGTGAGGCAGGAAATTCCAAGGTTCCACACAGTTTCCCTCACTGGAGGGTCACCTGTCACCACCCCACTGTGCTGAGGGAGATCAGGCGATGTTTAGGAGGAGCTTGGGATGGAGCAAGGAGGTTTTGTGCCATGAAGGAGAGACCAGGCAAAGCTTAGGACGAGCTGAGGACAGAACGAGAAGGTTTTGTTCCATGAAGGAGAGACCAGGAAAGGCTGAGGAGCTGGTGACAGAGCAAGAAGGTTTTGTTCCATGAAGGAGAGACCAGGAAAGGCTGAGGAGGAGCTGGGGATGGATCAGGAAGGTTTTGTTCCATGAAGGAGAGATCAGGAAAGGCTTATGAGGAGCTGGGGATGGATCAGGAAGGTTTTGTTCCATGAAGGAGAGACCAGGAAAGGCTTATGAGGAGCTGGGGACAGATCAGGAAGGTTTTGTTCCGTGAAGGAGAGACCAGGAAAGGCTTATGAGGAGCTGGGAACAGCGCACAGAGGTGTTTCTCCATAAAGGAGACACCAGACAGAGCCGTAGCTCACGCTCAGCAATGCGAAGGACCTTGAGCCTGGTTTGGGGAAGCGTCTGGAAGCAACTGGGGGTGACTCTGAGTCCATCTGCCACCAGCACCCATGGCATGAGAGGCACAGGCGGTACCTTTGGCGGAGCCGCCGGTGCCGGGCGCGCTGGCGGGCAGGACGGTGGCGCCCCGGAAAGCCCTCTCCAGGTGGTTGTGCTGCTTGGCCAACTGCTCCAGGGTCTCCTCCAGCCGGATTCGCTGGTCCCGTTCATGCTGCAGTGACTTCTGCCACTTCTTGCTGTGGGTCTGGGCCAGCATCAGGAAATCCCTGCAGGCCTGGCAGAAAGAAATGGGTTGGGTCAGAAGGGACCTCCAAAGGTCATCCAGTCCAAACCCCTCTGCAGTCAGCAGGGACATCCAGGAGTATCTCCAGGGATGGGGCCTCAACTACCACCCCAGGGCAACCTGCTGCAGTGTTCCAGCACCCTCATGGTGCACAACTTGCTGCTCACATCCAACCTCAATCTACTCTGCTCTGATTTCCAATCATTGCTCCTCATCCTATCACTGCAGGCCTCTGCAAACAGTCTCTTCTGCAGCCTTCTTGTAGACCCCCTTTGGGTACCAGAAGGCAGCTCCAAGGTCCTCCTGGAGCCTTCTCTTCTCCAGGCTTAACAACCCCAGCTCCCTCAGCCTGTCCTTGCAGCAGAGGTCCTCCAACCCCCTCATCATTTTCACATCCTCCTCTGGACCTGCTCCATCAGGTCCACCTCCTTCCCGCACTGAGCGCTCCAACGCTGGATGCAGTACCCACGAGTGTATGGTTCCACCTGAGGAGGGTCCAAACCCCACCAGGAGACCCCCCTGGGTGGACTCACGTTGATCATGGCGTTGGAGGTGATGCGGAAGAGGGTGGCTCGCTCGTTGACCTGCTTGATCTTCTCGGTGCTCTCGGCAGGCAGCCGCAGGGTTTCCAGCTCGCTGAGGGAGCGCTGCAGGGCAGTGCCGTGCTTGGCTATCAGGTCATTGCAGGTGCTCAGATCCTCCACCTTGCTGGACAAGGTCCTCAATGTGCTCTGCAGCTCTGTTTTGTCCGTCTGTGACACTGATTCGTCACCAGAGTCATCTGCCAGAAAGAAGGGGACGTTAAGAGCTGCTCGAGGGGGACATCAGTGTAGGCATGGCGAGGCTTCTCTTTTCCCAGGAGCTGAGGAAAGAGCTGGAAGTCTACAAGCTGCATCAGGTTATGCCAAGATGGGGACACAGCAGGAGCTTGACCAGTCCCCAAAGACTGGGAGCTGCAGGTGGGATGCTCCAGGCCACCACCGCAGCGATGTCACAGCAGGGAGTGGCAGCTCGGAGCAGATGGCTGATGACCTGGCACAGGAGCCAGATGCATGTGCCAGGCTGCTCCTCAAGCCAAAGCTGGGCAGCAGGGAAGGGCAGGCCAGAGCTGCCAGGCTCACACGTGGATGGACATGGCCACCTTAGCCCAAACCCCGCTCAGGGAGTGGCTACCAGTACCACAAGCCACACGCTGTGACACTGTCACCACCTAGCACCTCAACCGGGCACGGAGAAAGGCAGCAGTGAAAAAGGGAGAGCAGGATGGGGACATGGGGGCATGTTTGTGGAGGAACAAAACCCCTGGAGACGTGGAGCAGGACCAAGAAGGGCACTGCAAAGAGCTGACAGACTCTTGAGGGGTTGTGGGGACAGTGTCAAGGGCCAAAGGCCATACCTGACTCCTCAAGCATCTTGACAGCCTTGGCCTTGGCCAGCTCTAGGGCAGTGACCCAACGTTGCCGTTCCACTTCCGAGCTGGCCTTCAGGTGGTAGGTCTGGGCCCCCCCGTTGGAGATGATGAAGTTACATGAGTCCTCCACGCTGATGTTGGCCGTGGCCAGGTTGATGGTGCCGCGACAAGTGTGCCTCATCTCGGCTTTGGATCTGGGGTGGGGCAGGATGAGGGACACGGTGACAGGGGGCTGGAGAAAGGAGATGACCCACAGCTTGGTCCAAGTAGTGCCCAAGCCCTCGGGGGCCCATGGAGAGGGGACCTGGAATTCTGCACCCCGCAGGGAGGGCTATTAATAGGGCATCAGCTTCAGCTCCCGCCGGTTTTGCCAGGCGGGAACGGGGCCAGGGTTGGCACCGCTGTGTCAGGGGAAGAGGGTCACAGCCACCAACAAGGGCTCGGGGACCACCGCGCTGCTCCTCCCGGTGCCTCCCGGAGGGGAGAGGAAGTGTTCCGGCACGGTATGAGGCTGTGCCAACCCGGTACGGGGCTGTGCCAGCCTGGCACACCCCTTCCACGTCACCGTGTCTGGACCTGCCGGGGACAGGGAGGGAACCAGCCACCCAGGACACCCCAGAGACCGGGCTGCCAGCACTTACTCCTCGTCCGCCTGCCAGGCTGTAACTGGAGCTGACGACTGCCTGCAAGCTCCGGCTCCCAACTATCAATAATGAAGGACCGGGGAGGGGCACGGCCCCCATGACCAGGCTCAAGTGTCCCCGTGTGGTGACACAGTGAGAAAGGGGCTGGTAACGCAGTCATGGGAAAGCTCCCTGGGAAAAGGGACGTGGGCTTGGTACCGGTATGGGCGGCGGGGGTCCCCGGTACGTACCGGTAATAGCTGAGGAGCCCGTTGCTGAGTACGAACCAGCGGCGCTGGTAGCCTTTGATGTAGTTGGTCCATTTAAAAAGCCAACCCTCACGGGCCGAACCGGACCCAGCACCACCCGCTCCGGAACCACCTCCTCCTCCTCCTCCTCCCCCCGCTGCCGCTGCCGCTGCCGCCGACGCCGCACCCGCCCCTGGGCCTGGACCCGGACCCGGACCCGCTCCGCCACCCGCCGCCGGTGAAGGCAGAGCCGGGGCCGCACCAGGCGCCGCGGGCAGCGCCATGGGGCCGGGCAGCGCCGTCGCTGCTGCTGCTGCCACCGCTGCCGCCGCCGGGCCGGGNCGCCTCCCCGCCGCCCCGCCTCCCGCCGCGCAGCAGCCACACGCCCCGCCCCTGGCAGCGTCTCATTGGCGGCGGAGATCACGGTGCGACCCGCCCTGGCGGGATGATTGGTGCCACTGAGCAGGAGGGGCAGTGCTTGCATTCCCATTGGCTCACGACGCGCTTGCGCACAAGGCCGCGAGGCTGCCCGCCCCGCTGTCTCACTGGTTTATCTGCCTGTCCGTCTCTGCAGTGAACCAATCAGAGAGCAGCCGCGCGCCATTGACGTCAGGGCGCGGCCGCGCGGCGGAGAGGTGACTCATCCCGACAGCGATTGGCCGGGGGAGGGGGGAGGGCGGAACCCCCTGCTACTCGCATCGCCATTGGCTGACACCTTGCCCTGTCATTGGGCAGAGGGACGGTGACCTTTGACATTTAACCGGGGCCTGGACCCCGCCCCAGGCAGCGGCACAAGGTCTGGGGGAACACTTCGTGGGCGTCGCATGGCTGCTGCCCTCCCCTCCGCGAACCCATCCCAGACCCAGGGGGCTGCTCCTTAAAACCAACCCGCGAGAAGGCCTAGCCCAGGGAGGGGGCACCATGAACCCTACGAGGGTAGGGCCCGGGGCTGGGATCGGTTTTAGCGGCGCAAGAGGGAGATGGGGAGGGGAGTCTAGGATGAGGTTCTAGGGATGGGGAGGAAGCCCGGGGGTAGGGAAGGGGAGGTTTAGGGTAGAGTCTTAGAGCTGGGCCGGGGGGCCCGCAGAGGTGGGATGGGTCCTAGAGGTGAAAGAAGCAAGAAGAAAAGCCCCGAGGCGTTGCAAGGGAAGGTCTCTAAAGTCGAGTGTAGCCCAGAGATGGATATCCCCAGAAGTATAAGGGGAAGCCCTCAGGGGGAGTGAGGTTCCAGGGATCAAGAGAGGAGGTCAGAGCTGGAGGTTGCCAGGGGGGTGCAGAAGGACCCTGCAGGCAAAAAGAGTTCTGTAAGTGGTGGGAAAAAGGTTGTTGGAGGTGACAGTTCCTGGGGCTAGAGGGCAGGGCTGGGCCCCTGTGCTCTCCTCCCCCCGGGGAAGCAGAGGCCAGGCTGGTGGCAGTATACAATTCCTCTTTATTTACAATACCCTATAAAAATGTAAATTTAGAAACTTTATTCTCATTAACCAGAACCAAAAAATTGAGAGGAGGAAGGGGGAAAAAAAAAAAAACAAACCAAAAAACAAAAAGCACGAAGGAAAAATAAAATAAAAGAAATGAACTTTCCACTTGATCAGTCAGAGGGAGGGAGGGAGGGGGCAGGAGGGGGCAAGCCGGGAGGGGAGGTCAGTTAATGGCAGGGAGAAGTTACTGGGTGTAAAATACCTACAATGTGCAAATCTCTTTTGTTTTCTTTTCTTTAAAAGCAAGAAGTAAAATCAAACCCTCCCCCCCCCTCCTCCTTAGTCCCCAGGAGCAGAACAGCAGAACCCACTTGGAGTAGGAGAAGAAAAAAAGGGGTGTGGGGAGAGCACAATTAACAGCGCCCCCTCCCTCCACTTCCCCTCCTCACCAGGAGCTGCTGGGCCTGACCCTGGAGTGAGGGAAGGAGCTGATTTTTGGGGAAGACCAAGGCAAGTGTGCAAAAAAGTGTGCACCAGCGTTCACGCAGCCGGGGTGGGGGCAGGGGCATGACAGGAACCAAGCCTCAGTGCTCAGCAGGGGGTGGTAGGGGGTACCCTGCTGCCCCACAAACAAAGCGGGGGGGGGGGGGGGCCTTCTCCCAGCCCCACACCCACCCTCCCTTTGCCCGTAGTGTGCGTGTGTGGGGAGGAGCAGCCTTCTTATGGGTGGGAAAGAGAGGAAAGAAGGGGTGGGGTCAGAGCAGGGAGAGGCAGCATGTTGTTGGGGGGAGCAGCCAAAACACACACACACACACTCCCCTCCCCCAGCCCACCCTGAGATAGGATTTTGGGGTGGGGGGCACCGAGCTGGGTGTCAGGGTGATGGGGAATCCGCCTGCCCTCCATCCGTCCCATCCATCCATCCATCCATCCTCTGGATCACTCCGTGCCGAGGAGATCTACCGGATCCCGTGCACTAAGCTGGTACCAGGGAACAACCAAATAGTGGGGAGCAATCAGAGGAGCTGTGGGGTTCATCTTCTGCCCCACAGTTGCCCCCCACCAACACTACTGGCTTCCCCACCGACCCCCTTTTCCTGTCCCCTGAGGAAGAAGGTGGCTGCCACTCACTGCAATTTTGTCTCCAGCAGGTTCAGCTTCTGCTGGTCAACGTAGCGAGAGAAGAGGGAGATCAAGTTGGAAGGGGTGGACACAGGCTTGGCCAGGGCAGCCTGAGGGATCCGCAGCAGCTCCCGGGTTGCCATCAGCATCAGCTCAGTCCTGCCAGAGAGGAGGAAGAAGGGAGGAGTGAGAGGTGGTGAGGCTTTTGGTGCTCACCAAGTTCCTTCAGGGTGCCCTGGGCTATGGACATCTCACTGGAACTAAGGACTGTGCTCACACGGCCAAGAAGGCCACCAGCAGCCTGGCCTGGAATGGCAAGAGTGTGGCCAGCAGCAGCAGGGCAGGGATTGTCCCTCCTGGACTGGGCACTTCTGAGGCCACACCTGGAATCCTGGCTTCAGTTTTGGGCCCCTCAGTCCAAGAGGGACATTCAAGGGCTGGAGCAGGTCCAGAGAAGGGCAACAAAGCTGGGGAAGGGTCTGATGAGGAGCAGCTGAGGGACCTGGTGTTGTTTAGCCTGGAGAAAATGAGGCTGAGGGGAAACCTTCTGTCTCTCTTCAACTCCCTGAAAGAAGGCTGGAGCCTTCTTTCTCCTCTTCTGCCAAGGAACAAGTGGCAGGAAACAGCCTGGAATGGTGCCCCAGGAGAGGTTTAGGTTGGACACGTGGAACAATTTATTGTCCTTGAAGGTTGTCAAGGTCTGGCCCAGGCTGCCCAGGGCAGTGGTGGAGTCCCCATCCCTAGAGGGGTTTCTGAGCTGTGGAGCTGTGGTGCTGAGTGCCATGGTTTAGTGGTGCCCTGGCAATGCTGGGGCAAGGGCTGGACTCCATCATCTGGAGAAGTCTCTTCCAACCCAAACCATTGTGTGATTCATGATTCTTCTCTTCACCACTGTGGTCATTTCCAGTGCTGCTGCTGACATCACAATTCAATCACCTTTCAAGCTCTTCAGACCCTATACAACAGAGTGTCCAGCCCCATCACCACCACCTCCCCACCCAAGGACAACCTACTCACCACTGGTTGTCCTGCATCAGCTCTGTGCTCGCATCTGAGCTCTGCAGCTCCTCCCCACGGCTCAGGACCAAGTACAGCAGGGACAGACCGAACTGTGGGGACAGAGGGAGGGACATCAGGAAAAGAGCAGGAGGAGGAAAAGAAAGGGCAGAGAGGGGAGAAAGGGGGCTGAGGAAGATGAGGGAAGAGAGCACCTTGTTTTGGAGCACAGCAGTGAGGTGCAGGTTGGTGGGCGCCGACGCGGTCGCGCTCTGAGGTAGGTTCGTTAGCTGCTGCACAAGGCTGGTGACAGTCCCCAAGGGGAGGTGGTAGAGAACGTGTGAAAATGGCCTCAGCAGGCAGGGCAGCACCTAGGGAGCGAGTAGAGGGACACTGACAACAGGGACATGGTGACACACAGGGATCTGAGTTTCCCTGGGGCTGGCTGAAGAAGATTTTGGCCTCTGCTGGAGGCAGAGGAAGCTTTCAGTTGGCACCTGAGGAGTCAGAGACGCAGCCCTTTGGAGGAGCACTCAGCCAAGAGCTGGGCTGGTGAAGCAAAGGCCACATTTACCAGGAATCCTCCCAGTTTCCCTCCTGAAACTGGGATGTGCTGGGGCCAACCAGCAGGCACTCAAGATGAGCTCTGCCAGGAGCTCAGGCCTCCTGCAACCTCTCAGAAGAAAGCACCACGCCATTTGCTTGGAGAAGATCCACCTCTAAACCCCATCCCAAAAGGAGGGCAAACCCTTCTCCCAGTTCCTGGAATCTCACCTCATCCTGAGCATCCTTCTTGATGAGGAAGGGCAAGTTCCTGGCTGTTGCCATGAGGACATCTGCTGCTTGTTCAGGTGACAAGAAGGGGAGGATCCGGGCCACCAGGCGCTTCCCTTTGCGGATGCACATGATCTGCATGAAGTGGTCATCACTTGGCCTGCAGAGGAGAGGAGAGAAATGGGAGCCGTGGGTAATCCCTGTCACCCAAAAGAACATCCCTGAGGAGGGAAAAGCAACACAGGAAGGACACCCTGAACTCTAGTCTCTGTCTCTGGGATGGGCAAGAGGACAAAGTTTGGTTCCTCATGGAGCAGCAAAGGAGGAGCCACTAAATCCCTGTGTCCTTCTTTTGGCCATTTGTAGGCCAGGTCGAGAGGTTCCAGGGCAGGTGAGAAGTGATGCAGTTAAAAAGAGGCACTCAGAGATGGATGGGTGCAGAGTTCAGGGCAGAGACACCCAAGGAGCACATGGACAGCAACCCTAGCTGCAGGGATGGAAGTTCTGGGACCATAACCCAGTCAACAATCACAGTGGGGAAATGGCCAGAAAGAGGTCAAAATGAAGATTACTTCAGCCCTGAGTTCCCGAACACATCCCTGGAACCCTCAAGCCTTTTTCCGTGGGAAACAGGTCCTTGGGAAGCCATTTTCAGGAGCTCCAAGTGCTGAGGGCCTGTCTGAGTCACTCACCTGTCCTGCCCAGGTGCCTTCCCCCTCAGATTGTCGTACATGTCACAGATCTTCTGCTTCCTCTCACCCATCAGGGCCGGCCGCTCGCCTTCCAGGCTCAGGAGGTAGCGTCTCTCGTAGTCCTCCACATCCAGGAGGAGGCTGTAGGTCTGCAGGAGAAGCTTTGATCACAGCAGGGCACAGGGATCTTGCCATGGGATCCACCAGCCTGGATCTGTGGAGATCCAGCTCCAGACAGGGCTCTTCCATTTGTTGTGTAAAGGAACCACACATTCTGGCCCAGACCACTTCAGAGCTTCCTTTGGATTCGAGACTGAGGCAAGATTGCAACCTGCAATCTATCCCCTCATGTGCTGGCTGCAGAGATCCAAGATCTCAGCTCTGAGTCAAGAATGGGCCATGCAAAGCCTGTCCAGGCTGCTTTTGGGGAAGGGTGAAAGCATGGCTGGTCCTCAGCACCAGCTCTTCTTCTTCAGGGCTACTCATCTCCTGCAAAGCAGGATCTCAGCCACTGCTGAGTGGTGGCTTGTCCCCAGCTAGATGTCCAAAGCTCAGTGCTGTGCTGTGGTCTCCCTGGCCTTTTCTTCCACACTTTATACCTCACCACAAACCTCTTGAGGGTCATGGTGAGCCTCCTCAATCTCACCTTCTCGATCGTGACAAGGGTCTGGCGCCTCTTGTCTCGAACCTGCTTCTCCTTCGTCTCCTGCCAGGGGAGAGGACAAGGAGTCAGAGGACAACAGTAGGTGACTTCTACACTGACTTGAGCGCCAGCTGCCGTGCTGGGGGGGGGTGGAGGGCCAAAACTCACATCGTCCTCGCTGCGGGAGGTCACCACTGCGTCGATCATCTTGCGAGGGTTGTTGACGCTGGAGACCGTGAGCTTCCCCAGCGAGCCCTCGAACTGCACTGCAGGAAGGAGGGTGAAGGGAAGCAAAGGGAGTCAAACCCCACCTCGTCCTGCTTCATCTCCAGCCCAAAAGCAGTCCCCCTTCACCCACAGGTTGAGTGGAGGAAGGAGAGTTTTTACCTGGCTTGTAGGTGTGCTCCAGCTTTGCCACCTGAGGTGTGATGAGTTTAGTGCGTTCCTTCTTGGGACCATCCCCGTGGACTTCCTCTGCTGCTGCCAACTTCTCCAGCTTCTGGAAGTAATTCTGAGGTGGGGAGAGGGGAGAGGTTGAGACACCTCAAAATCACTTGGTAAGGATTGATGCAACACATCTCTTTCTTCCCAGCTTCTGCTCCAGTTCTTACCCAACCCTTAGTGATCTTCCAGACATCACCACCAGCGTCTGAAGCCCAGGACTACTTCGCCCTCTTCTCCACCACCCCTTGAGGCCGCAGAGGTCAAGGTTCCTCCCCAGGCCTCTCTTTCTCAACACAAACAATGCCAAACCTGCTCTCCCCAGCTCCCAGTCCTTCCAGCACACTCCAGCTGGCCCATCTTCCTCTGTCAGCACCACGCCTGGGGCCTCCTGCCCCGGCCAACATTGGGCTCTTTCGCAATGGCAGAGCTCTGCTGACTCACATCCCAGCTGAGACCGCACCAGTTCCTCTTCTTTACTGGGAGACCAACTCACCCACAGCTCCCAAACCCACCCATGCCTCCTGCCAGCCCCAGAGCAAAGAACTACAGCTGAGCTCCCACCAAAGCTCAGACAGCTTCGCAGAGAGCGCTTATCCCTCTTGGCCCACCACAGAGGGGACAGGACCGCTCTGGCTCATGTCACCTGTTGGTGACCATTCTTCCTGCCCTGCCTCATGCTTGTTGCTGCACCAACCACACTCCAGGACCAGAAACCCACCCTACAAATCCCCTTCAATCTCTCGAATCCATCCTACACAGCCTGAAGACATCCACGGACTCCCATCACATGAAGTTGCCCTGTCCCACTTCAAACCCAGCTTATTATCCTGACCCACCAAATCCATGCTGCCAGCATCTCCTCACTCCTGAAGATCTTATCCAAGATCAAGAATGCAGATCTCCCCTTCCTCATCCTACCAATCCTTCTGCTTCCTCCACCACATCAGCACCAGAAAGACGCCACTTCCCCATGGGAACGTTAAGGAGCTTCCCAACAACCAACCAAGGGGATTGGAGATGCAACAGGAGCAACCTGTCTGCTTCCCCATCTCTGGTACCTGGTAGTAATAGTCATCTAGGTAGGGATCAGTGCTCTGGAGCTGCATCATCTGGATCTTGGACACCCAATCCTTCTCCCTTTGCAGCATGAGGTTGGCGTAGGGATCTTTACGCTCCTGCTGGTTGCTCCGGTGGCCCCCTCGGTCCCCAACCGAGCCATTGAGGCTCCGGTGCTGGCTGGCAGGAGGTAAGAAGGGACCCTGTGAGCACACAGGAGCTACAGGAAGGGATAGAGAGCAGTGCACAGGCTAATCCCCAGCAGCAAGAACCACCTCCTCCTCAGCGGAGGGTCGATGCAAAGCCACCCCCCACCCTCAACCACAGCAGACAGCTCCTCCGCCCTTGGCCAGGGCACTCACTTTCGGCTCTGCTGCTGCCGCTGGTGCAGCAGCCGGCGGTGCTGGGGGTGCAGGTGGGTGGTATCCGGCCGGAACATCTGGGGTTGGGGCCTGGAGAAGAGTTGGGAATTCTCAGGAGGTGGCTCCAGAGCACGGGACAGTGGCCAGGGAGAAGGATTGCACCTACCTGAGGCTCTGCAGGTGGGAAGCTGGGCCCGGTGGGTGCTGCGGCTGCGAGGGAGCTGGGGGAGCCCCAAAAAAGGCACGAAACCCGCTGGCAGGAGACATCATCTGCCCAACCCTGCCCTGCAGCAGCTTGGGATTGACGGAGGGAAGGGGGCTCCCAACCAGCCCAGAGACACGAGCAAACTGGCTGGGGGACATTCGGCCGGCCTGGCAAGGCAGAGGACAGCTGGAGTCAGGCATGTGGGGACAGGAGGACGGCTCCAGGCAGGGCGGCTGGGTTTGGGCTAAGCTGAAAGAGGCGCAGAGGCAGCTCCTGCAGCCACACAAACAGTAGCATAGAATCCCAGACTGGTTTGGGTGGGAAGAGACCTTTCAAGGTCATCTAGTCCAACCCTCCTGCAGTCAGCAGGGATATCTGCTTCTGGAGCAAGGCCCCAAACAATCTGACCTGCAGTGGTGCCAGGGACAGGGCAGCTCCCACCTCTCTGGGAAAGCTGGGCCAGGCTCTCACCACCCTCAGTGTCATAAATCTCTCCCTTCTCTCCAGTCTGAGTCTCCCTCTGTAAGTTTCAAACCATCCCCTGCTCAAATGTCTGGCCTCAGCTTTCTTCTCATCCCCTTTAAGCAAAGGCCACCAGAAGATCCCAGCTGTGGTGGTGGGGAGGTCAAGAAAGTTCTAGAAGGGGATGGAAAGGTCTTTACCTGGGCTCCTCCGAGCAGCTGTGCTCTCTGCAGGTGGGTGAGGACGGGAGAGACACTGTGAGGGAAGGGGTGGCCCAAAAGGGAGGAATTCTGGGGGGGGGGGGAAAAAAAGGGAAAGAGGTGTTGAGAAGGGTGGAGGAACTCCCAGTGATGAGGGGCACAAAGGCAGCACCCAAACAGAGGGGTGGCAGAGGAGGAAGAGGTGGTACCGGGACGTTGCAGAGCTGGTTGGGAGACATCCTCTCGCCATAGGGAGCAGGGTAGCGCTGCGGCATCGTAGCTCGGATGTGGACAGGCTTTGGACACAGGATCTAAGAGAAAGGACAAAGCTCAGTCAGCCTGGGAGCTCCTCGGAGATCATCCTGCACCCTCTGAGCCACGAGAAGGTACCTGCTGGTTGAAGCTGGGCGCTGCAGCCTGCTTGGGAGGGGTGCCAATGGGAACAGCCCGGACTGGGGGGCTCCCGATGACAGGGGACGACGAGCGGCGGGGCAGTGCCCGTTCTGAGGGGTCCCGCTCCTCCTCTCGAGTTTGAGGGAGTCTCTGAGGCAGGGCATAGTCCAGCACAGACACAGAGGGCATCTCCTGACAGCAGAACATAGAATCATGGCCTGCTTTGGGTGGAAGAGACCTTTGAAGGTCATCTAGTCCGACCCCCCTGCAGTCAGCATGGGCATCCCCAACAGGAGCAGGCTGCTAAGAGCCCCAGACAACCTGACCTGTAGTGGCTCCAGAGGTGGGGCAGTTCCCACCTCTCTGGGCAACCTGGGACAGGCTCTCACCACCCTTAGGCTCAATATTTTCTCCCTTCTCTCCACTCTGAATCTCCCTTTTTTAGTTCCAAATCGTCCCCCTTGTCCTGTCCCAAGAGGTCCTGCTCAAAGGTCTGTCCCCAGCTTTCTTCTTGGCCCCTTTAAGCACTGAAAGACCATCAGAAGGTCTCCCTGGAGCCTTCTCTTTTCCAGGCTGAACAATCCCAACTCTCCCAATCTGGCCTCACAGCAGAGGGCTTCCAGCCCTCACATGCTCCAGAAGTCACTGTGACAAGGAAGGCCCCGGCACACAACAGCCACATCCTTCTTTTCCCCCTCGCCTCATTCCACTTCCCGGACCACCAACCCCAGGAACTCCTGAGAACCCTCTGGGCCTGGCTCCACATATTCCATGTGGCTCCCAAGACCCTCTTTCTGGGCACAAGGTTGTGTCACAACCACCATGGAAGATCCACACTCAGCTTCCAGCCCTGCAGAGTCACACCACACACTCTGCCTGCAATTAAAAACCTGATTCAACTGAATCACAATGAATGGAATTCCTCTGCCTTGAGGCACCAATATTCCTGATGGGAATGCCACCAGGGTATCAGTGGGACCCACAGACCACTAATAACCCCACAACTTGGCTCACCAGCCCTGCAGGTGGGGTGATGCCTAAGAGGGTCTAGAGCTCAACTGAGGCCACACAGACTCAGCCAGAGGCAGAATTGACCCGGGTGCGGCACCTCCAGCATTGCCTAGCCCATAGCAATACAGCACATCAACTCCTGAGGTCTGGGGGAGGCATCAGTGAAGCCACCATGGCCACCATCACCCCCACCCCAGCACCATCCCCTCAACCACACCTGAGTGAGAAGAGGGCCCCGGATCCGCCGCAGGACCGCCGAGCTGTCCCAGATGCTGGAATTCAACCCTCCAGGCTGCTGGAACCCAGAGAGAGAATGAGCACAGTGCTGCTGAGACCCCCACTTCGAATGTCCCACCTTCTCCAGCCCCATTCCTACCTGCGTGGGGACCTTGGTCTGCACAGCCTGCATGATGGCAGGGTCCTCCAGCTCACTGTCAATGACCAGCCTGGTTAGGCGTTCAGCCAAGGTGTCCTCAGGCTCACCCAGCAAGTCTGAATCCTCCCCACTGGGTCCATCCTGCTCCCTGTTGGCCACTGGTTTGTCTTCCAGCTCTGCCAGTCGCTCGTGTGCCTCCTGCCAGTCATCGTCTGCGAAGGACCCGCAGTGGGGAGGGACAGGGAGGGCATCAACGGGGTGGTGAGGCACAGCCCCAGGGATGCAGGGGGTGGTTTTCTATGGCAGCCTCACAGCACTCACCGACAGCCCCAGCTCCAAATGTGTCATCGTTGAATTGGTCAATATCTTCATCTTCCTCCCCCAGGCCTTGGAAGGCATCTTCATCCTCATCCAGAGGGCAGTCCTCCAGGGACTGGGGAGGAGAGAGGATGGGTGCGGTCAGCACTGGTTTCTCACCCCTAGATGTACCCCACAATCCCTGCTCCCTCCATGAGGACCCTTCTGTCTGCCCTCCAGCCTGCTACACCTCCCAGCCGACACATTTTCCAGCCCAATAAACTCCTGAAGTGACCCCCCCGCGCTGTGCTGCCCAGTCTGTTACACCTTCCCAGTGACCTCCCACCTCCAGCCGGTTAGGTCCCCCCAGTGACCCCCATCTCTGCACTACAGAGCCTGTTACAGCTCCCTGGAGACCCTCAGGCTCCTGTTTCCACCCCGTTATACAGCCCCAGTGAGCCCCCCCCGACAACTCCAGTACTGTGTGCAGTTCTGGAGCCCCCAATACAAGAAGGACATGGAACTGCTGGAGCAGGTCCAAAGGAGAGCCACGAAGATGATCAGAGGGCTGGAGCACCTCTGCTATGAGGACAGGCTGAGAGAGTTGGGGCTCTTCAGCCTGGAGAGGAGAAGGCTTCGAGGAGACCTTATAGTGGCCTTCCAGTATTTGAAGGGAGCCTACAGGAAAGCTGGGGAGGGACTATTTACACGGTCTAGTAATGTTAGGACGAGGGGGAATGGGTTTAAGCTGGAAGAGGGGAAATTTAGACTGGATGTTAGGAGGAAGTTCTTTACAGTGAGGGTGGTAAGGCACTGGAATGGGTTGCCCAGGGAGGTTGTGGATGCTTCCTCCCTGGAGGTGTTTAAGGTCAGGCTGGATGAGGCCTTGGGCGAGCTGCTCTAGTGGGAGGTGTCCCTGCCTGTGGCAGGGGGTTGGAGCTGGATGATCCTTGAGGTCCCTTCCAACCTAAACCATTCTGATTCTATGATTCTATGAACTCCTCTCCGCCTGTTATATCTCCCCAGTGACCCCCTCCCAGCCCGTTACACCTTCTCGGTGACCTCCCCACTCCAATCCTCACCCCGTTATACCTCCTCAGTGACCCCCTTCCAACCCGTTACGGATCTCTAGTCCTCTCCGAAACCCGTTATGCCACCCCAGTGACACCCCCTACACGTCTCCTTAGTCCATTATACCCCACGGGTGGCCCTCCCTGCCCCGTTATGGTCTCCGGTGATCCCCCCCAACCCCACCCTCCGGTACGCGCAGTATGACAAGCTCCCCAGATCCATACTCCACCCCTTTCCCGGTTCCTTCACAGGCCTCAGGGCAATCGGTCCAGGCGGGGGAGGGGGTAAACCAGGCCGGGGTGGGGAGGGGGCCTGTCGAGCCGGTTTCTGTCCCGGCGCGCCCCATCCCCACCCCGGCCAGTGTCCCTCCTTCCCCATTAGACCCTCCCCCATCTCCTCTCCACCCTCCCCACTTACCTGATACCGGAACATGGCGGCGGCGGCGGCGGCGGCGGCGCCCACCGCCCGTAGGCCCCGCGCCGCCCGCTCCGGCCCCGGGCCGAACCGCGCATGCGTAACCGCGGGCGCCCGCACATGACGTCATCACGCACGCCCCTTCCGCTAGCGGCGCAAGCGCCAATTGAAGGGGGCGTGGATGCCGTGAGCGGGCGTGGTCCGCGGGAGGCCACGCCCCCGGGGCACTTAGAGGCTCCGCCCCAGGATGCGCTTAAAGGGCCAGCGACATTTTTTCGCCCCTTCCCCACGGACGTGTTCCCTGCGGACGTGTTCCCCCTGCTGTGTGTCCCTTCCAGCCATGTCCCCATCTCCATCCGCGTCTTCCCCAGCCGTGTCCCCTAACTGTAGCCCATGCCCCCGAGTTGTGTCCCCTCTTCATAAACATGTCCCCAGTGTTGTTCCCTGTTCCCAGTTGTTTCCACCCACAACCACGGCCATGTCCCCCCGACATTGACCCGTAGGACCAGCTGTGTCCCCTGTGGCTCCCATCCCCAGCCATGTGCCTGGGATGTGTCCCTCTACTCATCTTCTTTGTCCCCAGCAGTGTTCCATCTCCCAGTCTGTGTCCCCCAGCTGTGTGCCCTGTCCTCACCTGTGTCCCCCCTTCTATGTCCCCTACCACTAGGTGCAACTGCCTTTCCCCATCCCCTATCCCCAGCTGTGTCCCCTGTCTCCAGCTGTGTCCTCCCTTGCATGCTTCCTCTTTCCAGCTGTATTCCCGAAGCTGTGTCCTCTCTCCTCAGATGTGTCCCCCCCTTCCATGTCCCCTACCCCACCTATGTCCCTCAGCTGTAACTCCTCCTCCGTGTCCCCTCTCCCCAGCCATGTCTCCATCCGTGTCCCTGTTGCAACCACTCGTGACAGAGAAGGACACGTCGTCGTCACCGCGTGTCCCTCGTGGGCACCAGCTTCCTCATCGAGCCTCCGAGCCGGGGCCACGCCACGTCCACTCCCCAGCCTCATTACCACCTCACGGGGGGTGGCCAGAGTCACCCACACCGGGTCTCTTTTAACCAAACCGGTGTCCCCAGCGTGTCCCCAGGTGAAGGGTGGCTCCACCTCGTCCCTCCCCTCGGCGCCTTCCTGCCTTCCTTGTGCCTGTCACTGGGGATTAGCGGAGGGACAACAGCCTTGGGCTTGGGGACAGGGGGGACGGGGGCCACCCGCCGCCTCGCCTGGATGTAGGAAGCCCGGGCTTGGCCAGAGAGGACCAGGCGCTGAGGTGGGCAAGGACGGGGGGACCTCCCCCCAGCCCCTGGGGGCACCATGAAGGACCGGCTGGAGCAGCTCAAAGCGGTGAGAGATAGCCCCCCCCTCCCCCCTCCTCCAGCCCCAACCCGTGGGGACAACTCCTGGAGTTGGGGGGGGGGGGATGTCACCCAAGGGGAACTGGGACCCTGGCACTGGGGAAGCTGGGTGACACAGGGATGGGGGTCCTTAAGACCCCACTTTGCAGGGGATGGAGGACCCTGAGACCCCATCCCGTGGCTGATGGGGGGGGCACATGGTGATAGATGGCTTCAAGAGCCAGGTCTGTGGTGGATGGGGACATGATGGGGATGGATGTCACCAAGTCCCCCAATCCATGGTGAATTTATGGAGATGGGGGGTCCTGAGACACCACCTCATGGTGGATGGGGATGGGGTCACGGGGACAGGTGACCCCAGAATTCAAGTTCATGGTGGGTGGGGGCATTATGGGGATGGATGTCACTGGGATGCCAGCCCATGGTGGGTCATAGGGTCATAGGCTGAGAGTCCCTGAGGCTTCACCCCATGGTTAATGTGGGAATCATGAAGGTGGAGGACCCTAAGACTCCCACTCCGTGTTTGGGGTTATGGGGGTGGGTAGCCCCAAGCCCCAGGTCTACAGTGGATGGGGACATCATGGTGATGTGCATCACTGAGACCCCAACTCAGGGAACACAATGGGGGTAGGGCCAGAGGTCTGTGAGCCAGCACCCCCCCAGCGCTGGGGGTGTCAGGTGAAGGAGACTGTGAGGGGTGTCAAACTCTGGGGGTTTGGGGGTGGGTATTTTGGGGAGACAAGGAGGTCACCTCAAAGAGGGTGCTGTGGGGTGCAGTGGGGACACACCAGCCTCCACTCACACTATGGGACAGGGAGGAGTGTCCTTCCCCTTGATGGGAGGGGAGTCCTGGACCTGTTACGGGGTGCCCATGGTGGCCAGCACCTCATCCTGCACCCCACATCTTGCTGCCGTCACCTCCTCTTCCTCCTCCCATGCTTGCCCTGCCGTGGGGCCCTACTGTCCCCTACTTCCCGGGGACATCCCTGCCCCACTGTGAGCTTCCCTTTGGACATTTGGGGGTGGTGGTGTCCCAGCTGGCCCCCAAGCCATGCCATGGCCCCAGCGTGGGGCAGGCAGCCGTGGCAGGGAGGCTTGGCAGGGATTTAGTGAGGATTACGAAGTCATCAGATAAAAGCCCCGGGGGGAGCAAAGGGATTAATTTTATTTTTACTCTGGAAGGAGGAGGCCAAAGGCAAAGGAGGGGGGGGGGGGATATCGAGGGTCCCCTGCTGGGGTCTGTCCCCATCTCATCCCCCCTTGCCACCTCATGCAGGCATTGGGAACCCCACTGTGGTGCTGGGGTCTGTCCCCATCTCATCCCCCCCTGCCACCTCGGGCAGGCATTAGGAACCCCACTGTGATGTTGGTGTCTGTCCCCATCTCATCCCCCCTTGTCACCTCGGGCAGGCATTGGGAACCCCACTGTGGTGCTGGGGTCTGTCCCCATCTCACCCCCCCTGCCACCTCGGGCAGGCATTAGGAACCCCACTGTGATGTTGGTGTCTGTCCCCATCTCATCCCCCCTTGTCACCTCGGGCAGGCATTGGGAACCCCACTGTGGTGCTGAATGGGGTGAGGGGAGGTGGAGGACTTGGCTTTGGCACCCCAAGAAGTGGTGCTTGGAGGGGGGAGGGCAGGTGTGATGTGACCGTGATGGATGACAGCCACCCTTGGGTCCTCTGCTGAGCCCCGGTGCTGCTTGGAGCTGCCACGGGACAAAGGTTGGGGCCATAAAACCCTGTCCCATCCCTATCCCCATCCCTGTCCCCATCCCCTCCCTCCAGCCCAGCCCAGCAATCCCTTAATTCCCCAGCCAGATGTGACATGAGCTTGGCCACCACCCCCCCACACCCCCCCCACTCTGCTGCAGATGTCCGTTCGTCCCCCACGTGGGCCACCATGTCCCCACAGCTTGCTTGTGCCTCGTCCCCCCTGACCCCACAGAGCTGGGCTAGCTGGTAGCCCCAGAGGGCGGCTCTGACTTGGTGGGGAGGGGGCTCTGTGGCTGTCACCCTAGGCGCAGGCAGGGGGGGGGTGTCACCTCCAAACACTCCCACAGAAACAGGACGCAGACGATGACACCGAGGAGCTGGAGATTGCTGTGGACAACACAGCGTTCATGGATGAGTTCTTCTCAGAGGTGAGGTGGGAGCAGATGTGGGACTGCCCTGAACTCCCCCCCCCCAAACTCGTCCTGCCCCTGAGCCCCATCCTTGTTCCCCAACGCCCTCCTTGGCGTGTGCAGATCGAGGAGACCCGGCAGAACATCGACAAGATCTCAGAGAACGTGGAGGAGGCCAAGAAGCTCTACAGTGTCATCCTCTCGGCTCCCATCCCCGAGCAGAGTGAGTGTGGGGGCAGTGTTGTCCCCTCCCTCACCACCCCCCCCACCCATGTCACCTGTCCTCTTTTCCCGGGGACGTTCCCCTGGTGGCTTCCCCATCTCAAGTGCTGTCACCTCGCAGAGACCAAAGATGACCTGGAGCAGCTGACGACAGACATCAAGAAAATGGCCAACAGCGTCCGCAACAAGCTGAAGAGTGAGTGGCTGTGTGTCCCCAGCACTGTCACCCGGCCCTCCACGTCCCCCTTGTCCTCATGGGGAGGGCAGGCTGTGCTGGGGACACTGAGGAAGGTCCCTGTTGGGCTGGGGTTTGGATCTCACCAGGCATGGAGAGAAACATCGAGCAGGATGAGGACAGATCCTCTGCTGACCTCCGGATACGCAAGTCCCAGGTGAGCCGTGGCCCCCCAGGATGTCCCCAGCCAGCATCCCCAGGTCCCACCCTGTCCCCACCCCATCCTCCACAGGCTGGTCATGGGGCATGTCCTGGATGTCTCTAGGTCTCCCAGCTTCCATCCCTAGCAGCACCCTCATGTCCCAGACACACCACGCCTGGGTGCTCCCAGGCTTCACGTCCCTCTGCTCTGTCCCCCACACTCTGCCCTGCTCCCCATAGAATGTGCCATCTTCTGGTCCCCAGCTCCAGCACCTCATCCTGTCCTATCTCCTGGCCCAGAGTGTCACCAGCCTTGTCCCCAGCACCCCATCTTGTCTCTTGGGAAGGAATGTGCCATGTCTGGGGTGTCCTCAGTGTCACATCCCCTGTCCTAGCTCCTGTCCTCTGGGAGAATGGCCCATAGAGACATGTCATGCTTGGGGTGTCCCAAGCCACATGTTTTTGTCCCCATTCCCAGCACTGACTCTGGTGCCCCAGGGTTGGCCCATGCCATGCCTGAGGTGCCCCACATCCCCATCCTCAGCACTGGGTCTGGTGCCCCAGGGTTGGCCCATGCCATGCCTGAGGTGCCCCACATCCACATCCCCATCCCCAGCACTGGGTCTGGTGCCCCAGGGTTGGGCCATGCCATGCCATGCCATGCCATGCCATGCCTGGGGTGTCCCCTGTCCTTACCCGCATGCCTGGGTCCGGGGAAGGTGCTGTGTCCGTGGTGTGTCCCCAGCCGCCTGTCCTTGTCCCCAGCACTCGGTCCTGTCCCGCAAGTTCGTGGATGTGATGACCAAGTACAACGAGGCGCAGGTGGACTTCCGCGAGCGCAGCAAGGGGCGGATCCAGCGGCAGCTCGAGATCAGTGCGTGCCCCGCCCCCTACACAGGCCCCGCCCCCGGGCACACCCTATTTGCGCTTGATGTGCCAGTCACCAGGAACCCCGCCCCTTTGGGCAACGTAGGAGGGGGCTCAAGCCATGGACCACACCCCCCGCGGGAAGTGGGTGGGGTCAGGGAGTATCTCCTCCCTTCTTCTGCGAAGTGGGCGGGGACAGATCGCACGAGCCCAGCCCACTTGGTCAAATGGCCCCGCCTCTTTGGGTCAGCGAGTGGGGCTGGGTCACACAGACCCCACCCCCTCTGCTGGAGTAGGTGGGACCCGGCCCCACCCTTGGTCCCACCCAATCCCACCCCTGTCCTACCCCTATCCCATTCTGTGCTACTCCTATCCCCACACTGTCCTATCCTGTCCCACATCTATCCCACCACTGTCCCCATCTGTGTCCTATCCTGTCCCACCTCTGTGCCACTGTGTCCCTACCTGTCCCCACCTCTAGCTCCACCCCTATCCCTACTCCTGTCCCACTCCTGTCCCCACCCCTATCCCACCTCTGTCCCCACGGCTGTCCTGGTCGTGTCCCACTCCTACCCCCCTGCTATCCCACTCCTGTCCCAGCTGCTATCCCACCCTTGTCTCACCCTGTTCCCACCTGCCCGCAGCCGGCAAGAACACGACAGACGAGGAGCTGGAAGAGATGCTGGAAAGTGGGAACCCCTCCATCTTCACCTCGGGGGTGAGCAGCGGTCTGGAGGGGACACCAGGAGAGACACGGGGACCAGGACCTCCCCTGGATGAGGGCCACCAACGCTGTCCTGCTGCCCGTTGCAGATCATGGACTCGCAGATCTCGAAGCAGGCACTGAGCGAGATCGAGGGGCGGCACAAGGACATCGTGCGGCTGGAGAGCAGCATCAAGGAGCTCCATGACATGTTTGTGGACATTGCCATGCTGGTGGAGAACCAGGTACGGTGTGGGGACGGCAGGGACCTGGGGATGGGCTGATTGAGGACAACTAGGGAATTCCAAACAGTGACAGCAGAGATCTGTGAGTGGGGACAGGCAGGGACCTGGGCATGAAATGAGTGGGGGACCTGTGCACAGGGACAAGAAGGAACCCGTGTGTGGGGACGGCAAGCAGGGACCTGGGGATGGGCAAAGGGACCTCTGCACAGTGACAGCAGGGGCCTGTGTGTGGGGACAAGTGGGGACCTGGATATTAGCTGGGTGTGGACAGCCAGGAACCTCTGCATGGTGACAGTGGGGAGCTCTGCATGGGGACAGCAGGAACCTGTGCGTGGGGACAGTAGGGAGCTCTGCATGGTGACAGCAGGAGCCTGTGCATGGGGACAGTAGGGAGCTTTGCATGGTGACAGCAGGAGCCTGTGCATGGGGACAGTAGGGAGCTCTGCATGGGGACAGCAGGGGCCTGTGCGTGGGGACAGTAGGGAGCTTTGCATGGTGACAGCAGGAGCCTGTGCATGGGGACAGTAGGGAGCTCTGCATGGGGACAGCAGGGACCTGTGCGTGGGGACAGTAGGGAGCTTTGCATGGTGACAGCAGGAGCCTGTGCATGGGGACAGTAGGGAGCTCTGCATGGGGACAGCAGAGAGCTTTGCATGGGGACAGAAGCAACCTGTGCATGGGGACAGTAGGGAGCTCTGCATGGTGACAGCGGGGGCCTGTGCGTGGGGACAGTAGGGAGCTTTGCATGGTGACAGCAGGAGCCTGTGCATGGGGACAGTAGGGAGCACTGCATGGGGACAGAAGGAACCTGTGCTCAGTGATAGCAGGGAGCTCTGCATGGGGACAGCAGGAACCTGTGCATGGGGACAGCAGGGAGCTTTGCATGGGGACAGAAGGAACCTGTGCATGGGGACAGTAGGGAGCACTGCATGGGGACAGCAGGAACCTGTGCATGGGGACAGTAGGGAGCTCTGCATGGGGACAGCAAAGAACTCTGCATGGGGATAGCAGGGACCTGTGCATAGGGACAAGCAGGGAGCTGGGCATGAGATGACTGTGAGACCTGTGCACAGGGACAAAAGGGGACCTGTGCATGAGGACAGCAGGGACATGTGCGTGAGGACAGCAGAGAGATCTGTGCATGGGGACAAACAGGAACCTGTGCCTGAAGCTGCACAGGCACTGTCACCCAGGGCTGCCCAGAGCTCCATGGGGACACAGGGATGGACAGAGATGTGTGTGTGTGTCCCCGGCATCGTGGTGGCCCTGACCACTTTCTCAGCCCCTTTTTGTCCCCCCCCATGCCATGCGAGGAGCCACTGTGCCCACTGGGGACGGGTGAGTACCTGCGCCGCGGGGCTGCGCCGCTTGCCGCGGGGCTGCGTCACCTGCCGCGGGGCTGCGCCACCGCCACCCGTGGCACCAGACGGCGGTGTCCCCGCTGAGCGTGTCCCCTCTGCTGTCCCCCCCAGGGTGAGCTGCTGGATAACGTGGAGCAGCACGTCACGCAGGCGGCCGAGCATGTGGAGCAGGGCCACCAGCAGACCAAAAAAGCTCTCCAGTACCAGGGCCAGGCACGCAAGGTGGGTGGGGGGCTGAGTGCCGCCACCCTTGGGTGCCCTCAGTGTGCGTCTGTCCCTCTTCTTTCTCTGCCTGTCCCCCGCCGTCCCCACCCCACGCCCATAGGGAACCATGATCGACCGCATCGAGAACAACATGGACCAGTCCGTCGGCTTTGTGGAGCGGGCAGTGGCTGACACCAAAAAGGCTGTGAAGTACCAAAGTGAGGCCAGGAGGGTGAGATGGACCAACGGCTACAGTGTCCCCACCGTGTCACCTCCACAACCCCAGCGTCCCTAAGGCGTCCCCCTTGGCCCTCTCTGTCCCTCAGTGTGCTGCCACATCTCCCGGGGTCTTCCTCATAGCCTCCAGTACACCTGAAGCCGCTTTGTGTCCCCACCCACTTCTGTCCCCCAGCCACCCTGTGTCCCTCGGCGCCCTCTTTTGTCCCTCAGCAGCTCTCCATAACCTCCAAAGGTCCTGAAAACTCCCCGTGCCCCCAGGCCCTCCATGTCCCCCAGCTACCCCCCAGTGTCCCACTCTGTCCCCTAGCACCTCCTCATGCCCTCCAGTGGTCCTAAGAACGTCCCCACCCACTTCTGTCCCTCAGACACCTCTTGTCCCTCACTTTGTGTCCACAGCCACTTCTTGTGTTCCCTACCCACCACCTGTCACTTAGTGTCCTCTTCTGTCCCTCAGCATCCCTCTATAACCTCCAGAGGCCCTGAAAACTGCTTGTGTCCCCCAGACACTCATCTCCTCCAACCACTTCTGTCCCTCAGCTACCCGACATATCCCCCAGCTATCATGTCCCCCAACCTCATGTCCCCCAACCATCTTCCCTGTCCCCCAGCTTCCTTTCATATCCTCCAGCCACTCTTTGTGTCCTCCAGCCGCTTCTTCTGTCCCCCAGCCACCTCTTGTGTCCTCAAGCCTACCCCCCTGCTGGCCCCAGCATCTCCCTAAACCCTCCAGTGGCCCTGAGAACCCTTTGTGTCCCCAGCCACCTCTTGTCTCTCAAGCACATTCTGTCCCTCAGCCACCTGTTGTGTCCTATAGCCACCCCTTGCATCCTCAAGCCACCTGTTGTGTCCCACAGCCATCCCTTGTATCCCGTAGCTACCCTCTAGATGATGCCAATAACTCCCATTGGCCACCACTCACCCCCAACCATCCCAGCCAGTGCCTGCTCCTCTCTTGTGACCTCCATGGAGGTTGGCATCTCTGTCCTTCTCTGCCCCCTCACCACCAACCCCAACCTTGAAACCCCTCAAGAGTGATGAGCTGGTGAGGGAGGGCTCAGTCCTTCATGCCCTGCCCCTCGGTCTGCAGTGTCTCTGGCTTTTCTGGGCTCCTCTGTGCTCCCTTCTGCTCTCCACATGTGTGTATGTCCCCAAACCATGGGGCAGGTGTCACCAGCCCCATCTCCACTCTTGCCCCCTCCAGAAGATGCTGATTTTGGCAGCAGTTGTGGTGGTCTTGCTGGGGACAGTTGCCCTCATCATCGGACTGTCCGTGGGGCTAAACAAGAAATAGCCCCAAAGATTGGGGGTCTGTGGTCTGTAAGTGTTTGGGGACCCTCAGCACAGGGATACAGAGGGCTTGGGGACAGTAGGCTGGCAAGATGAGGCTGCTCTGTGTCCCCATGCTGAGGTCTGGCTCTGTGGTGGTTTGGTTTCTGCTGCTGCTTTTGGGGCTGGGGGTCCTGGTGTGAGAGGCTTTGTGGTGCTCAGGGTCTGTGGTGCTCAGCACTGGTGAGGCCACGCATCAAATCCTGGGGTCAAGAAGGACACTGAGGGGCTGGAGAGGGTCCAAAGAAAGGCAAGCAAGCTGGGGAAGTGTCTGGAGAACAGAAATGGTGAGGAGCAGCTGAGAGACCTGGGGTGGCTGAGCCTGGAGAAAAGGAGGCTGAGGGGAGAGCTTCTGGCTCCTTGCAAGGAAGTTGGAGCAAGTGGAGGTTGGGATCTTCTCCCCAGGAACAAGTGCCAGGACAAGAGGAAGGAGCCTCAGATTGCCCCACAGGAGGTCTAGGTTGGGTATCAGAAGAAACTTCTTCACTGACAGGGTTTTCAAAGACTGGCACAGGCTGCCCAGGGAGGTGGTTGAGTCCCCATCCCTGGAGATGTTTCAAAGAGGCAGAGGTGTGGTGCTGAAGGCCATGGCTTAGCACCAGCCTTGGTAGAGTGCTTGGACTGGATGATCTCCAAAATCCTTTCCAACCAACTCTGTGGCTCTACCTGTGGTCCCTGGGGGCCTGTGCTGCTCAGGGCTCTGGATTTCAGCTCCATGCTTGGCTCCACATTCCCCACATTGGTCCTTGCATTCCCCGTTCCCTGCTGCATTCCCTCAGCCCCTCCTCTGCCAAGCCTCTCCAGCTGACATCTCCCCTTTCCCTCCTCCAGCCATGTCCAACCACCCCAGTGCTGATACCTCCCAGCAGGACCCTTCCCAGCATCACAACCTGGTCCTCTCCCTGCTTCTCCTGGACCTGCTGCCCTCATGTGCCAGCTCCCCCAGCTCAGCACCACTGCCTCTCCCTCCACCTTGAGACCCTGATGTTGGAGCATCCCCCTTCACTGGACCATTCCCTGTGGATCCCACTGTCCTTGCCAGTGCCTCGTGTCCCCTGCAGGGAGGGGACAAGATTTGACTGCTCTATGACTATCTCTGCTGATAAACCAACTCTTGCCAAGGGGACAAGAGGAGATGAGGGTCAGACTCATCTGCATGGACATCCTGGGAGGACAAGGGATGGGGATATGGCCAAGACAGGAAGTTTGGTGGCACCAGCAGCTGCCAGCAGGTCTGGCCATGCTTTGCTGTCCCCTGTGCTGAGCAGGCTGAGATACCAAGGGCCTTATCTGCTCTTGGCTTTGATGGCTGGTGGTGATGTGTCCCCAGATGCTGCCTGCCCCAGTGCCACAGGGAGCTGGGTTGGGAGGATGTGGTGGTCATCGAAAAGCCCTGTTACAATAAAGGCCCCCACTGACACCCTCCCTGTGTGCTCAGCGTGACCTGGGGCTGCTGAGGGGACAAGTGGGGTGCTGGCACCTCCAGAAACGCAAGGCAACAGATGAGCACAGCTCCAACCCAGCTTGTGATGGCCAACAATGATGGCTTTGGCTCAGAACCCAGAGCCTGGGACTGGCCCCCAGTTTAGAGGTGATGCAGTGACACCTTTGAGATGTGACAGGGCAGCGTGGGGCTGGGCACACCCTAAAGGCTCACAGGCTCTGCCATGCTCAGCCAGACTTCCTTCCTCAGTGGTTCTAGGTAAGTCACAGCCTTGGGAACTGTCTCAGGTGAAGGACCAGCTCATACCTGCCTCCTCATCCTCTGCTCCTTGTTCCCCTGTCCCTTGTCCCCGCTCCCCAGCCCCATGCCACCCACATGTCACAGCCCCCTCTCTCCCCGTGCAGAAGAAGATCATGATCATGCTGTGCTGCATCATCCTTGCCATCATCTTGGCTTCCAGCATCGGGAGCATCTTCGCCTGAGACCCTCCACCAGCTGCCCTCCAGGTGAGTGGGTGCACGGTGGGAGGATGCCAGCTGGGGTCCCTGGCCACACCCCACGCCTAAGGAACAGGTCTGGGCCTCAGTGGGGTTGAGTGGGATTCACCCCTTCCTTGGACTTCCCAGGGAGTGATGGGGGCCATATTCTGTCACCTCCTCTTCCTCCCTGCTGCAGGTGGCCTTTCCCCCTCCTGCCCCCCACATCCTGGATGATCCCACCCGCATCCAACCTGCGGCTCCAGCCACGGGAGAGACCCTGGGACCCTCCTGCCAAGCCCTCAGCCCTGCAGCCCCGAGGACATTCCAGAGGAGCAGAGGAGCCCACCTGCCCTGCTCCCCTTTCCTTCCCTCCCACCACTAGGTGAACATCCCAAAGTTTCCCCACACACACACATCTTTGCTCCCCATCCTCCACTTTGGCTGATGGTGACAAATCAGCCCCTTCCTTGGTGGCAGAGCAGCCAGAGGAGCCATGTCCCTCCCCGGGGCAGCGTGCGGGTGATGGTGAGGGCTCTGCCTTGCTTGGGGTGGAAGCTGGAGCCTCTCTCCTCACTCAGAGCTTCTCCACCGTGACTTCTCTGTCTTGTTGGCTCTTGGGATGTGCAGCTGCCCACACCAGAGCCCTCCTCCTAAATAAAAACATCACCCACACCCTGCTCTGGGGGCACTGCCTTGGTTTTGGGGTGAGCTTCACAGTAGAAGCCAAGCCCTGCTGTGTCCATCACCTCTGGGAAGTTGCTAGCTCATGGGATCACAGGATGTTAGGGGTTGGAAGACACCGAAAGAGATCACAGAATCATAGAATGTCAGGGGCTGGAAGTGATCTCAAAAGATCACAGAATCATAGAATCAGTCAGGGTTGGAAGGGACCACAAGGATGCCCAGGGACACCCTACCCTAGAGCAGGCTGCCCACAGCCTCATCCAGCCCAGCCTTAAACACCTCCAGGGATGGGGCCTCAACCACTTCCATGGGCAACCCATCCCAGGCTCTCACCACTCTCAGGGTGAAGAACTTCCTCCTCACATTGAGTCTGAATCTAGCAGATCATCCAGTCCAACCCCACTGCCAGAGCAGGATCACCTATACCAGATCACACAGGAACACATCCAGGCAGGTTCTGAGTATCTCCAGAGAGGAAGACTCCACAACTCCCCTGGGCAGCCTGTTCCAGTGCTCTGGCACCCTCACAGGGAAAAAATTCTCTGTCTTGGGTCATCAATCAGATCCTCAAGTCCAACCTCCCTGCCAGAGCAGGACCAGAAAACCTAGCTCAGATCACAGAGGAACACATCCAGAGAGCCCTTGAAAGTCTCCAGAGAAGGAGACTCCACAACCTCTCTGGGCAGCCTGTGCCAGTGCTGTGACCCTTACAGTAAAGAAGTTTCCCCTCGTGTTGAGCTGGAACCTCCTGTGCTGCAGCTTCCATCCATTGCTCCTTGTCCTATCCCAGGGAGCAAGTGAGCAAAGTCTGTCCCCCCCTCCTGACCCCCAGCTCTCAGATATTGATAAACATTGATTAAATCCCCTCTCAAGTCTTCTTGTCTGCAGACTAAGCAGCCCCAGGTCCCTCAGCCTCTCCTCATCAGGCAGTGCTCCAGTCCCCTCATCATCCTTGTAGCCCTTCCTGGGACTTTCTCCAGCAAATCTCTGTCCCTCTTAAACTAGGGAGCCCAAAACTGAAGGCAATACTCAAGACAGAGCCTCACCAGGGCAGAGTAGAGGTGGAAGAGAACCTCCCTCCATCCGCTGGACACACTCCCCATAACGCACCCCAGGATCTCATGGGCCTTCTTGGCCACGAAAGACTTGGCTCTGCTGTTTCCAACCTCCAAAAACCACAGTGGGTGACATGTGGGAAGGTTTAATTGGAGGTGGGGACCCTATCAAACCCTGTCTTTGAGGAAGAACTTGCCCCAGTGACGTCCCTTCAGGTGCAGGTCGTAGGGGCTGAGGTAGCGCCGCATGCCCAGCATGTTGGCGGTGACGACGCGCTCGAAGGTCCAAGGGTTTTGGTTGTTGAGCTTCCTCTCCTCCTCTTCCCTCCTCATCTCCTGGAGGCCAGCCCGGCTGATGGGGATGGCGTGGAAAGGCAGCTTCCTGGCCACCTGCAGCAGGAAAGGTTTCACCTCCTCGAACTCGCAGCGCCCGCCCAGCTCCACCACCAGGCGCCCGCTCTTGACGGCCGTCACGTAGCGGTCGATGGGACCTTTGCCGCCCCCCATGCGGTGGCCTAAGCTCTTCTTGGTCAGTGGTTTGTAGGGGGCTGGCACACGCCAGATGGCAAACATGTTCTTGGGGTCCATGCAGCGGCCGATGGTCAGGCGGATCATCTCGAAGTGGCCCCAGTGCAGGTAGCCACCCCCCATGGCCTGCGGAGGAGGAAGGATGAGGCACCTCAGAGCAGGCAGAGGGGACACAGGGCCCCCTGTCCTGCCGCCGCACTGGCAGCTGTCCCCCTGCCCTTCGGGTGGGTTTAGGGACAGGGGGAAAAGCCTGGCTGAGGATGTCTGCAAGCTGCCTTTGCAATTGAAGTTGGGGTTTAAATGCCTTATCTCATGGCTGGGGCCTGTCAGGCACTTTCTGACAAGGGCAGCTCAATCCATCATGGAATCGTGGGATTGTTTGGGTTGGAAGAGACCTTCAGGATCATGGAGTCCAACCCTGAACCCAGCACTGCCAGGGCACCACCAAACCACATCTCTCAGCACCACAGCTCCATGGCTCTGAAACCCCTCCAAGGATGGAGACTCCACCGCTGCCCTAGGCAGCCTGGGACAGGCCTTGACAGCTCTCAAGGGCAACAAATTGTTCCTCATGTCCAACCTAAACCTCTTCCGGGGCAACTTGACACCGTTTACCTCCTGTCCCATCACTTGTTCCTTGGCAGCAGAGCCCAACCCCCACCTGGCTCCAGCCTCCTTGCAGGCAGCTGCAGAGAGCCAGAAGCTCTCCCCTCAGCCTCCTTTCCTCCAGCCTCAACACCCCCAGCTCCCTCAGCTGCTCCTCACCATTCCTGTTCTCCAGACCCTTCCCCAGCTTTCTTGCCCTTCTCTGGCCCTGCTCCAGCCCCTCAATGCCCTTCTTGGAGTGAATATCCCAAAACTGACCCCAGGATTTGAACTGTGTCCTCACCCAGTCCAGGGGTAGGATCCTTGCCCTGCTCCTGCTGGCCACACTCCTGCTGATCCAGGTCCTTCCTGACAGAGGTGGCTCAGCCTGTCCAACTTTTTGGAGGCAGTTTGGCCTCGGTCCCCTCCACTCACTGCTTTATTTGGAGTTTCCCCACACATAGGAGGGTCCAGCATCAGACGGAAGTCTCCAGCCCGAGGATCCCCACTCCCACAAGCCCTTCGCCTAGTGCAGCCCCCAGCCCCTGCAGGCTTCCCCCTCCCGGCAGCTGCGGCTGGGCGCTTGGAGCGCAGGTCCCCGAACTCGCTCACCAGGATCCCGTACTGCCCTTTCGTGAAGTTGGTGGCCTCCCGGGACGGGCCGCGGATGTCACGTAGATTCCGTGGCTCCCGCTTGACCTTGGGCACCTGTGGGACCTTATCCACGAATTTCAGCTTTGGCTTCTCCGGGATAACGATTCCTGCCGAGAGCACAGAGCGGTGAGGGTCACGGAGCCCAGCGCAGGGCAGCGCAGCAGGACCGTGGGTGACAGAGAATCGTGGGGTGCCCCCTGCCTTCCCCCTTACCGCTGTAATCCGGGGGTATCACATACTTCTTCAGCCCTGCCCGGGGGACGGTGACGCCACCGGGACCTGGGGGACAGAGCGGGGAGGTCATAGCGGGAATTTAGCCAGCGGCAGCGCGGACGCTCTGGCGGCTTCGGCAGAGTCTGGAGAGACTCATGAGGGAATTCTCCTGGCTCCCAAAGTCTCTTCTAGATCACAGCGTCATCCCCCCCGCCCCCGCCACCACTGCTGGGGCCGTGGGACCCCAGTTCCCCCCGGTTAATGCAGTAGTGGCCTGGGAGCCCCGATACCGGAGCCACCCCCTCTGACCTCGGCTTGTCCCCGCCGGGACCCAGCCGACCGGCTACGCCCTTCACCATCCGCCCTGCGCAGCCGGCGGTGCCGGTGACCCCTCGGAGGCCTTACCGGGGCCCCGCAGGCGTGCTCCAGCCAGGACCGGGCGCAAACGACAGCATGGCAACACCGACAGGCACGGCGCCGCCATGGCGTCCGGCGCCACTCCTGCCCCCTGCGGGACGCTTCCGGTAATGCAGTCTCTGCCTGCGGCTTCCCCGAGAAACGCGGAACGGAGCCTTTGGTTCCGTGCGGGCGGCAGCGGGGACGCGGACGTGCCTTGGAAAAGACCTTTAACGTTATGGAGTCCATCCCTTACCCCAGCACTGCCAGGGCACCACCAAACCGTAGCTCTCGGCACCACAGCTCCACGGCTCTGAAGCATCTCCAGAGATGGGGACTCCACCACTGCCCTGGGCAGCCTGGGCCAGACCTTAACAGCCCTCAAGGGCAACAAATTGTTCTTCATGTCCAATATAAACCTTCCCTTGGGCACCCTGGGGCCGTTTCCTCTTGCCCTGTCGCTTGGGAAGAGCCTAACCCTCACCTGGCTCCAGCCTCCTTGCAGAGAGCCAGAAGCTCTCCCCTCAGCCTCCTTTCCCCAGCCTCAACACCCCCAGCTCCCTCAGCTGCTCCTCACCATTCCTGTTCTCCAGACCCTTCCCCAGCTTTCTTGCCCTTCTTTGGACCTGCTCTGGACCCTCAATGTTCTTCTTGGAGTGAGGGGCTCAAAACTGTCCCCAGGATTGGAGGTGCCCTTGCTGCCAAGTCACTGTTGATGTCCTGCTCACTCACTCCCTGGTGCTTACTCTAAGCCTGTTGGATTCTTCCCCAGTATCTGCTGGGCTGCTCCTCAGGCCATTGCCTCCATTCCTGCCCTTCAGTTCCCATCTGTTCTTCTCTCCTTGCAGACAGTACCAAAGGCTTTAATACAGCCCAGGTAGACGCAACCACAGCCTCTCCTGCATCCACGGAGGGGGTCATCTTGTCAGAGAAGGAGATCAGGCAGGTCAAGCAGGACCTGCCCTTCATAGACCCATACTGGCTGGGCCTGATCACCTGTTTGTCCTTCATGTGCTGCATAATAGCACTCAGGGTGACCTGCTCCATCCTGGCCATCCCTGGCACCAAGGTCACTACCCAGTATCATCTCCAGAACTTTTCCAGCAGCTGTCAGCTTACAATTCCCTGCAGAAGAAGTCCTTCTGGTCAGCTGGGATACACTGCTGAGCTTCCAGTCAGTGGGGAGCTCCCCAAGCACCCAGGACTTTGGGTAGATACTTGAGGCAGGTCCCATCATGACACCAGCTCCTTCAGCATCCTGGGATGAACCCTAATCAAGCCCATGGACTCAGGCACATTCAGCTGGTGCAACTGGTTCCCACTGGCAATTACAGTGACCTCAGAGGAAGTGCACTGCCCCCGTGGTGGTGACTCTCCAACTACTTTTGCCACCCTGGGGCACATATATAAGCTGGCAGTGCAGGGCAGGTGACTGGAGAAGGACACCAGGAGCAGCTAAAAGCAGAGAGGACATCTGGACAGGCCAGTGCCTGGGGGACTGAGTGGACCTGCTTGCCCTGAAGACAAGAGGATGCTCCGTGTAGCTGTCACCATTGGGGTCCTGCTGGCCCTGCTGGGTGGCACAGCCATGCATGGCTGCAGTGAGTGCCAGTCCTGCTGCCAAGGCACCGGGGAGAGACCGATGACCTTGCAAGGGGCTGAGTGGATGGGACGTGGGGTCCCTGGTGACCTCCCATCACCAGTGCCAGAGGTGTGCCCAGCCCCTCTCCTTGCACGTAAGCCACAGGACCTGATCTCCAGGATGCTGCGAACGATTCGAAGGTCCATTAAGAAGTATCCAGACCCCAGGTTCCTGCTGGCCATGAACTTGGCTGGGGACAACAAAAGTCACATTCATGACTGGCTGCTCCAGCATATAAAGGAGGAGGCTGTGCAGAAAGCCCAAGGTAAGACAGCCCTGCTATGGCACCCAGTCCAAGTGGATCTGATCCCTCTGCCCTGGCCAGGGACTGGAGTGCTAGGTCTCAGTCCTTGCCATGCCCCAGATGCTCTCTTGTCCCCACAGACATGGCCTCAGGACAGGTGACTCTGGATGTACTCGCCCTCGTCTCCACCTGCTGGGCCTCAGTCCTCACCATGCCCCAGCTGCTTTCTTGTCCCCACAGACATGACCTCAGGACAGGTGGCTCTGCATGTGCTCGCCCTCATCTCCTCCTGCCAAGACCCCAGAGATGTTGAAGCCGAGGGGAAAACCATCAACTTAGTCAGCATCCTCCAGGAGAAAACAGATGAGGAGGTGGTCAGCATGGGTATGCCAGGATGGGAGAGAGAGATCTGGGGTGCCTGGGGTTGGAGATGTCCATCTCTGCAGCCCAGCTCCCCCCCATCAGCTCACTGCCCTTTGCCTTGCAGAGGTCAATGGTGTCCCAAAGACCACCCTCTTCGGTGTCAGCCTGGATGCCCTGGCCCTGTGCCTGGTGCAGGCTGGTGGCTACAGAACAGCCTCTGTGGCCCTGGCCAAGCAAGTGCTGGAGCCCAACAAAACAATCTGTGTGGGTAAGGGAGCTGCTCCAGCCCCTCCTTTTGCAAAGCCCTGCTCCCGGTGGCCTCGTTGGTGATGCTGGGATGTTGCAGACACCCGTGCCGTGGCGGTGCAGGCGCTGGTGTGCGCCTGCAACAAGACAGGCCAAGGTGATGTGCAGGACCTGCTCGATAAGGCAGTGTCAGTGGTGGCCAACGACTTCCTTGACGAGCAGGAGAAGAACGGTGGCACGATCGGGAACATTTACAGCATGGGGCTGGCCCTGCAGGTATGGGATGGGGAGGGTTGTGGTGCCACGACTGCCCACTCCCACTGCCAGGGCTGCTCATGCCACCCCCCACCTTCTCCACAGGCACTGGAGATCTCCAGCAGGTTTTACGCCCCCCGGGTGTGGAACTGCGCCCAAGCCTTTGCTGTGGTGCACAGATACGACTATCGGCAGCCCATGCCTGTCACCCAGGTCCTGCCTGCCCTCCTGGGCAAATCCTACCTGGATGCAGGGAGTATGCCCTGCCCTCCCAATGCTGGTATGTGCCCACTCATCCCTGGCCCAAGGCTGGATACAGGTGGGGTTCACAGAGGTTCAGCTGCTCTCACCTTGAGACCCCGTGGGGACAATGCTGCTGCCTGGTGCCCCGTGGCACCAGGCCAGGCAGCCAGGCAGCTCCTCTTCCCTTCTAGCACGCAATGCCAGCACCATCACAGTGCACTACCGCATCATCAACAGCCTGCAGGGCCAACACTTCAACCATAACATCACAGTGAAAGTCCCAGCCGGCTCCAAACTGCTCAAGGTGCTGAAGGTGGCAGAGAAGATGAAACCTGACATCTTTAGGTGAGAGCCAGAAGGGCTGGGCAGGGGGGCACATGGCATCCACCCACCAAACCCTGAGGCCATCAGCCTTCTTGGCAGCTTCAAGACAAAGGACTATTCCTGGGGCCCCATGGTGGTCTCCATCCATGGGCTGGCTGCCGACTCAAAGGACAGGACCTACTGGCAGTTCCTCAGCGGCGAGGATGCCCTCAAAGAAGGTGGGCAACATGGCGAGGCAGGGGGCACAGGGGGGTCTTGTTACCCTGACCTCACTCACACCTGTCCCTTCGCTGCAGGGGTTGGCACTTACAAGCCCCACGACATGGAGCACATCGTGGCCAACTTCACCACCTACTGAAGCCACCAAGGGCCCCCTGGCCCCAGCAGGCCCAACAGGGTAGCAATAAAGAGCCATTTGCTGCACAGCCCTGAGTGTGTGTCTATGAGGTGGGGGTGGGGAGTCTTTTGGGGGGTCACAGAGACCAGTCTCGGGGGGAGAGATGTCCTCAGGGCTGTGGGGACAACAGCTTGGCTGGTGGGTCCCAGGGTCTCTCCAGTGACTGGAGATGCAGGTTGGATAGGGATGGGATTGTTCAGGGCTGGGGGGCAGGAAGGGAGAAATGCCACCTGCAGGGTGGTCCCCACATACAGGGTGACAACCTCATCCCCAGGACACCCACCCACTGCGGGGCCTCTGGGGAAACTGAGGCACAGAATGGTGCTGGGAATCCCTGACATCTCTGTAGCCCATTAGCCCATGGCCCTGTGGTGAGCAGCCTGAAGCAGAAGAGGAGCTGGGTGGTGGCCTGGGAGCTGCCCGCGTGTCCTCACCTCACGGCTGCCCCTGCCAAGAGCTGTTGCGCAAGGGTGACCGCTTCGTGGCTGCCCATGCCGGGAAGAAAGGTCCCAGGTGCCACACACAGCCTTTGTCCTTGTGCAGCTTCCTGATTGCCCAACACCCCCACCCAGCCACATCCCTCTGCAGGGCTTCTGACCCTCAGCAGGGTGGCCAGCACCTCCCAGTCTGATATCAACAGCCATTCCTGGTCTCCAGGCACAGGTAGCTCCATTCCCTATGTCCCTTTGAGCCCTGTTCTTCACCCAGCAGCCCAAGAACCTGCTCAGCTCAGAGCTGGAGACCTTCTCCATGAGGATGCTGTGAGGGGTCATAGAATCATAGAATCAAGCAGGTTGTAAGAGACCTCCAAGCTCATCCAGTCCAACCTAGCACCCAGCCCTGGCCAACCAACCAGACCATGGCACTAAGTGCCTCATCCAGTTTTTGCTTGAACACCTCCAGGGACGGTGACTCCACCACCTCCCTGGACAGCCCATTCCAATGGGGTCAAAGCGTCCTAAAATCCAGCAAGGCAACACCCACCACCTCCCTTCCATCACCCACCACCTCCTTTCCATCACCCACCCCCTCCCATCACCCACCACCTCCCTTCCATCACCCACCACCTCCCTTCCATCACCTGGGAGGTGGGGGACACCTTATCAGAACTGGGTACTGAGCCAGGCAGGCAGGAATTTCTCTTTGCCAGCTCCTGCTGACCTTGTTGGAGGTTGGTAGAGAGCTCCTGATGACCTCCCTGAAGGTTGGCAGAGTCCTTCAAGTGCCTTTCAATGGCTCCTGCTATCACCTTTCATTGGTTTCTGAGGAAGTGGGGTGAGGCAGGGCTGCAGGTTCTTTGGAAACACCCTGCTGCTAAAGTGGGACATCCTGGTGAGCTTCCATCTGGTGAGGAGCTGCCCAGGCACCCAAACCACACAGCAGGTGTTTGAGGTGGGTCCTGCCCTGCCAGTCTTTCAACATCCTTGGGCAAATTCCAGCCAGCCCACGGCTCAGGGCAACTCAACTGGTCCTCAGTGTCCTGCAGTGGAAAATCACTGTCCCCACCACCATGACTCCTCAACTCCACGTGACCCACCTTGAGCACACAAAGCAGCTGGTGGAAATTGGCAGTGCCAGGGTGGGTGTGGGAGGGTAGGGCACTGGAGAAGGGCACCAGAAACAGCTAAAAGCAGGAGGGGATGCCCACAGAGACCAGTGCCCGTGGGACTGAGTGGATCTGCTTGCCCAGAGGACAAGAGGATGCTTGGTGTGGCTTTCACCATCAGCGTCCTGCTGGCCCTGACAGGTGGCACAGATGCCCGACGCTGCTGTGAGTGCCAGCCTGGCTGCCTAGGCACTGGGCAGAGACCTGCTGGAGGGGACATGGGGTCCTAACTGATCTCCTGCCACCAGTGCTAAGAGGGTGCCTGGCCTCTTTCTTTGCAGCTGCACCACCTGCCCTGGTCTCCAAGATGGTGAAGCAGCTGGAGGAGTCGGTCCCACCGCAGGAGCCACCCAACCCCAGTGTCCTTATGGCCATGAACCTGGCTGAGGAAAGGGACAGTGATGCCTACAGGGTGCTGCTCTCTATGATACAGGAGGAGGCCACGAAGAAAGCTCAAGGTAGGTGGGGTGGGAGGTTCACCTGTGCTGTGGCACCCAGGCCAGGCAGACCCAGTACCAGCAGCTCTCCTCACAGCCCCTGGGGACTGGGCTGACAGGTCCTAGGTCTGCACACACCCTCTGCCTGCTCTCTTGTCCCCACAGACATGACCTCAGGTGGTGTGGCTCTGCATGTGCTTGCCCTCCTCTCCTCTTGCGTGGACCCCCAGCACGTCCAAGTTGGATCCATCAGCCTGGTCCAGGTGCTCCAGCAGAAAATGGACGAGGAGATGACCAACCTGGGTGAGCTGGGATGGAAGAGGGGGAAGGAGGGACTTGTGTAGTCCCCACAAAGGGTCCTGTCTGGTGTGCAAAGCCAATGGACACCCAAAGCTGAGGTGCTGACTTTCTTCTTCTGGCCAGAACTGATGAATTTCAGCCTCTGTGAGCTCCAACAGCATCAGTTTAGATACAGCACAAAGAAATTAGGTCTGACTGAGGCCATCAGAGATTTGTTTGGCTTGGAAAAGATCTCTAAGAACATGGAATCCAACCATCAATCCAGCACCACCATGGCCACTAAACCATGTCCCCAAGTGCCATGGGCACACATTTCCAGGCATGGTGACTCCACCACCTCCCTAGGCAGCCTGTTCCAATGCCTGACTGCTCTTGTAGCTGAGAAACTTCCTCGTGTCCAACCTAAACCTCCCTTGGGGCATGCTGAGGCCATTTCCTGTCTTTCTAGCAATTGATGCTAAAGAGACCAAAACCTACCTGTCCACAGCCTCCTTGCAGGGAGCTGCAGAGAGCCAGAAGCTCTCCCCTCAGCCTCCTTTTCCCCAGCCTCAACACCCCCAGCTCCCTCAGCTGCTCCTCACCATTCCTGTTCTCCAGACCCTTCCCCAGCTTCATTGCCCTTCTCTGGCCCTGCTGCAGCCCCTCCACGTCCTTCTTGGAGTGCTGAGCCATCCATCTCTGCAGCCCAGCCCCCATAAGCTCATTGCCCTTTGCCTCACAGAGACTGATGGTGTCCCCAAGACCACCCTCTACGATGTCAGCCTGGGTGCCCTGGCCCTGTGCCTGGTGCAGGCTGGTGGCTACGAATCAGCAGCCGTGGTCCTGGCCAAGCAGGTGCTGAAGCCTGGGAACCAAATCTTCGTTGGTAAGGAGCCCCCTGCAGCCCCTGTGCTCACAAAAGCACTGCTCCTGGTGGCCTTGCTGGTGATGTTGTGTTCTGGCAGATACCCGTGCCATGATGGTGCAGGCACTGGTGTGTGCCTACGGCCACACGGACCTCCAGGATGCCCAGGACCTGCTCTTCAAGGCAGTGTCCACGGTGACCAACGACTTCCTCGACAAGCAGGAGAAGAATAATGGCATGATTGGGAACATTTACAGCATGGGGTTGGCCCTGCAGGTATGGGATGGAGAAGGTTGTGGTGCCATGGCCCTGAGTCCCACTGCCAGGGCTGCTCACAGCATCTGATAGACTAACACATCTTTAGAGGTTGGAAGGGACCTCCAGAGATCATCCAATCCCTTGCCAGGATAGTTCACTCAGGAATGCACCCAGCTGGGTTTGGAAAGTCTCCAGAGAAGGAGACTCCACAACCTCTCTGGGCAGCCTGCTCCAGGGCTCTATCACCCTCACTTTAAAGAAGTTTCTCCTCACATTGAGGTGAAACCTTCTGTGTTCCAGTTTGTAGCTGTTGCTCCTTGGCTTATCGCTGCTGGCCACCCAAAAGAGGTTGGCCCCAGCCACTTGGCACCCACCCCTCAGATATTTGTACACATTGCTCATATCTCCTCTCAGCCTTCTCTCCTCCAGACTGAACAGCCACAGGGCTCTCAGCCTCTCTCCACAGGGGAGATGCTCAAGTCCCCCACTCACCCTTGTGACTCTCCACTGGACTCTTTCCCATCTTCTCCACAGGCACTGGAGACCTCCAGCAAGTTTTATGCCTCACGGGAGTGGGACTGCAAGCCAGCCTTCGACAGGGTGTACAGCCACGACTACATCCAGCCCACAGCCATGGCCCAGGTCCTGCCTGCCCTCCTCTACAAACCCTATCTGCAGGCAGCCGACACAGACTGCGCTGCCAGCACCAGAAAGTCTCCAGACCAAGAGGTCTTCCTGCCCCCAAGCCTGCAGACAACCGAAGAGCAGCAAGGTACAGCGTCCCCCAGCCCCTGTGAGGACAGTGCTCCTGCCCGGGGCCACCTGGCACCATGCCGGGTGCCCAGCCAGCCCCTCTGCTCTCCCAGCAGCCACCACCATCAAGGTGCACTACTCCATCGTCAACAAGCTGCAGGGAGCACACTTCAACCACTCCATCACGGTAGAAGTCCCTGCTGGCTCCGTGCTGCTCAAGGTGCTGCAGGCTGCAGAGAAGGAGCAACCTGACACCTTTAGGTGAGAGGCAGAGGGGCTGAGAGGACAACCCCCTGCCGAGTCCTGAGCATACCTGCTTCCCATGGAATCACGGAACTGGTTGGCTGGAAAAGAGCTTTAGGGTGATAGAGTCCAATCCTTGCCCCAGCACTGCCAGGGCACCACCAAACCGTGGCCCTCAGCACCACATCCTCACAGCTCTGAAACCCCTCCAGGGATGGGGACTCCACCACTGCCCTGGGCAGCCTGGCACAGGCCTTGACAACCCTCAAGGGCAACAAATTGCTCCTCATGTCCAACCTAAACCTCCTCTGGGGCATATTGAGGCCATTTCCTCTTGTCCTGTCACTTGGGAAGAGCCTAACCCTCACCTGGCTTCAGCCTCCTTGCAGGGAGCTGCAGAGAGCCAGAAGCTCTCACCCCTCAGCCTTTTTTTCTCCAGCCTCAACACCCTCAGCTCTCTCAGGTCTTCACCAAACCTTCCCCCAGCCTCTTTGCTCTTCTTTGGTCATGCTCCTCATGAGTTGTGCTTTTACACAGCTTCAAGACAGAGCAGACCTCCTGGGGCCCCATGGTGGTCTCCATCCACGGGCTGGCTGCCAACCCGAAGGACAAGACCTACTGGCAGTTCCTCAGTGATGAGGATGCCCTCGAGCAAGGTGGGCACCATGGAGTGTGGGGGTAGGGGGAGCACATGCTGTCCTGTTGCCCTGACCTCACTCACACCTGTCTCTTCACTGCAGGGGTTGGCACCTACAAGCCCCACGACAAGGAGCACATCGTGGCTAAATTCACCACCTACTGAAGCCACCAAGCGACCCCTGGCCCCAGCAGGCCCAACAGGGTAGCAATAAAGAGCCATTTGCTGCACAGCCCTGAGTGTGTGTGTGTGAGGTGGGGGTGGGGAGTCGTTTGGGAGGGTCACAGAGACCAGTCTGGGGTGATGCTGGAAGGACAACAGCCTGCACCAGCCAGGACGAGGAGCAGGGCTGGAGCGAGGACAGGGAATGAGGTTGGGGCAGGAACTAAGGTCAGGACAGGGACTAGGAGCAGGGGAAAGAGCAGAAACGGTGAAAGGGTCTGGAGCAAGGACAAGGAGCAGGGAGAGGACGAGAAGCAGGGCTGGAGCATGGATAGGGAGCAGGGATATGAGAGGGACCAGCAGCAGGGCAGAGAGCAAGGGACAGGAACAGGGACCAGGGGAAAGAGCTGGGACAGGGAGAGTGCAGGGAAAGAAGCAGGGACAAGGACAGAGACTGGAGCCAGGGGAAGGAGCAGTGACTAAGATTGGGACAAAGAGTAAGGACAGAGTCCAGAAGCAGGACAAGGAGCAAGCCAGGGACAAGGAGAAGGGCTAGAACAGGGACTAGGACCAGGACAAGGAACAGGGACAAGGAGCAGGGCTAGAGCAGGGACTGGGATCAGGACAAGGAACAAGGACAAAGAACAGGGCTAGAACAGGGACTAGGACCAGGACAAGGAACAGGGACAAGGAGCAGGGCTAGAGCAGGGACTAGGATCAGGACAAGGAACAAGGACAAAGAACAGGGACTAGGACCAGGACAAGGAACAGGGACAAGGCTAGAGCAGAGACTGGGATCAGGACAAAGAAGAGGGACAGAAACCCAAGGGCTTTGTCTTGCCTCTTGGGCTGGGGAGAGCTCTCTGGAGATGGGTTCCAGGTGGGTATGAGCAGGTGGGCAGAGGGGTGGAGGCACCACCCAACCTCCCATTGGGAGAGCTGCTGCAGCTGACCTTCACCCAGGTGTTAAAGCCATCAATGGGGGCTGGTCCTTTCCTTCTCCATCACGATGGAGCTTCTCAGGGGAAGGTGGTTTGTGCTCTTCTTTGTGGCTGCAGCTTGGGCACAGGATGCCCAGGGTAAGGGGCTGCTTGGGGTGGGGAGGGAATCTGGAGGTCTGGCTGCCCTCTCTGGGATTTGCTGTGGGGTTGGGGGGGCCTGGGTGGTGCCAGCAAAGGAGGACCATGGTCTCTTCTCCATCCCAGGCAGGACAGGGCTGTAGGTCAAGTTGCCCTCAACATCAGGTTTGGAACTAAAAGGTGAGGGAAGCCCTGGGATAGGTCCTGCATCTCCTTCCTCTCCCCATGGAGACCTCTCAGGAGCATCATGGCCACATTGGTGCTCTCATGTGACACCATGAAGCAACTTCAGCCTCTTTCTCTGTCCCCCCAGCAAGCCAGGGAAAACTGCAATGGGGGAGTCCAAGGGGACAGCTGTGCCTGGAGGTCACCAACGAGGTGGCTCAGTCCCCTTTCTTCTCGCTCTGCTGCAGTCTCTGTTACCTGTGGCCAAGACTGGCTCTCGGTGGCTGTGCCAGTCAGTCTCCTGGGGAGCCACCTGGCCCGTGGGGAGCTGACACTGGGGTCTGGCTGTGGGGTGACCGCTGCTGACGGGGACAGCTACTGGCTGAGGCACCCACTGGTGGGCTGCAGGACCACACTGGAGGTGAGGAGCCAGGGGTGACTGCCATGGGGGTGCTACAGCAGCGAGACCCTTCCTGGGGATGGGGCTGGGAGGGACAGAGTCAGGGCACTGTTGGCCATGGCTGGAAAGAAGCCCATGTGGTGGCTCCTCCACAACCACCCAGCTTCCCCAGGTGCCCATGACGTTGTGGTCACTGTACCCATCTGTTGGGGCTGAACCCCCCGCCCCAAGGTCCTGCTGCCCTCCAGCAGCATTCATGAGGACAACCACTCTCTGGTTAGAGTGTGGTCATCACCAGTGACTTAAAACTTGGCTGTCACCATGTGCTGAGCAGCTGTCTGGCTCTTGGCAGTACAGCTCCCATCCTGGGGTGCTGGGGACACAGAGGGGACCCTGAGGGGACCCTGGCTGTGACCCCCATCCTAGCTTCAGCTCCACATCTGTTTGTTCCTCCAGCTCCTTCCAGACAGTATCCACTACAGCAATGTCCTCCACTTCCAGCCTCTGACTAGAAGGCCTGGGGCTAGCTCCAGACCTTTCTCCCTCCCTGTGGACTGCTTCTACCCCCGGTAAGCTGAGACCTTCACGGAGCCAGGCTCTGGCTGAGTCTCATCAGCCCACACTCCATGATGGGTCCAGCAGCCAATCCTGGTCAGGGTGGGTGCGGATGTGGTGAGATGGGCTTGCTCCAGACCCTTGTCCCTCCCCATGGCTCCTTCCCCTGGTAAGCTGGGACCCCCATGGAGCCAGGCTCTGGTCCCATCTGCCCACCCTCCACGATGGGCCCACCCACCCATCCTAGGTAGAGTGGGCGCAGGGGATGGGCTGGGGTCCCTATGGGCTGCTCCTACCCCTGGCAAGCTGGGGCCTGCGTGGAGCCAGGCTCTGGCTGAGCCCCATGTGCCCCCCGCTCCACGATGGAACCCCCCTCAGTGATGGGTCCGGCAGCCCATCCCGCTGAGGGTGGGTGCAGGAGGTGGCGTGGGGTGTCAATCCTGTCACCCCACTCAAGGAGGTCCTGTGGGGCAGGGTGGGCAACGTTTCATCCAGAGCCATCCAACCCAGCTGGATCTCCTTCGGCTCCACCGCTGCCCGCCGGAGAGGCTTGCGCTTTGCCCTGGATGTGTACGACAGTGAGTAGAGGACCTCCAGACCTCCTCCTTCCTCTCGCTGCTGGGGTCAGAGGGACTCCCCTGCCTTGCTGGTGCTCCAGGAGCGACCATGTCTGCATCTTCCCCAAGGTTCCTGGTCCTCCAGGCTGCTGCAGCCCCCCAGATATTCCCTGGGGGAGCTGATCAACCTGGAGGCGTCGGTGGGCACCAACCGTCAGCTGCCCCTGAGGGTCTTTGCAGATGAGTGTGTGGCCAGCCCCAGCGCGGCAGAGCGGCTCAGATATGAGGTCATCACTGATGATGGGTGAGCAGCACAGCTGGGCATGGGATGGGGTGGTGGCTGCCCCTCTGCCCCCTTGCTGGGGCTCTGGGTGGTGGCAGTGCCCATCTCGCCTTGTTTCCCGTCCCCGTAGGTGCCTGCTGGGTGGGCAGTTCGGGCGCTCTCGCTTCCTAGCCCAGCGTGGAAACGGCTCCCTTCGCTTCCAGCTGGACACCTTCCTCTTCCCCGACGCTTCTGGAAGACAGGTCTGTGCCAACAGGGTCAGGGGGGTGGTCTCCACCCATCAGTATCGCTGGCCAGAGGTGATGGAGAGCCATGGAGCAGCTCAGCTTGGGGGAGGTGAGGGAGGGAGGGAGGGCAAGAGGATGCTGGTCATAAAATCACAGAATGGTTGTGGTTGGAAGAGACCTTTGCTTGGAGTCCAACCCTCACCCAGCCCTGCCTGGGCACCACCGAAACATGGCCCTCAGCACCTCAGCTTGGAAACCCCTCCAGGGATGGGGACTCCACCACTGCTCTGGGCAACAAATTGTTCCTCGTGTCCAACCTAAACCTCCCCTGGGGCAACCTGAGGCTCTTTCCTCTTGTCCTGTTCCTTGGCAGCAGAGCCCAACCCCTACCTGACTCCAGCCTCCTTGCAGGGAGCTGCAGAGAGCCTCCCCTCAGCCTCCTTTTCCCCAGCCTCAACACCCCCAGCTCCCGCAGCTGCTCCTCACCATTCCTGTTCTTCAGATCCTTCCCCAGCTTTGTTGCCCTTCTCTGGCCCTGCTCCAGACCCTCAGTGTCCTTCCTGGAGTGAGGAGCCCAAACCTGACCCCAGGATTGCAGGAGTGGCCTCAGCAGTGCCCGGTCTCAGAGGACAATCCCTGCCCTGCTCCTGCTGCCCACACTCTTGCTGACCCAAGCCAGGCTGCTGGTGCCCTTCTTGGCCACCTGGGCACAGCCTGGCTCACCTCCAGCTGCTGTCACCAACCCCCTTGCCCAGGTCCTTTCCCACCAGGCAGTTTCCAGCCACTCTGTCTCCAGCCTGGAGCCTTCCTGGGGTTGTTGTGACCCAAGTGCAGGACCCAGCCCTTGGCCTCAGTGCACCTCATCCTGTTGGCCTCTGTCTCCATAGATCTACCTCCGCTGTCACCTGAAGGCTGTGGCACAAGGTGCTGGTGGCACCTCGGGCAAAGCCTGTTCCTATGACCATGTGAGAGGTGCTTGGCTCTCCTTGGATGGAGCCAACTGCTCCTGCTGTGCTTCTCCAGCTGGCTGTGGGGGGCGGCGGCGGAGGATGGCCACCACCCCAGGTAAGGACCCCCTTGATGGGCTCTGTGAAACCCCCATGGGATGCTGCCTGTTCCTGATGGGCTTCTCATCACAGGTCTCCTGGGAGAAGCCACCATCCTGCTTGGTCCCTTGGAGCTTCTCTCAGCTCTTCCCAGCTCATCCCCAGGGATCTCCACGGTGCTGGAGCCCAGCACAATGCCATCTCCTCGCCCTTCAGTCCCCGTGGTGCGGGGCGAGAAGAGGGACTTGAGTGAGTGTGACCTTCCCCCTGGTGCTGGAGGAGTGTCTGTGTTGACCCTCCTGTCCCCTCTCACCCCACTGCCTCTCCCCACAGGGCCAGCTGTCCCTGGTACCACGCTGGCCATGGTGGCCATGTGCTCCACCCTGCTTGCCGTGGCTGCGGCTGGTTGCTACCGCTCCGTGCGGCGCCATCGAGCTGGGGCGACTGAGGCAGCTCTGGGCGAGCCCCGGGCTGTGGCCATGGCCCCCACCCCACCCAGTGAAGATCAGAGCACCCCCAGGCCCTGCCCAGCTCCTCTGGTGGACCCTTCTGTGGTGTGACCTTCTGGTTTGATCAATAAAGCCGTGGCAGAAACGGCTGTGCCGGGAGGGTGCCATGGAGAACCTTGGGGGTGCCTCTCTGAGATGCTGCTGGGCTGGGACCCTGTGGAAGCCTTGGGAGGCAGAGCAGTGGCCCCTGCCTGGGGTGGGGTGGGTGGAAAGCTTCCATCTCCTGCATGGGCACACCAGTGCCAGCCTACAGCCCTCCACCCACGGGTGTGAAGCCACTGCAGTGGGGAGCAGCTGGGTAGGACACACAGACAATGAAGGGACCTTCCCAGGGTGGCAGCTGGGCACCTGAGATCTGCTCCCGTGGGTGCCAAGGAGATTTGGGTCCCCACAACCCAGGGGATCCTGTCAGGGTGGTGCCCAGGTTCCACACCTTGGAATCTGTGTGGGGGCCAGAGTGGTGCCCAGCCCCACACCAGGCTCTGTGTGGGGGCCAGAGTGGTGCCCAGCCTCACATCCAAGCTCTGTGGGTCCAGGGCTCTGTCCAGCCCCACATCCACGCTCTGGGGCTCTGTCCAACTCTACATCCAGGCTCTGTGGGTCCAGGGCTTTGAGGCTCTGTCCAGCCCCACATCCAGGTTCTGTGGATCCAGGGCTCTGTCCAGCCCTCCATACAGGCTCTGTAGGTCCAGAGTTCCCCTCAGCACTGCATCCAGGCTCTGTGGGTTCATAGCTCTGTCCAGCCCCACATCCAGGCCATGTGGGTTCACAGCCCCATATCCACGCTCTGTGTGTCCAGGGCTCCCTTCAGCTCCACATCCAAGCTCTGTGGGTCCAGGGCAATGCTCTCAGCTCCCTCAGCTCTGCAGGGAGCAGCTGTTTGATGCTTAATGGCTGCTGATGGATTTTGCTTCCAGGAACTGGCTGCAGGCAGCTTCATGTTCTGGGTTTGGGGTGTGTTATTATTTTCTTTGGTGGTTGTGGTGTGGATTTTTTTTTTATGTTGATGGTTTGGGTTTGTTTTTCCCTTTCTTTTTTTCCCTCCCTCTCTTTTTGTTCTTTGGTTTTGGGTTTTTTTTTTCTTTTCCTTTTCTTTCTCCTGTACACAGAGCCTGGGGCTGTGGGGACAGCTCTCAGCCAGGAAGGGCTGGGGACACAGACACAGCTCTGAGGGCCCTTTTGGGGGCTGTTTTTTGCCTGCCCTTCCGTTTTCTTCATGTCCCC
>WAAF01002400.1:243517-257536 GCA_013400475.1 Tricholaema leucomelas
GCATCTTCATAGGAGCCATGGAGGGGTCCCCAGTCACATCTCTGGGTGGCACAGGGGTCCCTGAGCATCTTCATAGGAGCCGTGGAGGGATCCCCAGTCACATCCCTGGGTGGCACAGGGGTCCCTGTGCATCTTCATAGGAGCTACAGAGGGGCCCCCAGTCACATCCCTGGGTGGCACTGGGGTCTTCAAGCAAAGCCCTGGATGGCAGCGGCATCCCTGAGCACAGCCTTGGGTGACACTGAGAGGTCCCCAGTCCCATTCCTATGTGACAATGAGGTCCCTGAGGCTATCCATAGGTGATTTGAGGGTCCCCAATCCTATCTCTGAGTGGCATAAGGGTGCCAGTCACACTTCTGGGTGATGCTGGAGTCCTGAAGCCCATCCTTGGGTGGCAGAGGTGTCCCTGAACGTGTCCCTGGGTGGCGCCGGGGCCCCCAGTGCCCGTTCCTATGTGACACTGGGGCCCCTGAGCACATCCGAAGGCGACGTGGGGGTCCTCGGTCACGCCCCTGGGTGACAATGGAGTCCGTGAGCACGCCTCTGAGTGACGGGGTGGGGGGGGTCCCCGAAGCCACATCTTTAACCTGTGGGTCCTGGTTGGACACAGACACACACACTCTCACCCGTGGGTCCTGAGAGCGTCACCCATAGGTAAGGATGGTGGGGGTGTCACCCGTGGATGAGGGGGAGGATGTCACCCGTGGATGAAGAGGCGGGGGATGTTCACGCCTGGTCTGGGCGGTTCCCCCGGGGATGCTGCAGCCTCTGACATCAGCTGCGTTGCGCCAATAGGGATCTGCTCAGGAGGGGTGGGGCTGGGGTTGGGAGCGGGGAGGGGAAGGGGAAAGGGGAGGTGGGGGGGAGGGTGTCCTACTGTTGGCCCCGGAGGACACCGGAGCTGGCTCCGGGACCAGAGGTGTGCGTGTGGGGGGGTCCCAGTGACCCCCCCACGGCTCCCATGCAGGGGATGGGCAGCCTGCGGCTGGGCAGCCGAGCAGTGATGTACACGGCTGAGACCCTGCCCAAGGGCAAGAACCGAGTGATGGGGGTGAGTCTGGGGGGGGGGTTGGCTTCGGGAGGGGGGGGGGGTGCTGCTACCTCCAGACAATCCTTCCCTGCCCCGTTCCCGGGGGAGTTCTGCCTCATTCCTGGCCGTTTTACCCCAGTCCTTCCGGGGGGGTTAACACCGCAAGTTAATCCCCTTGGGGGGATGCTGTGGTCTCAGAGGGGCTCCAGGACTGGGGTCCTCCTATCCCTAGGGGGGAGGTAAATTGTCTCCATTCTCACTCTGCCCCATTCCCGTGGGATTCCTCCTCATTCCTGCGAGGGTTCTGCCCTATTCCCGAGCTTTTATTTCCCCTCATTCCCGAGGGGTTTGTCCCATTCCTGGGGTTTCATGACCCATTCCCTTGTTTTTTCCCCTCATTCCTGGTTTTCTTTGCCTTACTTTCAGGGCTTCTTTTTCCCCATTCCCAAGGGGTTCTGCCCCATTCTCTTATTTTATTCCCCCCATTCCTGGTTTTCTTTGCCTTACTTCCAGGGCTTCTTTTTCCCCATTCCCAGGGGGTTCTGCCCCATTCCCTTGTGTTTTTTTTCCCCCTCATTCCTGGTTTTCTTTGCCTCACTTCCAGGGCTTCTTTTTCCCCATTCCCAGGGGGTTCTGCCCCATTCTCTTGGGTTTTTTTTCCCTCATTCCTGGTTTTCTTTGCCTCACTTCCAGGGCTTCTTTTTCCCCCTTCCCAGGAGGTTCTGTCCCATTTCTGCTTTGATTCTCCTGTTCCACTCCCCCCCCTCCCCTATTCCTGTGAGGTTTTTGCCCTGTTCCTGGAGGTTTCTCCCTGTTTTACCAATCCCTCAGACCATGCTGTAGCCCTGGAGGAACTCAGGGACTGGGGATACCCCAAGCCTGGGTGGGTGGGGGTGAGTTGGCACCATTGTCCCCCTGTCCCATGGCACAGACCATCCAGATCATGACTGGCTTCATGCACATTGGCTTTGGGATTGTCCTGACCACGCTGACCAACGTCTACACCTCCGTCTTCGTCATCGGAGAGATCCCCTTCCTGGGCGGCGTCTCTGTGAGTGCTGGGGGTGCTGGGAGGAGATGCCCACTGGCAGGGGTTACCCAGTAGGAGGAAGGTCAGCCAGGAAGAGATGCCCACCAGCGAGGAGGTGCCCACTGGCAAGGGTTACCCACTAGGAGGAAGGTCAGTTAGGAAACAATGCCCACCAGTGAGGAGATGCCCAGTGGGAGGAGCGTCAGCCAGGAAGTGATGGCCACCCGGGAGGAGATGCCCACGGGCAGAAGTGACCCACGAGAAGAAGGTCAGCCAGGCAGTGATGCCCACCAGGGAGGAGATCCCCACGGGGCGCCGTTACCCACTAGGAGAAGGTCAGCCAGGCAGTGATGCCCACCAGGGAGGAGATCCCCACGGGGCGCCGTTACCCACTAGGAGAAGGTCAGCCAGGCAGTGATGCCCACCAGGGAGGAGATCCCCACGGGGCGCCGTTACCCACTAGGAGAAGGTCAGCCAGGCAGTGATGCCCACCAGGGAGGAGATCCCCACGGGGCGCCGTTACCCACTAGGAGAAGGTCAGCCAGGCAGTGATGCCCACCAGGGAGGAGATCCCCACGGGGCGCCGTTACCCACTAGGAGAAGGTCAGCCAGGCAGTGATGCCCACCAGGGAGGAGATGCCCACTGGGAGGGGTTACCCACTAGGAGGAAGATTAGCTAGGAAACAATGCCCACTGGGGAGGGGATACCTATTGAGAGGAAGGTCAGCCAGGAAGTGATGCCCACCTGGCAGGGGATACCCACTAGGAGGAAGGCCAGCCAGGAAGCCATGCCCACCAGGGAGGAGATGCCCACCGAAAGGAAGGTCAGCCATGGGGGAGATGCCCACAAGGGAGAATTGTCCACCCAGAAGGATGCCCACTAAGGATGGGAAGGAGATCCACACTAGGGAGGGCATCCTATCAAGGAGAATGCCCACTCAGAAGGGATGACCACCAGGGAGAATGTCCACTGGAGATAGATGCCCACCCAAAAAGATGCCCACCAAAGTGGGAAGGAGATGAAGAGGATAGCAACCAGGGGAGGATTGTTCACCCAGAAGGACACCCACTAGGAAGGGATGCCCACTTAGGATGCCTACTGGAGACAGGTGTCCAGCAAGAGGGATGCCCATGGAGGAGAGATGCCCAGCCAGAAGGGTGCTAATTGGGATGCCTACTGGAGACAGATGTCCAGCAGGAGGGATGCCCACCCAGAAGGATGCTAACTGGGGTGGGGGATGCCTACTGGAGACAGATGCCCAGGGGACAGCATGCCCACCAGTGTCCCCGGGGACTGGGCAGAGCAGATTCTGCTCCAGCAGCTGTAAGAGCTCCAGGACTAAGCACACTGCAGGAGGGCTCACGCTGCCCCTGGGAGCTGCGGGGCTGTGCCCGCGGGTATCCGGGGTGGGTTTGGGTGGCTGAGGGTGACCTTGGCAGCGCCTGACTGTCCCCATCTCTTGGCACAGTTCATCATCTCAGGCTGTCTCTCCATCGGGGCGGAGAAGAGCCCCACGGAGTGTGCGGTGAGTGGCCCTGGGCATCCCACCCCTGCCCCACCTTCTGGAGGAGGGAGGTGGGTGCTGCTGGTGGCAACCAGCTCGATCCACGGCTGAATCCCAGCAGGACGAAGCCACCTTTGGAAGCTTTTCTGGAAGGTTATTCCTTGGACCGAACGACCTGGAGGAGAAAAGATTAAACCCCACCCCACTGCCTGTCCCCAGTGGGGTGTGTGCATCTGGGTCCCCTATGAGCTTTGGGGTCTGATTGTTGCCCCCGAGCCCCCTCCCCAAAAAATCCTCTCTGTGCCCGCAGGTGAAGGGCAGCCAGACCATGAATGTCATCAGTGCCATCTTTGCCCTGCTGGGCATCGTAGCCTTCATCGTGGACCTCAACCTGAATGGGCTCTACCGCTCCAGCTTCAACTACTACAGTTACCTCGTCCTGGTAGGTGGGGGCACGGCCACAGCCCCCGGCCAGAGCCACGCTCAGCCCCTCTAGGTGGAGCCAAACCTTCTGGGAACCTCCCCTGGTCCTTTCTCCATCCTTCCATCCCACCCTGTCAGGGACTAAACCTTCTGGGAACCTCCCCTGGTCCTTTCTCCATCCTTCCACCTACCTTGTCAGAGACTAAACCTTCTGAGAACCTTCCTCAGTCCTTTCTCCATCCTTCCACCTACCCTAGATGGAGCTAAACCTTCTGGGAACTTTCTCCATCCTTCCATCCCACCCTGTCAGGGACTAAACCTTCTGGGAGCCTCCTCTGGTCCTTTCTTCCTGCTTCCATCCCACCCTGAATGGGACTAAACCTTCTGGGAGGTTCTGGGAACCTCCCCATGTCCTTTCTCCATCCTTTCATCCCACTTTGTATGGTTGCTGAGGAGGTCAGGCGAGGTTCTTGGAGGTCAGGAGAGCTTTGACAGGTTCAGCCCTGGCACTGTTATGCTCCAGGGACCCCACGGCCGGTGGCACCGCGAGCACGGTGCCAGCTGCTGGCACAGTGCCACGTGCCTGAGCTATTTCAGGTTGGTACCTCTGGAGATGACTCATGGCCTGGCACTGCCTGCTTGCCTCCATAAGCCCTGAAAGCAGTGAGGGGAAGGGTTGCGAGAGGGAGGTGGAGGAGGGGAGCTCCAAAAGATGGGGGTTGGGAGGGGTCCAGCCTGGGAGTGAGCCTGGATGTTCTTCTGCTGGGTGTTGCTGATGGGGGTTTTCTCCACCCTGGAGCTGGCAGGGAATGGCATCTCCATCGTGCTGCTCATCTTCACCATCCTGGAGTTCTGCATCGCCGTGGCCACTGCCAACTTCTGGTGCCGGGCGACTCGCCTCAGCTCCAACGAGGTAGGGCAAGGAGGGGATGAAGGGCAGGGAGTGCTGGGGGGAGGCAGCCTGAGCACCACCTGCTTGTGTGTGTGTCCCTCTTCAGCACCGTCCCTCATCTCCTCCTCCTTGCCCTCCTCCAGGCCATGCTGATCGTCCCCAGTGCCACTCAAGCAGACCTGGCAGTGCCAATGGCTGACCTGCCCCAGCCTCCCAGTTACACCGAGGTGATCTACGACCCAAAGGAACAACCCAGTTAGAAGTGCAACTGGGGCCTGGTGGGCTCCCAGGACTGGCCTCCCAACCCTGCCTGCATGACAGACCTCCTCCCACTGCCACCAGTGCTTCCCTCCCACCCCGGGCAGCAGCATGCCAACCCCCAGCCCCTGGCAGCACCCTGGCAGTGGGTGCTCCTCCAGCCACCAGTGGGCACGGGAAGGGGGAGGGGGCTGAAGGAGACACCACAAACACCATCCCCCCCCCCCTCCACGATGGGGTGGTGGGTGCTGGGTGAGCACCCCAACCCTTGTTCCCCTTACCCCAGCAGCAGCAGCAGCAGCAGCAGCTTTGGGGTTTCTTTGCAGTTGGCCACCCAGGAAGCCTAACGAGGTGCTGGCCCCGAGGGCGTTGCTGTGGGTCCTGCATCCTGAAACTCTGCCCCCTCAAGCTGGCTCCTTGCACCCAGGGCTACAGCATCATCCTCCTCCCGCCGTGCTGCAGGCTGTGGGGCGTGCTGGTACCCCTCTCCTCCCTCCTAAAAGCCAGTGAGCACCCCCAAATCGACCCCTTCCCTGCCCACCTGCCCCTGTGCCAGGTCTCAGCCTGGGGCTCTCCGCTTGCTGGATGCTTTGGAGGTGGGGTCAGAATTTTGGGGCTTCACAGGGAGTTCCTGCCTGTAAATCTCCAGCTGGCTGCTGGGGTTCACTCATGTTGGGGTTGAGGACCTCCTTGAGGTCTAGTGGCCACGGAGGAGGTAGCTTAGAGAGCCCCCTAAGGTGGAGCTGTAGGAGGTTCCTGGACCATCTACCTCGGCTCGGACCCCCTTGGCTTTATTTCACCTGGGAAATAAATGCTCTGTCCAGGTCTTTGTCTCCTCCTTTCGGGGAGTTCCCAGCACGGGAGCTGCAAATCCACCCCCTAGACCTTGCTGTCCATCAGGCAAGGGGCTCATCCTGCACTCACCAGCCTCATCTGGTCCTGCTGGAGACAGTGAGATGCCACCCACCACCCTAAATCTCCCCACTGCATAGGAGACAAGGCTGGCAGCAGCACCTCCAGACTCTTACACCAACCAAGCAGCTGCCCAGGGTGACCTGGGGGCACCGGTGGCACACAGCTCCAGCAGGCTGCTGAGGTGGCTTGTGAAGGTGGGAAGGGAGCTGAGTGACCTGTTGGGTGCTGCTGAACCTCCCTCCTGATACACTCCCTCAAAAGTGGCTCCTCTGGGGGGGAGTGGGGGGTGAGTGGGGCAGAAACTGAGACTCAAAGGGCTTTGGGTCCATTTGTAATCATCAGAGGGGTTTGGTGGCTCCTGCTGAGCTCATTACTGGTTTCCATTAAGTATCCTCTAGTGAATGGGATGCTTGAGGACTGAGTGAGGAGTGAGGGTGGTGAGGAGCACCCAGCAGGGGATGCTGCTGGAGGTAGGAGCAGCCCAAGCTCAAGGAGAGGCTGAGATGGAAGTCTACAACTACTTGAAGGGAGGCTGTAGCCAGGTGGGGTTGGTCTCTTCTGCCAGCCACCCAGCAACAGAACAAGGGGACACAGTCTCAAGCTGTGCCAGGGGAGGTCTAGGCTGGATGTGAGGAGGAAGTTGTTGGCAGAGAGAGTGATTGGCATTGGAATGGGCTGCCCAGGGAGGTGGTGGAGTCGCTGTCCCTGGGGGTGTTGAAGCAAAGCCTGGATGAGGCACTTAGTGCCATGGTCTGGTTGACTGGATAGGGCTGGGTGCTAGGTTGGGCTGGACGAGCTTGGAGGTCTCTTCCAGCCTGCTTGATTCTATGATGAAGCAGCCCCTGCTGTGGAGGAGGTGGGGGGGGTCAATCACTTCCCCAACAGGGAGCAAGTGACAGGAGAAGAGGAAATGGTCTCAAGCTGCCCCAGGGCAGGTTTGGGTTGGACATGAGGAGCAGTTTCTTGCCAAGTTGTGGAAGAAGCTGCCCAGGTGGAGCCTCCACCACCACCCCCGGAGCGGTCAGCAGAGCTGTGCAGATGTGGCGCTGAGTGGCACGGCTCAGAGGTGCCCTGGCAGTGCTGGGTGAAGGGTGGATGCTGCTGGAGGTGTCCTCCAGCCCAAATGCTGCAGTGCTTTGAAGCCATCTCCTCAGTTTTGGGTCGAGCCGGAGCCTTGGCAGCCCCCGCCCTGCCCTGCCGGCGCTGCTCAGCTGAAGCCTCATGGATTATTCACTCCCTGTCAGTTATTTCTGGTCCTGCCTCTGAAAAAATCATGAGCCTGTTGGGTAGGAAAAGCCCCAGAGATCAGGGGGAGAGAGCCATGAGCAAACCTCTCTGCTCACCCCAAGGTCATGACCCGTGATGGCTCCGGTTCCTTCCGTATCTCCTCTCCCATGGCATCCCAGTGGGCTCTCCAGCCTGGTGCTGAGGGGTCACCAGAAAGCCCCTGCAGCACACACCCACCCCCAAAACCAGGCCAGAGAAACGTGGGACTGTTGGGGCTGGAAGCAGCCCAACCACAAAGGTCACTCTGTCCTTGCAGGGTGTGGTGGTCCCCATCTTCCTCATTCTCCACCAGCACCTTTAGCCTGGAGCACACCACCACCACCACGTGCCAAGTAACTGCTGGGGCAGTGCCAGGCTCTCAGTGCCAAGAGGAAAAGGTCCCTTCCCGTGAAATTGGGCATTGGCATGCACCCAGGGTGTGTCATCACCCCTAGGTAACCACCACCCTCACCAACCATCCCATGATGGCTGAGTCCGAGTGGTCTGGAGGATTAGTTGTAGTGCCTCAGTAGAGCCTGGGAAGCCTCAGTTTGGGTCAAGCTCTGAGGTGGCCGAAAAGAGGACTTCAGATGTGGTTTACTGGTCAGGGTTAGCCACCCCCAGATGTTACTGGGAAGCCTCAGAGGATTGTGTCTCCCTGGACTGGGCACTGCTGAGGCCACAGCTGGAATCCCAGTCTTGGGCTTCTCACTCCAGAAAGGACATTGAGGAGCTGGAGCAGGGCAGTGGAGCTGGGGAAGGGTCTGGAGAACAGGAATGGTGAGGAGCAGCTGAGGGAGCTGGGGGTGTTGAGGCTGGGGAAAAGGAGGCTGAGGGGAGAGCTTCTGGCTCTCTGCAGCTCCCTGCAAGGAGGCTGGAGCCAGGTGGGGGTTGGGCTCTGCTGCCAAGGAACAGGTGCCAGGACAAGAGGAAAGAGCCTCAGTATGCCCCAGGGGAGGTTTAGGTTGGACATGAGGAACAATTTGTTGCCCTTGAAGGTTGTCAAGGCCTGTCCCAGGCTGCCCAGGGCAGTGGTGGAGTCCCCATCCCTGGAGGGGTTTGAGAGCTGTGGAGCTGTGGTGCTGAGGTCCATGGCTTGGTGCTGCCCTGGCAGTGCTGGGGGAAGGGTTGGACTCCAGGATCTTGAAGGTCTCTTCCTAACCTCAATGATTCTGTGATTCCATGACTACATGGCACAGGTCAGAGGAGCTGATGGTCCTCAATGCCATCCAGCTGTGTGAAGCTCAGATGGGGATGAAGCTCCCCTGCCCATGACATCCACCCTGCATTTCACCACACTGAGATGGGGCAGGAGGGACCATCTCAGGGCAGAGCTGCTGTGCCCTGCCAGAACCCTGTGATGTGTTGACTGAAGCCCTGCAGACAGGCTGGAGCTTTTCTGCAGTGTCAGGAGTTCTGCTGGGAGCCAAATGATCAAAGCCTGGAGCCTAGGGGGAAGATGATGATGGACACAACTGGGACAGCCTTTAGGAGTGATGCTGCTGTGTCCCCAGTGACAGCACAAACACCCTCCTGATGCCCAAAAAGCCTTTAAGGTGGCTTGGTGATGGCTTCACACCAGTGCCAGCCCTGTTCTCCAGACCCTTCCCCAGCTTTGTTGCCCTTCTCTGGCCCTGCTCCAGACCCTCAATGTCCTTCCTGGAGTGAGGAGCCTAAATCTGACCCCAGGATTCCAGGAGTGGCCTCAGCAGTGCCCAGTCTCAGAGGACAATCCCTGCCCTGCTCCTGCTGCCCACACTCTTGCTGATCCAAGCCAGGCTGCTGGTGCCCTTCTTGGCCACCTGGGCACACCTTGGCTCACCTCCAGCTGCTGTCACCAACCCCCTTGCCCAGGTCCTTTCCCACCAGGCAGTTTCCAGCCACTCTGTCCCCAGCCTGGAGCCTTCCTGGGGTTGCTGTGAACCAAGAGCAGGACCCAGCATTTGGCTTTGTTGAACCTCATCCCATTGGCCTCACCCATGGGCACAGCCTGGCCAGACCCCTCTGCAGAGAATCATAGGCTCAAGCAGGCTGGAAGCGACCTCCAAGCTCATCCAGTCCAACCTAGCACCCAGCCCTGGCCAATCAACCAGACCATGGCACTGAGTGCCTCATCCAGGCTTTTCCTGAACACCTCCAGGCACAGCAACTCCACCACCTCCCTGGGCAGCCCATTCCAATGCCAATCACTCTCTCTGTCAAGAACTTCCTCCTAACATCCAGCCTAGACCTCCCCTGGCACAGCTTGAGACTGTGTCCCCTTGTTCTGTTGCTGGTTGCCTGGCATAAGAGACCAACCCCACCTGGCTACAGCCTCCCTTCAAACAGTCCAGAAGCTTCCAACCCTCCAGAAATTCAACACTGCCACCCAACTCAGTGTCATTTCCTCCAGTGGGATGGATCCACGAGTGCTTAACCCCCTCAGAGGAGGACTCCTCACTGGGCTTTCAAGACATAGAGTGGAGACAGCACAGAGCACAGTCCTGGGGCTGCAGACCTGTGTGTCTGTGGCCAGAGCTGGCATTTCCAGCACCCAGGGATGGTTGACCCACCTGGGAACGTGGCACAGATAAAATCCCAGCTGCTTGGTTTCCTCCTTTGGAAACCCCTCCACCTCCAAACCTCATCCTAGCCAATGTGGCCTTCTGGCCCCATCATCTCAACCAGCCCTGAGAGACCCAAAAGCATTTGGAGGCAAAGCCAAGGCTCTGGGTGGTTTTCTGGGGACAGAAAAGCTCTTCCCAGGAAGCAGCAAGGTTCAGAGAGAAGCTTTTCTGCCTTGTAATCTGTTTGCTTTGGACAGAAGCAAGCTTGGGGGGGGTTGGAAAAAGGATTTTATTTTGGGGTTCCACCAGGCTCATAAACTTGTCCTGTGCTGGTGGGAAGAAGCTTGGTGGGGAGGGATTTGCTGGATGGCTGAATTTGAGTCAACCCCTAAGCACCCAGCAAGGTCTCCCTTAGCCACTTCCATGCCACCCAAAGGGGGTTTTGGCTGGGAGCCATCAGGATGGAGCTCCCCTCCACCCTCATCCATCTGTGCTGCTGGTGTGGGGCAGATGCCTCCTCCAGGCACCAACGTGAGATGGAAGAGGGAGGAAAAGTCAGCAGAGAGCTTTCCAGCTGGCTGAGGGATTAAAATCCAAGGACTCTGTTGTATCCATCCAGCACAGCCAAGAATTCCTGCCAACAAAGGGCTGGAATTGCTTTGCCACCTCCTTCCAGCTGCTCAGCCAGACAGAAGGGGGAGGGGGGGGAACACAAAACAAAACAAAACCCAGCTTCAGCTCCTGGCATCTGCTTCCAGACTGACTGGTGACATCCTGCTTTGGGTTCCTGCCATCCCCCAGCTGGACCTGGCTGGCTGGAGACGTCAGGAATGCTTTTAGGAATCTGGAAAAGACGGATTTGGGAGGAAATCCACCGTAGCAGGAGGGTTTGGGCTGGGAACGTGAGCTGCGGCTAACGCTGGAGGACACCCAGCCTGTGTCAAAGGCTCAAGAGGAGATCCCAGCATTTCCACGGGTGCTAAAGTGTTCCACAGCCATCGGGGCTGGAATGGGATCCTGGCCAGGGTGGGACTTGTTAGCAGCGGGGTGATGAGAGGGGCTCTGCCTCATCAGAGTCACCAGCAGGAAGGAGAGGCTAAAGAGGGATCAGGAGCGTGGTGTCCAGGCCTGGCTCAGCCTCAGCCATCTCCCTGTTTTCCTGGAAAGCCTCAGCCACCAGTTGCAGCCCTTTACAAGGCCAAGAGCTTGTTGCTGGAGCTGTGGGATGGGGAGGGATTGCAGGAGGTTCACTGAGGCCAAGGGCTGGGTCCTGCACTTGGGTCACAACAACCCCAAAAAGGCTCCAGGCTGGGGACAGAGTGGCTGGAAACTGCCTGGTGGAAAAGGACCTGGGCNAAGGGTCTGGAGAACAGGAATGGTGAGGAGCAGCTGAGGGAGCTGGGGATGTTGAGGCTGGGGAAAAGGAGGCTGAGGGGAGAGCTTCTGGCTCTCTGCAGCTCCCTGCAAGGAGGCTGGAGCCAGGTGGGGGTTGGGCTCTGCTGCCAAGGAACAGGTGCCAGGACAAGAGAAAAGGGCCTCAGTGTGTCCCAGGGGAGGTTTAGGTTGGACATGAGGAACAATTTGTTGCCCTTGAGGGTTGTCAAGGCCTGTCCCAGGCTGCTCAGGGCAGTGGTGGAGTCCCCATCCCTGGAGGGGTTTCCAAGCCCTGGAGCTGTGGTGCTGAGGGCCATGGTTTGCTGGTGCCCTGGCAGGGCTGGGTGAAGGGTTGGTCTCTGTGACCTTAAAGGTCTTTTCCAACCCAAACAGTTCCATGATTCCATGGAGGAACATCAGCAGCAGGACACTGGAATGCCACTGGCATGCCACTGGCAGTTCCTCCCCATCTGAGAGGAACTATAAGCACCTGATGCTGTCAGCAGGAGCTCTGCTCTGAGCCCTGCTCTGGTGGCAGTTCCTCCTTCAGCTATGAGCAATCCTTCTGGGGCCTGTGTCCAGCACATGCTTTGGGTCCACACAGCTCCTGCTGCTGTGCCAAAAGACCTCCAGTTTGAGAGAACTCAGGCAGGGATCCCCAAACCTGAGAACTGTGTTCAGCTTTGGGCTCCCCAGTTCAAGAGGGACAGGGATCTGCTGGAGACAGCCCAAGAGAAGGCTATGAGGATGATGAGGGGACTGGAGCACTGCCTGGTGAGGAGAGGCTGAGGGACCTGGGGCTGTTTAGTCTGGAGAAGAGAAGTCTGAGAGGGCATTTAATCAATGCTTATCAATATCTGAGGGCTGGGGGTCAGGAGGGGGGCACAGGCTCTGCTCACTGATGCCTGAGCCAGGACAAGGAGCAATGGATGGAAGCTGCAGCACAGGAGGTTCCAGCTCAACACAAGGGGGAACTTCTTTACTGTAAGGGTCACAGAGCACTGGCACAGGCTGCCCAGAGAGGTTGTGGAGTCTCCTTCCCTGGAGCCTTTCCAGGCCTGTCTGGATGTGTTCCTGTGTGACCTGAGCTAGGTTGTCTGGTCCTGCTTTGGCAGGGGGGGTTGGACTTGAGGATCTCTTTGAGTCACTTCCAAGCCCTGCCATCCTGTGAGCCTGTGATCCCTCTTCTTACCCAACAGACAAGGAGCTTGGGAGCTGGCTGGCCCCACAATGGGACAGGGGAGACCTGATCCCCAACAGCTCAGCTCCTCCTCCCTCCTCTGTGGCACCACCTTTGGTGCCAGGCCCGTGGCCATCACCCCAGTCAGCTGCTGGGCAGTTCACTGCTCTCCAGTTTGTGGTAGAGAGAAAAGCTTTAATGAAAGCCCCTGGAAACACACATGGAGATATGTAGCCAGGGAGCTTCTCTCCACAACCTCAACAGCCAAGGACCTGCTTGCTGCTGCCTCCTTTCTCCCAGGAGACACCAAGACACGGCCACTTCCCATGACCTACAGCTTTGGTCCCACCAGTGAGTGAGTTTGCCCAGGGCTGGAGAGCTGCTCGCTTGCTGCTCAGCCCTTACTGGGGGGCAGCACTGGAAGTCTGTGCTGAGCTCTGGAAACCTTCAATCCAGGACTCTCAGCTCCCTCTAGGGTCAAAAGAATGGAAAAGGCTCTTCCAAAGTTGCTCCACCTGCTCCTAAAAGCTCCAGCTGGAGGCTGTGGAGGGTCCTGGCCCCTTCTGGTTTGGGCAGGAGTTGTTTGGGTTCCCTAAAGCTGGTGATGGCCACGACCACCAGCGTGGTGTGAAGCCAACTCTAGGTGCCTGCAACCAAGCTCAGAGATACCAAAACCTCCTGCTTAAAGATTCCTGTTCCACCAAGAACCAGCTCAGAGAAAGCCTCAGGTGGTGCTTTAGACGTTCAAGGGAGGAAAGAACCCTTAGAGAGGGTCCCAGAGCCACGTCCCCCAGCTCTGCGCCCCCCTGCCCACTCCTCAAACCACCTCCTTCCTGTGTCCATTTTCACAGGTGAAGGCTGAGCCAAACCTCATCCTGTTTGTCCTTCCTCATCCTGTTTGTCCTTCCTCATCCCGTTTGTCCCTCCTCATCCCGTTTGTCCCTCCTCATCCCATTTGCCCCTCATCCCTTTCTCCAGCACATCACCCCTCTGGGAATTTGGAGCTTTATTCCCTTCTGCAGTACAAGCTCAGGGAAGGGTGAAGACGAGAGGGGCTGGAAGCAGCACCCAGCATCCCACCCCACACCCACGAAGCATCCAGGAGACCTGGGAGGTCCTTAGGGGCCAGCTGAAGGGGACCTCAGCCCTCTGGGTGAAGGTTTGGGGATGGTGGCCATGAAAGGATGGGAGGGCAGGGATCCATCCAGAGGCACCTGGACAGGCTGCAGAGCTGGGCACAAGCCAGCCTCAGGAGGTTCAACAAGACCAAGTGCAAGGTCCTGCAGCTGGGTGGAGGCAATGCCAAGCACCAATCCAGGCTGGGCAGTGAATGGCTGGAGAGCAGCCCTGAGGAGAGGGACTTGGGGGTGCTGCTGGAGAAGAAGCTCAACAGGAGCCAGCAGTGTGCACTTGCAGCCCAAAAAGCCAAGCAGAGCCTGGGCTGCAGCAGGAGAAGTGTGGCCAGCAGGGCCAGGGAGGTGATTCTCCCCCTCTGCTCTGCTCTGCTGAGACCCCACCTGGAGTACTGCATCCAGCTCTGGAGCCCCTGGGACAAGAGGGCTGTGGAGATGCTGGAGTGTGTCCAGAGAAGGGCCAGGAG
>WAAF01002400.1:257684-277666 GCA_013400475.1 Tricholaema leucomelas
GGAGGGGGGTTGGAGCTGGCTGATCCTTGTGGTCCCTTCCAACCCTGACTGATTCTATGGTTCTGGGACTCTAAGGAAATAGCTGTTTTCTGCTCGACCTGCAGAGGAGTGGAAGGAGGAAGGAGGCCTCCAAGTTTGGCCCTTGAGAGCTCCTGGCCATGTGTGGTGGCTCCGTTCCCAGGCTGAGCTCTCATTTCCTATCGGAAACAACCACATCTCCCTTTGGATCTCACCAGGCTTAGGCTGGAGCTGTTCCCCACCACCTCCTTGCCCTCCCCAAGGATTGACTCCCCCCCCAGGGCTGAGGTGCTTGTGAAGGAAGGAGAAGGCCAAAGGAAACAAAAAGGCAATTAAGGAGCTTCCTCAGGACCTTTATGGGCTAAGAGGGGTTGTAAAGTTCATGCCACGTCCTGTTTCGTTCCTTATGTTCTCCTGGAAGGAAAACTGCTGCCTCGAGGTGGTCCCAACACCTCTGAGGACCTCATTAGGACCATGCCAGGGCTGGTATGTGGTTGAGTGATGCCTGAACAAAGTGTCCACAACCAGGGATGGAGAGCAATCACCCAGAGCTGAGGTGTTCTCCTTGGAGTATCCCAAGGGGTAAGCATCCAACTCCTCCACTGCAACACAGCCCTCGGACTGGGTGCCCATCTGGGGTTGGCAGAGCCCTTCTGCTCACCTTAATCACCCTCCATCACCTGCTGGGCTGTAGTGGTGTCTCTCTGCTGGCAAAGCCACCAGGTTGAGCAAGAGAGGCCTGACGAGATTTCCGTGAACAAACTTCCCACAGGGAGCAAAGGGCAGCAGGATCCCCCAGGGAGCACTGGACAGCAAAGGGACCACTAACGGGAAGAGGAGAAGGAGGAGGAGGAGGAGAAGGAGGGAAAGCCCAGGCTGGAGGAGGTATCTAAGCAGGGACTGAGCTGTGGGGTGTGGGACATCGTCAGAAGGGACTCTTGGTGCTTCTTGTGTCACCACTCGTGTGGACATGTCCCACGTGCTGGTGCCCAGCAGGGTGGGAGCTGGTCTGGGCTCCTCACTCCAAGGACATTGAAGGGCTGGAGCAGGGCCAGAGAAGGGCAATGAAGCTGAGGAAGGGTCTGGAGAACAGGAATGGTGAGGAGCAGCTGAGGGAGCTGGGGGTGTTGAGGCTGGGGAAAAGGAGGCTGAGGGGAGAGCTTCTGGCTCTCTGCAGCTGCCTGCAAGGAGGCTGGAGCCAAGTGGGGATTGGGCTCTGCTGGCAAGGAACAAGTGCCAGGACAAGAGGCAGTGGCCTCAAGTTGCTCCAGGGGAGGTTTAGGTTGGCCATGAGGCATTTGTTGCCCTTGAGGGCTGCCAAGGCCTGTCCTGGGCTGCCCAGGGCAGTGATGGAGTCCCCATCCATGGAGATGCTCCAAAGCCCTGGAGCAATGGTGCTGAGTGCCATGGTTTGGTGGTGCCCTGGCAGTGCTGGGGTGAAGGGTTGGGACTCCATGGCCTTGAAGCTCTCTTCCAACCAAACCATTCTGTGTTTCCACGATTCATCTCCCCCTGCCTCAGCTTTCCAGCCCTGCAGGTGATGGCAGCCACCACAGTGACCGACACAGGAGGTGTGAGGATCATCACTGAGGTCATCTCAGCCACAGACCCCCGAGCAGCCCAGCTGACTGCTGGCTCCAGAACATCCCCACCCACTGCCTCATCATTCCAAGTCAGAGGCTTCAGAAGGGCTCAGCCCAAGATGCTGGGGGTGAGATACAGTGCGCAGGAGCACTCCAGGGACAAAGCAGGGATGGAGTATCCCCAGGGACTGTTCTGCTTGAGGTTCTCCTTGCCCAGGGCAGAGGGGACATTCAGGACCTGGTCATGCTGTGCTGCCAAGTGCCAGCACGCCAGGCTGCCCCCACAACCCTTCTCTTGGCACCACAGAGTGCAGCCAGGACACAGTGTGACACTGGGGTGTGACTAAAGGCAGGGGTGACACCCACCCTTTGCTGGTGCTGGCAGCACCTTGGGCTGAGAGTGAGGAGTCACCAGGGGGATTCCTGTACCCTGTCCTTCCCCAGACCATCCACATCTTCACTGGCATCATCCACATCTGCTTTGGGATCATCCTGACAGCTTCAGAGCACGAGGCCCCTTCCCTGCCCGTGGCCAGCGGGATTCTCTTCTGGCTCGGGGTCTTGGTAAGCAGGGACTTGCCTGCTCCTCTCCTCCTCCCTGTGCCGTGGGGGGTGGGGGGCATTGAGGACCAGGTCTCCTTGTCACCAGGACCTCCTGGTACGCTCACAACTTCTGTCTGTCTCCTCTCTGGGGCCGGAGAGGGGGTGGGTGCAGCCCCAAACATCCCTTCACAGCCAGAGGGACACTGGGATGTGCAGGATGGGTGAGAGGGACCTGTACCAGGCTGCTGACAACCTCCTCCCTCTGTTTCCTGGAGCAGCTCCTGCTCTCTGGCTCTCTGCTGGTGGAGAGTGACAAAAGGGAGAACATCCTGCTGGTAAGTGGGTCCCCTGAGGCCAGCCTGGAAGGGACAACCTACCCCACTCCTTGTTTCTGTGACTTCTGCCCTTTCCAGTGGCTCTGAGACCCCCTCTGCAGCCTGGATTCGCTCCGCAGGGTCTACAAGCAAAGCTCATCTCACCCTCAGAGATGCCCATCAAGCACAGGGTGGGCAAATCTCCACCCTTCAGGGCCTCCATGAGGTGCCTGGGGCCGGCAGAGTCACTCTCAGAGACAAAAGCTGTCACAGAGGGTGCTTTCTCCAGGAGTAGATTTGACCCGAATTGAGCTTGGAGGCATCCTTGGTCATACAGCAAACCCCCAGGCAGCCTCTTCCCCAGCTCTGTGCCAACTGATGGAGGTCTTCTGGGAGGGTGGGCATCGTGCTGTCACCCACAGCTCCTGGCAGAAGGGACAAGGCTGCTGCTGGCTGACTCGAGGTGACCCACATAGGTGAAGACCTGCTGCGTGGTCAACGTGGGGGTCATCCTGAGCACGCTGGTGGCCACGCTCATCCACACCACCGCCATCTCCCGCGACACCCCCGGCTGTGAGGCCAGCACGCCCCACGGCCTGAAACCCGAGTGGTGCTTCAATCCCAAGAACAAGGTAGAACCTCCTCCTGGCCCCGCTCAGCCGGTGGGGTCCAAGCCTCCCATCGCCCTGCGGGACGTGCAAACAGCCTGAGGGCTGCACACACGGGAGGGGAAGAGGTGTGCTGCCGGCCGGCGGGACCCTCCTGCCCTCCTCCTCCTCCTCCTGCTGCTCCCTGCAGAAGCTGAGCAATGGGCTGGATTCCATCTTGGTCATCTTCAACCTGCTGGAGTTCTGCGTGGCGGTGGCGGCCGTGGCCTTCGGCTACGATGCCATCAAGCAGCAAAACTACACCCGCATGGTGAGAGGGGCTGGGGTTGTTGCGGGGCCCCAGGCAATGCAGGCAAGGCTGGGACGGTGCTCCTCAGCCTTCTCCCTCCTCCGAGGGGCGGCCCCAGGCTGGTGGCCCTCAGGAGTTTCTCTGCATGAGCCCAACCCCCAAATTTCTTCCCCCCCCCCCGGTATGTTTTTCTTCTCGCAGACGCTGTAGCCATGGCTAAACCCGCAGCTGTCTGCTAAGAAACACTGCAAGCCGCAAACAAGTCGCTGGAGCCCCTGGAAGTCCTCCCTGGAGCTGGCCACAGCCGGAGATGCCTCCGTACCCCTGCTCCGGGTTCTGGGGCCGGCCCCGGGATGGTGCCTGCTCCCCTCCGTGGTTTTGGACCCCAATAAAGGCCTCTCCCCAAGCTGTGGGTGTCTCCAGAGCTCGCTCAGGGAACTGGGGAGGCTTCACCGAGTAGGATTAAGGGGGGGGGGGTCGGGGGTATGTGTGGCGGGAAGCGGGCACAAGCCACCACCGTGACGGGCCCTGCCCGGCACAAAGATGGCGTCCTCTGCCCAGCGCCGATTGGAGACGGGAGGCGTTACCCGACATTAAAATGGCGGCCGCGGCCTCACCGTCGGCGCTCTTCCGCCTTGCTCGCAACAGCGATGCGGTGCCGCTCTGACGTAATCGTTCTGCGCCGAAAGGGGAAGGCACCGCGTGGAGGATGGAGGAGCCCGAGGGGGCGGCCTCGGCCACGACTCCGGGAGCTGAGGAACCCAACGGGGCGGCCCCGGTGTCGACCCCAGCCCCAGCTCGGCGGCCTCGGAAAGCCGTCAAGAAGCGGAAGGAGGCTGCGGCAGTGGCCATCCCGCGGGGCAAGCCCAAGTCGGGGCGCGTGTGGAAGGACCCCGACAAGAAGAGGTGGGTGCGGGAAAGGACTGACAGGTCTCAGAGTGGGTCCTCGGGGCCGAGGGGAGTGTTTTGAGGTCGGCAGTTGGAAGTAGGTCTGCTTGGAGAGTCTCGAGATCTGTGGGAAGCTCTGCGGGTGCTGTCTGGGGAGATGCCTCGAGGGGCAGGGCTGTGTTTGGGTTCAGGCTTGGCAGGAGGCTCTGCAAGTGCTCTGGGTGGAGGTTCCCTACTGGGCTTTTGCCTCAGCTCAGCCCCATAGAGATCCCATATGAGCCGGGTGCTTGTGAACCCGGGCTCGCAGAGAGTGAAAACGGCTGTGGAAGGTTGCTGTGAGCCGCGGGGAGTTGATCTCTGTCTTTTCCAGCTGCCAACACGACCCCTCTGCCTGCCCAGGTTCTCGCATATGATCCAGGACAAGGCCCTTCGCAGCTCTTGGGCACGGAAGATGAAGGAGAGGCAGGAGAAGAAGCTTGTCCAGGACCTGGCACGGCAGCTGCAGGAGGGGAAGCAGCGGGAACGAGAGGTAAGGACCTCTCTGGGCAGCCTGCTCCAGGCCTCCAGCACCCTCACACCAAACAAGCTTCTCCTCAGCCTCACATGCAACCTCCTGCACTCCACTTTGTGCCCTCTGCTCCTTGGCCTGACCCTGGGCATCACTGACAAGAGTCTGGCCCCAGCCTCTTGCCCTCCACAGCTCATTTAGCTGTTGCTGAGCACTGAGCAGATGCCCTCTGGGGCTGCTCTCCTGCAGGCTCAACAGCCCCATGGCTCTCAGCCTTTGCTCCTGACAGAGCTGCTCCAGGCCCCTCAGCACCTTCAGAGCCTGCCCTGGACTCTCTCCACCAGTTCCCAGTCTGTGCTGAACTGGGGAGCCCAGAACTGGACCCGGTTCTTCAGCGTGAGTGGGGCAGAGTAAAGGTGGAGGAGAACCTCCCTTACCCTGCTGCCCACACTCTTCCTCACACCCCCAGGAGACCATTGGCATTCTTGGCCACAGGAGCATGTTACTGGCTCATGAGCAACTTGTCCCTCAGCACTGCCAGGTCCTCAGAGCTGCTTCCCAGCAGGTCACCCCCTGACCTCTACTGGTGCAGGGAGTTGTTCCTCCCCAAGGGCAGGACCCTCCACTTGCTCTGGTTGAGCTTCATAAGGTTCACCTCTTCATCCTGGCCAGGTCTCACTGAATGGCAGCTCCTGTCCTGGTGCCCAGTCCAGGCTGTGACAGTCCCAAGCTGCACATCACTCACAGAGAATAAAGTCCCTCAGTCGCTTCCAGCCTCCAGCTGAGCTTTGTGCCACACCTTCCACGCTTGAGTGGGCATCGCTTGGGCTGCCACAGCCCCTGCAGCTCCCTGACTGGCATTAGTGGGTCCATACTGGTTGGGATTTAGGCTCAGAGGCAGGGAGGGAGGAACCCACAGGGGATGATTTGCTGCTGCTGCTCCCTCAGGAGAAGAAACGGCGAAGGGAGGAGAACATCAGACGGCGCCTGGAGAATGAGAGGAAGGCAGAGATTGTCCAAGTGGTGAGTGGTGACTGCCAGACCGTGGAGAACTGGGGCTCCAGTTTGCTCCAGCTCCTCTCCTCGCCTCCAGTTCCCCTCCTTGGCTCCTCCTGTGAGCAGCACTGGGAGGACTGGGACATTCCAACTGACCTCAACTACAGCAGGAAGGTTTCTTCTCTTATGCCTTCCATAGTGGGGTTGAGAGGGGAGACAACTTTGCTTTCAAGCTGGAGGAAACCAAAGAGGGGGTCACCATGGGGCTGACCAGCAAATGGGGTGACAGAAATGAGGGAAGCGTGATGCTGGTGGGAATCCAGGCATGATCCTGTGGGAAAATCGTGGTTATTCCTTCTGGAAGAGACCTGGGAGGGAAGCATGGTGCTGGTGGGAATCTAGGCATGATCATCTGAGAAAATCCTGGTTATTCCTTCTGGAAGAGACTTGAGAGGGAAGCTTGGTGCTGGTGGGAATCTAGGCATGATCCTGTGGGAAAATCGTGGTTATTCCTTCTGGAAGAGACTTGGGAGGGAAGCTTGGTGCTGGTGGGAATCCAGGCATGGTCAGGTGAGCTAAATCATGGCTGTTCCATCTAGAAGAGACTCTGTAGCTGAGGGTGTAGAGAAGACTTTGACAGCCCCAGAGTGGTGCTGAGGATGGATTTGTTCCAGTCTCTGTCCACAAGAGCTGGGAGAACCTGGGAGATGTTCCCGGGGAGGAGTTTTAGGGTCCTTCTGCTGAGCTGGATGGTTTCATGGGCAGACTTAGGAGTTGTTGCTCAAGGTCCCATCCCAGAGCTCCTTGCCACAGGAGTGGGAAGCTGACAGCTCCACCGTGCCCCTGTCTCTCTCTCTCTGAAAATCCCATTTTTTCCCTCCTTAATCCCCCAGATCCGAAACCCAGTGAAGCTGAAGAGGGCCAAGAAGAAGCAGCTGCGGCGGGTGGAGAAGAGGGACACGCTGGCCCTGCTCCAGAAGACACCTGCCAGGCACAAGGCAACCCCAAAATGAGATGGGAAACCAGGAGACTCTGGTGCCTAACCCCTGCAGATGGAGTTTTTGTGGCTCCTGCTCCTCTCCAGGGATGATTCCTTGGCTTGGAGGGGCCCTGTGTGTTGGACACAGCAGGACAGAGCTGGTTGGAGTGGGTTGTGTTGCTCCAGAACATGCAGGAAGCAGCTTCTGGATCCTTCTCCATGTCCTATGGAGTTGCTGGAGCTGGACAGTTTGTTTTAACCTGCCCCAAATCTGCCTTCTCTGTGTAAAAATGAAGAGGATCTGACCCAGATTGGCCTCCAATCAATCAGTGTTGAGGGGCTGGAGGCTCCATTTTTGGGCTTTTCCTCTTCCTCAGCTTTACTGGGGTCATTCCCTGAGGTTCTTCTTCCCCAGAGAGGTGGGAGAGGTCATCCTCTGAGGTTCCCTTTCCTCAGAGAGGTGTGGGAGGTCATCCCCTGAGCTTCTTCCTCAAAGAAGTGGGGGAGTCACCATCTAAAGTTCCCCCTCCTCAAACAGGAGGCTGTCACCCTCCTGGAATTGAGCCTTGGAGCCTGTCACTACAGGGAAGGGGGCTGTGGAGATGGGAGTGGGGTACAGGGTGCCACTCAGCTTGCTGGAACCCTGCTTTGGGAGGGGGGTGCTGTAGAGTGGGTTTGGGGGTGTGGAAAGGCTGTAAGGAAGAGGCTCAGTGGGGGTAATCTCCCCCAGATCTGCAGCTGTCCTGACTTTTCTTGCTCTGTAAACACCTCTTGGTCTGCAGCCTGTTGGGAGCCAGACCAGGGGGGTGAGGGTGGGGGGCAGAGTTGGCACTGGTGAGGCTAGGTGTGCCAACAGGAGGCTGCAGGGAGGATGAGGTGAGATGTGGTGGTGCCCAGGAGCTTCTTTTTGGGGAGGGGGACAAGCAGTGGTGGGTTAAGGACAGGATGGAGGCATCGTAGGGGATGCAAAGGGACAGGGAAAGTAGGAATTGGGGGGGGGGAGAAGGAATTACGGGAGAGGGAAGTAGGACCTGTGAAAGGATTTGGTGGGGTGAAGTAGGAATGGAAAGGAGTTGCAGAGGAATGGGGAGGAAGAGGGAATTGGGATGAGAAAAGGGATTGAGTTGGAAAAGTAGGAAGTTGAGGTAATGATGAATTGGAGGGGAAGAAGGAGTTGGGGAAATGAGGAACTGGGAGGAGTAGGAATTGGGAACAGGTAAAGAGGAATTGGGAGGAGGAGTAGGAATTGGGAGCAGGTTAAGGGAGGACTGGAGGGGAGGAAGGTAGGGATTGAGAGGAAGGAATTGGTAAGTAGGAGTTGGGAGGGGAAGTAGGAATTAGGGACTAGAAATTGGAATTGGAGGAGAAGTAGGAATTTGGGAGTGGAAGCCAGAATTGAGAGGAAAATGGGAATTGAAGGAGGGAAGTAGGGATTTGGGGGAGGGAAGCAGGAATTGAAGGCGAAAAAAGGGAAGAGGGAGGAATGAACTGTGGGAGGAAGTAGGAATGGGGAGAAGTAGGAATTGGGGAAGAGAAGTAGGAATTTGGGAGTGGAGGCAGGAATTGGGAGGGGGGGAAATAGGAATTTTATGGAGGGAAGTGGGAATTGAAGGTGAGGAAAGAACTGGGTGGAAAGTAGAAGTTGAGAGGGAAAGTAGGAATAGGGCAGGGGGGGAGCAGGAATTGGTGAGGAAGTAGGAATTTGGGAGGGGGGGACCAAGAATTGGGAGGAGGAAAAGAGGAAGGAAGAGGAAAGTAGGAAGGAGGAAAGTTGGGATTTTGGGGAGGGAAGTAGGAGTTGTGGAATTTTTTTTGCGGGGGGAGAGTGCCACAGGCAGGGGGTGGTGACCTGCGGAGCGCAGCGGGGCTGTGGGACCGGTGCCAGGCTGGCAGGGGTCATGGGGCAGGAGGGTTCTGCCCTCTCTGCTTCCTGGGCTAATGATTGCCCAAGCTCGGCACGGGCAGATCCCAGCCTCTCCCACCGCTTCCTACAGCTCCAGCAGCAGCTCAGCCTTCGCCCCGGCAGGGTAAAAGAGTGCTGGGAATGTTGGGGTGGGGATGTGGGTGGTTGGGGGTGGGAGTTGGAGCCCATTCCTGGGAGCTTCAGACCTCGAGGGCATGCGGAAGAGCTGCCTGGTGGTGGCTGGCTTGTGCTGGGGCCAAGCCTTTGTCTCTTCCCGGGGCTGGACGGGGGCCAGCAGCTCGCTGGGCTCCCTCCGTCCTGCTGGGGTTTGCTGCATGGAGAGGCTATGGGATCATAGACCCTGCCCTCAAGCCTCCCTGCCCTGGGGTGCAGAGGGGGAGGATGGGGAGAGGGGACAGTGGGTGCTGGGGACACTGGGGGCTGAGGGACAGAAGAAAAAGGGGGTGGCTCTGATCAGGACTGGGGGGGGGTGTAGGGTGTTGTAGCCCCTAGCTCAAGCCCCTGAACCCTGGTTTGCCCCTGGGGTGCTGAGGAGGAGGATGGAGACAAGGTGCTGGGGGGCGCAGAAGGAAAAGGGGTGACTCTGGGGGTGACCCAGCTGCTGGGCAGGGTGGTGGTGGTTTTTGGGGTGGGGATTGCAGAGCTGCCGTGTCCCTCCTTGGGGTCCCTGGGGACAGTCCCCTGCTGCCAGGCCACCCTGGGTCACCCATCAGCTCAGGAGGTGGGGCAGGCGTGGGGCGCTCGGGTGGTGCCATGCTCCTCTCCACCCCCAGCTGACGCCATGGTGGAGGTGACGGTGACACCGCGGTGCTCCCTGGCTGACCGGCCGGTGCGGGTGCGGGTGCGGGGACTGTCCCCTCGCCAGGCCGTCACCCTGCGGGCATGGCTGACGGACGAGCAGGGCGAGGAGTTCCAGGCCCGAGCTTTCTTCCGCGCCAACCAGATGGGCGAGGTGGACCCCGGCTGCGACCCGGCGCTGGGCGGCAGCTACTCCGGCGTCTGGCCCATGGGGCTCTTCTGCTCCCTGCAGCCCAACACCCTCTTCCGCCGGCTGGTCAAGCGGGACGTGGCTGGCAGCCCTTTCCTCGTCCACCTGGAGGTCTTCGACGGCATCCACCTGGCCAGCCAGCCCCGGGCCCGGCCGCTGGCCGCCTGCAGGGCTGAGCGGTGGTACGTGGGCCGCGGCGTGCAGCGGCTGCCCGTCAAGGAGGGCAGGGTCCGCGGGGCCCTCTTCTTGCCAGCCGGTGAGAGCGCGGGGCAGGGGCAGCCGCGGGGCACCCAGCCTCGGCCCCCTGCGGACACCTGGGGGCCAGGGGAGCTCTTCTCCTCCGTCGGTGATGGTCTCTCTGGCTGCCCACAGGAGCGGGACCTTTCCCGGGGGTGATTGACCTGTTCGGGGGTGCCGGTGGCCTGATGGAGTTCCGTGCGGGGCTGCTGGCCAGCAGGGGCTTTGCCGTGCTGGCCTTGGCCTTCTTTGCCTACGACGACCTGCCCCAGACCCTGGCCCAGCTCGACCTGAGCTATTTTGAAGAGGCAGCTGAGATGCTCCTCCGGCACCCCAAGGTGAGCTCTGCAGCACGATGGGTGGCTCCTGTGAGCAGGGACGGCCTCAGAAGCAAGGTGTGCTGGGGATGTCGCAGGGAGAAGGGTGCCCTGGTGGTCAGGGAGGACGTCCTGGTGGATGGGATCTCCTGGAGAGCAGGGGTGGCCTAGTGAATCCTAAGAGGAGAGACTGAGGGAGTTGGGGCTGTTCAGTCTGGAGAAGAGGAGGCTTCGAGGTGACCTTACTGTGACCTTTCAGTATCTTGAGGGGGCTACAAGAAAGCTGGGGATGGACTTTGTAGGATGTCAGGCAGTGATAGGACTGGGGGGAATGGAGCAAAGCTGGAGGTGGGCAGATTCAGCCTGGATGTTACAAAGAAGTTCTTCAGCATGAGAGTGGTGAGAGCCTGGAATGAGTTGCCCAGGGAGGTGGTGGAAGCCTCTTCCCTGGAGGTGTTCAAGGCCAGGCTGGATGAGGCTCTGGACAGCCTGATCTAGTGTGAGGTGTCCCTGCCCATGGCAGGGGGGTTGGAACTGGCTGATCCTTGTGGTCCCTTCCAACCCTGACTGATTTTGTGATTCCATGAATCCAGTGTCCTGGGGACATCTCAGTGAGTAGGATGTCCTGATGACTGTGAAGAACATCTCAGTGAATGGGATCTCCTGGTGATCTGGGACATCTTGAGAAGTAAGATGTCCCAGGGACATCTCAGTGAGTAGGATGTCCTGATGACTGTGAAGAACATCTTGGTGAATGGGATCTCCTGGAGAGCAGGGATGGCTTAGTGAATCCAGTGTCCTGGTGACTGGGGAATGTAGTGGTGACTGGGGATGTCTTCACAGGATGTTAAGGGTTGGAAGGGACTTCCATAGATCATTGAGTCCAACCCTCCTGCCAGAGCAGGACCTTAGAATCAAGCTCAGGTTGCACAGGGATGCATCCAGACAGGTCTTGAAAGTCTCCAGAGAAGGAGACTCTCTGGGGAGCCTGCTCCAGGGCTCTGTGACCCGTAACAGTAAAGAAGTTCTTCCTCATGTTGAGGTGGAACTTCCTGTGCTGTAGCTCATACCCACTGCCCCTTGTCCTGTCACAGGGCACAACTGAGAAGAGTTTGTGCCCTCCCTCTTGAGCCCCAGCCCTCAGATATTGATGAACATTGATTAGATCTCCCCTAAGTCTTCTCCTCACCAACCCAGACAGCCCCAGGTCCCTCAGCCTGTCCTCACAGGGCAGTGCTCCAGCCCCTTCATCATCTTCGTAGCCCTCTGCTGGACTCTCTCCAGTAGATCCTTGCTCCTTCTGAACTGGGCAGCCCAAAACTGAACGCAGTATTCTAGGTGAGGTCTCAAGCAGGGCAGGGCAGAGCAGAGCAGAGAGGGAGGAGAGCCTCCCTGGATCTGCTGGACACACTCCTCATAATGCACTCCAGGACTCCAGTGGCCTCCTTGGCCACAAGGGCACACTGCTGTCCCACAGAGAGCTTCTTGTCCCGGATGGTGAATGGGATGTCCTGGTGAGCAGGGACATCCCGAGAAGCAAGATGCCCTGGGGACATCCTAGGGAGCAGGGCCTCCTGGCGACCAGCAGTGCCCAAGCAAGCAGGTCGTGCCAGTGCCCAGGCACTGAGCGCCGCTGCCCGTTCTGCTCTGTCCCCTCCCGCCGCAGGTGCGAGGCCCTGGCCTGGGAGTCATCGGCGTCTCCAAAGGAGCAGAAGTGGCCCTGGCCCTGGCCACCTTCCTCCCACAGGTGGTGGCCACAGTGTGGATCAATGGCACAGCCGCCCTCCATGGCAACCCCCTGGTCTATAAGGAGGACGTCCTCATCCCGCCCATCCCCTACTGCCTCGAGCGAGTGATCTTGACGGAACTGGGGGCCATAGACAACTCTGCCATCTTCGACGACCCCCGGGACCCTGCCTACAGCATCTCAGCCATCCCCACCCAGAAGATCCGAGGGAAGGTCCTCTTTGTGGTCGGGGAAGCTGACCGTAGCTTCAACAGCAAGCTCTTTGCTGAGCTGGCCATGGCACGGATGCCACCTGAGAACTGCCGCCTCCTCTCCTACCCTGGGGCTGGGCACTTGATTGAGCCTCCTGGGTCACCCCTCTGCAGCATGTCCAACGTTCGGGGCAGCCCCAGACCGGTGGTGTGGGGAGGGGAAGCCCAACCTCATGCCAAAGCCCAGGAACACTCATGGCAGGAGATTGTCCACTTCCTGGAGCTCCATTTGGGGTCTGTCATCACTGCGCAGTTGTGATGGGTGGAAGGGTCTGAGGCTGCCCCGGGGGTTTGTCCCAGCCACTCTATAATAAACTGCAGTGCTCCTGAGCAAGCTGCTGTGGGTGCCCTGCTTTAGCAGAGGGCTTGGACTGGATGGGCTGCAGAGGTCCTTTCCAACCCCACCCTGCTGGGATTCTGAGATCCTGCCACCTGCATCCTTTGCTCATGGCGTGGGGACACCTGAGGATACAGGTCCATGTGCTCTGCAAGGCTCTGCAACCCAATCAGGCTGGGGCTGAAGAGCAGCCCTGTGGAGAAGGCCTTGAGAGGGCTGAGGGGTGAAAAGCTGGAGATGAGCTGGCTCAGAAGCCAATCGTGGCCTGGGCTGATCCCCAGCAGTGTGGGCAGCAGGGGCAGGGAGGGGATTCTGCCTCTGTGCTGAGACCTCACCTGCAGTTCTGGGCACAGCTCTGGAGTCTCAGCACAGCAGAGACGGGGCCCGGGTGGAGCAGGGACCCGAGGCGGCCGCGGCAGTGCTGGCAGGGCTGGAAGCCCTCTGCTGTGAGGCCAGGCTGAGAGAACTGGGGCTGTTCAGCCTGGAGAAGAGAAGGCTCCATGGAGACCTTCTGGTGGCTTAAAGGGGCTGAGAGGGAAGCTGGGGACAGGCTTCTGAGCATAGCCTGTTGTGACAGGCCAAGGGGTGATGGTTTGGAACTAACAGGGAGATGCCAGCTGGAGGGAAGGGAGAAATGTTTGCCCCTGAGGGTGGTGAGAGCCTGTCCCAGGTTGCCCTAGAGAGGTGGGAGCTGCCCCATGCCTGGCACCACTGCAGGTCAGGTTGTTTGGGGCTCTGAGCAACCTGTTCTAGGTGGAAAAAATGCTGAGGCTGGCACCTGGACTGGGCTGAAGGGTAGCATCTGGGCATGTTTGCACCCAGCTTGTGCCAGGGCAGGGTGCAGGAGTTGGCTGTGACCATCACATCAGCAAGGGGAGGGTTGACTCTGTGGAAGCTGCAATAAAGGTAAGACCCAGATGGAAAACTTCCAAGAGAAGCAACCCACAAGGTGCTGAGCAGCCACCTGAGGGGAGCCAGCTCCTGCCTCCCCCTGCCAGGGCACTGCTTCAGCTGGGCTCCAGCTTTCTGTTGGGTGTCTGCCTGCTGTTGGACCACGCTGGCTCCACGGGCACCTCAGGGCACTGGCATCAGAGATTCATAGAATGGCTTGGGTTGGAAAGGACCTTAACATCCAGTTCCAACCCCCTGCCATGGGCAGGGACACCTCCCACTGGCACAGGTTGCTCAAGGCCTCATACAGCCTTGGACACCTCCAGGGCATCCACAACCTCCTTGGGACACATGTTCCAGTGTCTCAGAGCCCCCACGGCACAGCTGCTGGGACCATGACCATGCTGCCATCACCTTAAAGCCACGAGAACGAGGTGCTGGGAAGCAAGCCCAGAGCAAAGGAAGGTGACAGCCAGCCCAAGGGGGGGGCCTGGGGCTCCCCTGGCCCTTTGCAATGCTCAGGAGATTCCTCATTTGCAGGAACAGCTTCTCCTGATTCATCTCCAGAGGACCAAGCACTCTTTGAAGGGCTTTGGTTGCCAGTGGGGCAGAGGCAGGGTGGCAGCCACCATGGAGAGGGGGCATTTGGGGGCATTTGGGGACAACTGCCCTGGCAGCCAGCCCCTAACCCCTCCCTTGGTCCCTTAACGGGCTCCCAGTCCCATGGCTGCCCTGAGGTGTCCACTGGGGAGCCAGATGCCACCACTGTCTCCAACAACTTGCAACAAACAAGGCTGTGTGGCAAGAATGAAGGTGGGCACATGCTAGCCCCTTCCTCCTGCCTGGCTGGCAGCCGGTGCCAGCTCCAGTCCCCGTGCCCTGGCAGGAGTCTCTCCCGTGGCGTTTCTCTGCCCAGCTCCGCGTTCCTGCCCGGTCACCGTGGCACAGCCACGGTGAGGTGACCACAGGGCTGGGGGCAGCGAGGTCACTGGTGGCAGGGGAGCGAGGAGCCCTGGGCAGAGCTCAGGCAGGAGGCACCATCCTGGCACAGCCTCACCAGTCATCTGATCCCTGCTGGGGCTGGGTATAAAACTCCACATCCTCAGTGCTGACCCAGGGAGAACCTGGAGCTCTGGCTGCCACCACCACCACCACCATGGGCCGGAGCTGCTCCTTCCTCCTGCTGCTCCTGCTTTTGTCCCTGTGCCCAGGAGCCACCTTCTCGCTGCTGCGCTACCGCTACGACTGCGGCGACCACGGCATGCAGCTGCAGGCCTACCCCCGGCCTGGCCGCACCGTCCGCTTCAAGGTCATGGGTGAGTGCCCCCCCAAGACCCTCCTCGGGCTGCCTTGTGCCCGGTCACCCCCTGCCCTGAGTGCCCCCCCAGGCTGGTGGTGCCCCCCTGGCAGGATGAACCCAATGGCTGGAAGGAGCTTGGTTGAGAAGCCAGGGAGGGTTTCTGAGGGCTTGCCTACCCCAGGGATCATTGTGGCACTTGGCTGTGCCACCTCAGTCCCACCACCCATACCCGTGGGTGCCCCCACAGATGAGTTTGGCACCCGCTTTGATGTGGCCAACTGCTCCATCTGCCTCCACTGGCTCAGCACCGGTGTGGATGGTGCTGTCACCTTCTCCTCTGGCTACGATGGTTGCCACGTCCTGGTCAAGGTGAGGGTCCTGTCCCACTCGTGGAGCTCCCCAGGTGCTGGAGGTGACTGTCCCTGGGTGACTCCCTCCTGTCCCACCGCAGGGCGAGCGCTACGTGCTGAGGGTGCAGCTGGAGGAGATGCTGCTCAGCGGGGCCATGGCAGCCTTCTATCAACTCAACATGACCTGCCCCAAGCCAGGGAACTACGAGAGCCTCGCGGAGGGCAAGCAGGCTGCTCAGGGCAACGGTGCCCACCAAACCCAGACTGATGTCCTTGTGGCCCTGCCCCAGCCTGGCCTCCTGCACCACCTCTCCCAGTCATCCCTCACCATCTCCAGACCCCACCTCATTCCCCAGGGCCACTCAGAGCAGGCTCACCCCATAGCTCACACCCAGCCTGTCCTGGGGCACCCTGGGCTGCAGCCCCAGCCCCAGCCTGCTTTGGTTCACCCAGGGCCTCCGGCCCAGCCTGGCCAGGCTCACCTGGGCCTTCAGACCCAAACCCAACAGGGCTTAACACGCCCAGGCAGGCAACCCCCAGCCCAGCCTGGCTTGCTCCACCCTGGAGCTCAATCCCAACCAGGGCTTCAGACCCCAAACCGGCCTGGGCTGCTGAACCCTGGAGCTCAAACCCAACCAGGGCTTCAGACCCCAAACCGACCTGGGCTGCTGAACCCTGGAGCTCAAACCCAACCAGGGCTTCACACCCAAAACCGGCCTGGGCTGCTGAACCCTGGAGCTCAAACCCAACCAGGGCTTCATGCCCCAAACCGGCCTGGGCTACTGAACCCTGGAGCTCAAACCCAACCAGGGCTTCACACCCAAAACCATCTGGGGTTGGTTCATCCCGGAGCTCAAACTCAACCAGGGCTTCACACCCAAAACCGACCTGGGCTGCTGAACCCTGGAACTCAAACCCAATCAGGTCTTCATGCCCCAAACCGACCTGGGCTGCTGAACCCTGGGAACTCAAACCCAATCAGGTCTTCATGCCCCAAACCGACCTGGGCTGCTGAACCCTGGGAGCTCAAACCCAACCAGGGCTTCGTGCCCCAAACCGGCCTGGGCTGCTGCATCCTGGAGCTCAAACCCAACCAGGTCTTCTTCAGCCTTGGTTTCAGAGCCCAAACCAGCCAGGGTTTGGACACCACAGTGTCCAGTCTGGCTCAACACACACTGGTGCTCAAACTCAAGCAGGCTTCATCCACTCAGGAGCTCAAGCCCCAAACCCACCGGCCTTCTCTTCCCCTAGCCTTCAGACCCACTACCAAAATGGTCTTCTCCACCCTGGCCTCCAGAACCAAGCTGGGCTGATGCACCCCAGCAGGTCCCGAGGGGATAGCACAGGTCCGGCACTCCAGTCCCGACCAGGGATGGTACGTCCTGGACTTCAGGCTCAGCTCCACTCAGGTCTGGAACGTCCAAGGCTTCAACCCCAAGCCCAGCCTGGTTTCCTGCGTCCTGGGCTTCAATCCCAGGCCAGTCTGCTGCAATCCACAGCTCTCTTCTACCCCTCAGCAGGGGCAGGTAGGTCAATGGGGTGGGATGGAGGCATCTAGATGGGGTTTGGAACCTCCTCGCCCCTGGAGCAGCAGGTCACAGGTGTGAGTGGACACTTGGTGGGGGCAGGAGGGCAGCTTGGCAGGGGGAAGCTTGGGCAGGACAGTGGTTTGGCAGGGGTCAAGCAGATCAGGATGGTGCTCAGGGTGATACCAAGGGGGCAATGTCCCCTCTCTGCCACCCTAGGCACCCAGCTGACGCGGGAGCAGTGCCAGGTGGCAGCGGGGAAGATGCCCTGCGTGGCCCCACAGGGTCGGGAGGCCTGTCTGCAGGCAGGCTGCTGCTACAACGACATGGACCGTGTGACCCCCTGCTACTATGGCAACACAGGTGGGACACTGGGCACGAGCCCTGGGCACACCCCACAGCCTTGGCCAAGACATGCCAAGGGTGCCTGCGGGGCCCATCGGACTGATGGAGCCAATCCCTCGTGTCACAGCCACCGTGCAGTGCCTGCTGGATGGGCACTTCGTGGTGGTGGTGCCACGAGACCTGGGCACCCAACCCTACAACCTGGACAGCGTGAGGCTGGCCAGCAGCCAGCCTGGCTGCGAGCCCCTGGGGCTGAGCGAGGCCTTCGTCATGTTCCGCTTCGCCGTCACCCAGTGCGGCACCACCCTGCAGGTAGGGATGGGAAACCACCACCCAACCCCACCTCAACCCCGCTTGAGGGACCTGGACCCCATGGCTGTGCCTATCACAGGTGACTGAGGACCAGCTGATCTATGAGAACCAGTTGATCTCCACCCTCGATGTTCAAGGGTCCACCCGTGGCTCCATCACCAGGGACAGCATCTACATGTAAGCCAGGACCACCCCCTCCCAGCAAAGCCCACCCAGTTCCAACACCCAGACCAGTCCACCCCATTCCTTACTGATTCTGGCACTGGGAAGCCCTGTGGTGCCCAGCCCCCTATGAAGGGTTGGAGGACAAAGAGGGGCATCCAGCTCTGCTCTGCTCCCCACAGCCTCCAAGCTCGTTGCATCTACAATGCCAGTGACCTCCTGCCACTCCAGGTAGAAGTGGCTGAGCCTCCCACCTCCACCTCCTTGGCCATGCTGGGGCCACTGGGGCTCCAGTTACGCATTGCCACTGGTGAGTAGCCCACTTAGGACTAGAGGAAATGGCCTCAAGCTGGCCCAGGGGAGGTTCAGGTTGGACACGAGGAGAAATGTCCACACTCAAATGGGTTGTCAAGGTCTGGCCCAGGCTGCCCAGGATAGTGGTGGAGTCTCCACCCTTAGTTTCAGAGCCATGGAGATGTGGTCCTGAGGGCCACGGTTTAGAGGTGCTGTGCTGGGTTAAGGGTTGGACTCCATGAGCTTGGAAGGTCTCCTCCAACTCAAACAATTCTGTGATTCCATAACCCACTGAACCTCCACCTGCTCAGCCTCTCACCCTTCCCACAGATGAGACCTACAGCTCCTACCACCCCAGTGGTGACTACCCCTTGGTGAAGGTTCTGCGGGACCCCATTTACGTGGAGGTTCGCCTCCTGCAGAAGACAGACCCCAACCTGGTGCTGGTCCTGCACCACTGCTGGGCAGCCCCCAGCACCAACCCAGCGGCCGAGCCCCAGTGGCCCATCCTGGTGGACGGGTGAGCAGGGTAGGGGACAACAGGAAGATGGAGAGCTGTGGGCTGGTCACTTGCATCAACCAAGGGCCCTTCTTGCACATCCAGGTGTCCCTTCACAGGGGACAACTACAGGACACAGCTCATATCCGTGGGCCCAGCCTCCCCACAGTTGCCCTTCCCAAGCCACTACCAACGCTTTGCCATCTCCACCTTCACCTTTGTGGAGTCCCCCTCCATGGCAGCGCTGGAGGGAGAGGTGAGTGGAGCAGCATCAACCCAAAAGGCTTGCTCATGACCTTCAGAGGTCCTCTTGAGCTCCTCAAGTGTTGGCAACCTCCTGTCGCTGATGGTGGCCCACTTCTGGTTTCCAGGTGTACATCTCCTGCAGCGCTTCCGTGTGTCACCTGGCCCAGACTGAGCCCTGCCGCCCCTCCTGCCAGCTTGGGGTGCCCTCACGTAAGTCTGGGAGCCACCAGCTCCCTGGGGAACCTTCACCTGCCTCTCAGCTTTCCGTGCCAACTCCCTGCCCCTCTCCAGGAGCACGTCGGTCTCCAGAGGACAAGAGGACAGCTGAAACCATGGGGATGGTCACCTCCCAAGGAGGTGTCATCTTCCCAAAGGTCCTCAAGCTGCACAGAGGATGAGACCAAAGGTACTGGGTGAGTAGTACTTCAACTTCCTAAACCTCTCCTTCATCCCAGCTCTAACTCACTCTCCTTTTCCTCCTCTTCCTCCAGCACAGCTGCTGCCTCCAGCCAGATGCTGCTGGACATGTCCAGGCAAGCTGGAAAAATAAACCAGTGCCCAGCATGGCTTGGTCTGTTCCTGGGGAGGGGTGGGAAGTGGAGGGTCCCCTGTCCCCACCTCAGGGCTGGCAGCGTCCACAATCCCCCCAGCTCCAGAATCATCAAATCCTTTGGGCTGGAAGAGGCCTTTCAGGTGATGGAGTCCAACCTTTCACCCAGCACCATCAAACCATGGCCCTGAGCACACAGCTCCAGGGCTCTGAAACCTCTCCAGGGATGTGGACTCCACCACTGCCCTGGGCAGCCTGGGACAGGCCTTAGCAACCTTCAAGGGCAAGAAATTGTTCCTCATGCCCAACCTAAACCTGGGGCAACTTGAGGCCATTTCCTCTTGTCCTATCACTTGTTTCCTGGGAGAAGTGCCCAACCTCCACATGGCTCCAGGTCTCCCTCAGCCTCTTCTCCAGCCTTAACAACCCCAGGTCCCTCAGCTGTTCCTCACCAGACTTGTGCTCTAGACCCTTCCTGAGCCTCATTCCCCATCCCACCCTATACCCCTCCCTCCTCTGTGTGACACCCCAGAGCCTTCCTCCCATGCTGAGGATGACAGTGGGGGCTGCCACACACCCCTCTGCTCAACAGCTTCTTTTATTTCCTTAATGAAACTACAGAACTGCTTACAAAACCCTTCACGATCTTCCCTCTCCCACCCTCCTTCCACACATCCAAGGCCACAAAGATTCACTACCCAGCCAGGTTGGAACCTTTTTTGTTGCATTAGCTACAGCCACAAAGCAGAACCTAAAAGCCACACACACAAAACAAAGCAAAAACAACACAAAAGGTGGAGGGGACACACAAAAAAAAAACAAAAGAAGGAAACTAAACCAAACCAAACATCTCTGGAGCAAGGAGAAGGTCACAGTCAACTTCTCTTCTGCTAAACAGCTACAGCAGGGAGCCTGGAGATGTAATGAACCACTTGTCTCCCTCCCACCACCCCTCCCACCCCCAACTAAGCCCCAAATTC
>WAAF01002400.1:286365-298172 GCA_013400475.1 Tricholaema leucomelas
AACGGAACGCCTAGGGACTGAGGAGGGGACAGGGTGGGGTGGGGGCACATGGGGGGAGCGAGGTGACCTAGTGGGGGTCTGCTGCGTGGGGACAGACACAGCAGTGGCTTCCTCCCACTCCCTCTTCTGGGGCAGGGGGCACCAGAGTTGTGGCCCCCCCATCTCAGCCAGGCCCATGCCCTTGGGCAGGGCGGGCACCGTGTCCTGCTGACGCTGATGCTAAAGATAGCTGGAGAGGTGGCAGCGGGGGGTGGGGGTGGGACACCAGGTCTGGGCTTGCTGCTGCAGGGCCACAAGTGTCCCCTCCCACTCAGGACACCCCAAAAGCTGGTGGAGGTGACCCCAAAAAAATATGAGGTAGACCTCAAAGATCAGAGGGGGGGCACCCTAAAGGTCACAAATGGGGACACCCCAGAGTCAGCTGGGGGAAACCTCCTGCCTCTAACTGTACCCTGATTCTGGGCTGGTGCCCAGAGGTGGCAGTGGTGGCCCTGGCATAGAGTGGAGGGACAATGTCCTGTACCTTAGGGTCCCACCTTGCTGTCCCTCACCCCACAGAGACCCCCAATCCCCAGAGCAGAGGCAGGACACAGGATGGAGTGTGCCATGGGTCACCGGGCTCTGATGGTCCTGCTGCTGTGGGTCCCTGTCCTTGGAATGGTGGCAGCACGGGATGATGGCCAAGGCAAGTTTCGTGGCCATGCCACCAGCGATGACCTGCTGTCACGGCTGGGTCGAGCCACCTGGCAGACGCTGGAGGGCTGGATGGGCTCTCAACCCCTGCATCTGATGGCTGAGGTGAGCTCTGGACCGCGGGGAACCATCCCTAGGGACACAAGACAGGCTGCATCCCACCTGCATCCACCCCACACCGCCTCCTTAACCCCCTTCTTCCCCCACAGAGCCTCTCTGCCACCTTCTGGATCCTATCCTCGGGCGTCTCGGTGGCCTTGACCATGCTCTGCGGCATCCTGGGTGACCTGCTGGCTGCCACCGGTTTCACCGGTGAGTTGAGGAGCCCCAGGGTGGTGGTGAGGAAGGACGCTGTGGTGTCTTGGCCACTTGGTGACACTTCGCATCCCTGGCACAGGGGACCGGCTGGTGCGGACGGCGGCGCTGGGTCCTAGCGAGGTGCAGCGGGTGCTGGTCTGGGCTCTGGTGGCCCTGGTGGGTTCCTGGCTGCTGTCATGGCTGCGGGGGCTGGTGTTGCCCATCCTCCGCTGGGTGAAGATCTTCTGCTTCTTGGGGCTTTTCCTGAACGTGGCAGCTTCCCAGGAGACCCCCACGGCCAAAGCAGGGATGTTGTTTGGGCTCTGGCTGCTCTACACCCTACTGGAGAAGCTGGGGAGACCCCCAAGTTCCAGCAGCCACCTGGACAAGGCTGTGCGCAGCCTGGAGTGGAAGGTGGAGGAGCTGCAGCGGAGGCAGACTTGGGGGGGACCTCGTAACCGTGAGGAATGACACTCCACCCCCCCCAAAAAGGAGGGACAGCCCCAGCGTACCCCATTTATCATGTGTCCCCCTACCCCAAGCATGCACCCTCTCTGCTCTGCCCCCCTCCCCACCCCCAGTTCTCCCAGTGGGGTCCTGTTCTCCCACCAGTGCCCACCACACCCTATGGTGCCCCACACCTTGCTGGAAGTGCCCCTCCCACCCCCCAAAATTTGGGACACAGGTGCCACAGTGCCTTTGCCCAACCAAAAGTGCCTTTACCGTGGGGGCATGGTGGTGGTGGTCGTGTCCTCAGGTGGTCCTCTGCCCCCAGCCCCAAATCCAACCTTCCATGCAGTCTGGGGGACACAGAAAGAGTGTCCCCAATGTCCCCAACCCCACTACCCCTCAGCCTGCTGGTCTTGTGCCCCTGACATGCAGAGGGATGCCCAGCTCTCCAGCCAGGGAATGTCCCCAACACAAACAGGAGGGGGGAGGACTGCCAACAACTCTGCTATAGCACAGGGAAGTGGGGAAGTGTTTGGAGGGGGTCACAACTTCTTACCCCCCCCCCCCAGGGCTCCCTCAGCCCTCTGATGGTCTTCTGCTGCTTTTTTGATAAATGGATCTGAATAAAAACGGTTTGGACCCAGAGCTGGCTCGGATCTGGGGGCCAGGGGAGGGGCAAGGGGAGTGTGAGGAGGAGGAGGAGGAGGAGGAAGAAGAGGGCTGCCCTCCAGTTCCTCCCAGTATCCCCCCCAGTTGACTTGACTGCTGTGGAACTGGAGAGGATGGAGAGCAGGTGGTGTGAGGGCTCTGGTCCTGTTCATATGTGTCATGGATGGGACTGGGGCGGGAGTGAGAAGTGGGATGGGGAGCAGGGAATGGGATTGGGGGGTGGGATGGAGATGAGACTGGGGAGTGAGGGAGTAGGGATGGGTTGGGTTGGGGTTGGATGGGAATGGGAATGAAGAGTAAGATGAAGGTTGGGTTAGGATGGGGAATGGGATGGAAGGCAGGGGTAGGAATGGGAATGGGGGGAATGGTGTGGGAGTAGGGAGAGGGTTGGAGACAAGATGTGATTGGGACAGGATGAGAATGGGGTGGGAATGGGAAGGGGATGGGACAGAGATTGGGGATGGGTTGGGATTGGATAGAAATGAGGAGTGGGGTGAAGGTGGGATGGGGATGGGTTTGGGTTTGGGTAGGAAACTGACGATGGGGAAGAGACATGGAGAGCAGGGAATAAGAACGGGATGGGGAACAGACATGGGGAGCAGGATCCCCTGCTGCCCAGGAAGTGGGCAGTAGGAATCGGAAGGGGATGGGGAGCAGGGATTGGAATGCGGTGGGGAATGGGGTGGAAGCTGTGACAAGGCTGGGTCTGGCTTTAAGGAACGGGGATGGAGCGGTGCCCGGCGCTGCTCGGGGCCGGTGTTTAGGACCCGGCGGGACGAGGCGGTGCCGGTGCCCGGTCCCGCCCCGGCCCCATTGTCTGGGCGCGGAGGCGGAGGGACGGGACCGGCGGTGGCTGCTCGTACGGACACGCCGCGGAGCCCTCCCGGCCATGGCTCCCGCACCGGCCCCGGGACCGGCCCCGGGGACCCGGTTAGCGCTGCTGGTCGCCACCTTGATCTGCGCCTCAGGTGAGCCACGGGGAACCGGCACCGCGAACCGGTACCGCGAACAGGCACCGCCGCGGGCAGTGCCGGCAGCCCGCAGCCGAGCTCCGCACCCGATGGCGGAGGATCTCCGCCTCGATCCCCTCTTACGATCCCGGGCGATCCGCTCCCCTCCTCCCGCATTCGGGATCGCCGGGGGCTGCTCCTCCCGTTGCCGGGATCCCGGGGGGATCTGTGCCCCCTCTGCAGCTTGGGATCACCCTGGATCCCGAAGGGATCTGCTCCCCTTCGCTCCTCTGCGATCCCGAGAGGATCTTTTCTCCCATCTCCACCTGGGGTCCCCCGGGATCGTGAGAGGGGATCCAGGCGGGGATCTCCCCCCAGAAAGAAGGTGGGATCCGCTGGGATCTTGAAGGGAATCTCTTCCCCATCCCCTGCGGGATCCCTGCGGTCCGAGAGGATCCGCTTCCCACGAGATTTGCCTCGATGCTCTCCCCGCTCCCCGGATCCCTCGGGATCTGCCCCCCAGGGAGCTTCTCCACCTCCCATGCCCACGGGGAGCTGGGGATCGGGTGGGATCCACCCCCGGGTCCGTGGGTAAAACCCTGCCCGAGGCATCCCGGCAGCACCGGGTGGATCCCCCTGCCACGGGCAGAGCCTGACCAGTGTCGTTACCGGGCAAGGGGCTGCCAGGTCTGGGGGGAACCTCCCATGTCCCCTCGGTGCTGGTCCCCCTCAACAGTGACCCTTCCCCCCACTACTGGTTCCCCAGTGCTGCTGCCCCCACTAACCCTGGGTGCCACCCACCCTTCAGCACCCACTCCCGAGGGGCACAGGAGGGGCTTGCCATAGTGCAGCATCACACAGGGGACACCATCTGGGGACGTGGGGTGACCCTGTCCCCAGAGGAGGCCTGGATGGCTCCAGGGGAGAGGGGGCGCCCTCCACGGTGCCACGGCAGTGCCAAAGCCAGGTGCCGAGCTGCAACCTCAGACGCGGAGGTGAGCACAGAGACCCTCCTTTGCCCTTGGTGGCCACCGAGGCTGGTGACGCCACCCTTGTCCTCGCAGCGAGAGGTGACGGGGACCCCCCGGACCCCGTGTACCTACCGGTGGACCTGGAGGTGCTCGGCGTGCCCGAGTACTACCGGCTGCAGCGGGCAGACCAGGACGTGCCCACCAACAGCTCCCTGCACACCCGCACCGACACCTACCTGCTGCTGTCACACGGCTCTGCCACCCAGCCCCTGCTGCAGGCCACCTACCCACCCTTCAGCACCCGGCAGGTAAAACGGCACCCCCCTGCCACCCTCTGCCAGCCCGGGGCGGTTTGGCCTGGGCACCCTGTCACCATCCTGGCGTCTCTCTGCAGGAGGTGCCGGTGGAGAGCCCAGCAGGGAGGGCTGGTTGGGCCATCCGCGCTGTGTCACTGGAGAGCGCCGTGTCCCCGGCAGAGCCCTTCGCCCGGGTCCTCTTCCACCTGCAGGGTGCTGACTGGATGCCCGGGCAACGCGACCACCCTGGGCAGCAGCACCACCCCAGGGAGTGGGACCACCTCGGGCAGCAGCACCGTCCTGGGGAGCAGAACTACGCCAGGGAGTGGAGCCGCTCCGGGCAGCAGGTCCACCTTGGGCAACGGGACCAGCACGGGGAGCAGAACCACCCCAGGCAGCAGGACCAATCCAGGCAAGAAAACCACGCTGGGGAGTGGGACCACCCCGGCAAACGGGAGCACCTTGGCCACTGGGATCACTCCGTGGAGCCAGACCACCACAGGGAGTGGGACCTTCCCTGTGTCACCCTCCATGCCCACCACCGTGGCCGGGTAGCCCGTGGGACGTGCCGCTTGCAGGTCAGTGCCACCCACCGCGGCTGCAGCCCACGACACCACCTTGCTCATCCCCTTACCCTAAGCCCACTCTCTCCTCCAGGCACCCTTGGGCGCCTGTGTGGTGGAACTGGAGATCCCTCCACGCTGGTTCTCCCCACCAGCCCCCGCCCCCCGCAGCCGCCGCCGGGCAGCCGAGCCCCCCGAGCCGGCTGAGCTGCGCTACGGCCTGGTGGCACCGGGGGACTGCGGCCGTGCCGGTGGCCGGGAGCGAAGCCACGGGGAGGCACCGCGGCACCTGGGGACGCTGGAGCTGCGGGTGGCCGAGCCGGCGCGGCGCCAGGAGGTCCGCCTAGACGACAAGGTCCTGCTGCGGGTTCCCGACGCCACCCTGCGCCCCGGGCAGCGCTTCACTGCCACCGTCAGCCTGCGGCACAACTTCACCGCCGACCAGTTGACCCTCCGGTGAGACCTCCTGGGGTGGGTGAGGAGACCTCGGTGTGGAGGGTACCCCCGTGCTGGGACGCTGTGTGACAAGGGGTCTGGTGGCAGGATCAAGGCGAAGAAGGGGCTGCAGGTGGTGGCTGCCCGTGCTGGGGACAGCAGCGCTTGGAGCACCCAGCTGGAGCACAGCCGAGGTCCCAAGCACTCGATGGCCGTGGTGACCTGCCAGCGGAGAGGGGACAGTGAGTGGAGGTAGGTGTGGCACCACTGGGACCCTCAGTGTGGGAGTGGGGACTTGGACACCGTGGCCCAGTACAGCCCAGTAGGGCCCAGACAGAGAAAAGGGGACCTGTGTGTGGCACTGCTCCAATCCCAGTATAACCCAGTTGGTACCTTGTCTGTTACTGGGGACAGCTGGAGCAGGACTTGTGTGTGGCTTGCTGGCATCCCAGTGTGGCCCAGCTGGAGCACGGGGACCTGTGCATGATATTGTTCCCATCCTGTTATGGCCCAGGGGGACTTGTGCATGGTATTGACCCCAGCCCAGTATGACCCAGTATGGTCCAAGGGAACCTGTGCATTGCACTGCCCCCATCTCAGTATCCCCCAGCGTGGCCCAAAGGGATGTTATGTGTTGCACTGTTCCCATTCCAGTACAGCCTGGGGGACTTGTGCATGACAGTGTCCCTGTCCCAGTATGGCCCAGGCAGAACAAAACTGACCTGTGCATGGCACTGCCCCCAGCCCAGTATGACCCACACAGAGCAGGCTTTCCCATGTGGCTCAGGGAACCTGTGCAGTGCACCATTCTCATCCCAGTGTGGCTCAAAGGGACCTATGCTTTGTCCCACTCCCATCCCAGTATGGCCCAGGCAGAGCAGGGGACCCTGTGCTTTGCCCAATCCCCATCCCAGTATGGCCCAATGGGGTGACTGGGGGGGCACAGGGCAGCCCTGACCCTCATTTGATGGCCCAGGGTGACCGACTTGGCTGCATTCCTGCTCCTGGATGTGGTGGTGGAGAATGGGACCGGGGGCCTGGCACCGGTACGACCTCTGACCTGGCAGGTGGAATACCCTGGGCAGGACCCCGAGGCCCAGAAGGACAAACTGGTTTGGGAGGTCCAAGTGTCCGAGAGGGACGTCCGAGCCCTCGTCCCCTTGGTGCAGGTAGGGGCATGAGATGTGTCCTGTCCTGCTGAGCCCTGGGATCCCTGTCCTGCTGAGCCCACACACACTCAGGACACCTCTCCATGGCACACACTCTGCTGAGCCCATCCAGAACTGGTGATACCACTGCCCCCATTACCCACCCCACTAAGCCCACTCAGGACTACTGACACCACTGTCCCGCATTATCCACCCTAGTAAGCCCACTCAGCACTACTGACACCATTGTCCCCCATTATCCACCCTAGTAAGCCCACTCAGGACTACTGACACCACTGTCCCCCATTATCCACCCTAGTAAGCCCACTCAGGACTACTGACACCACTGTCCTGCATTATCCACCCTAGTAAGCCCACTTAGGACTACTGACACCATTGTCCCCCATTATCCACCCTAGTAAGCCCACTCAGGACTGCTCACACCACTTTCCCCATTACCCACCCCACTAAACCCACTCAGGACTGCTGACACCAGTGCCCCCATTACCTACCCTAGTAAGCCCACCTAGAACTGCTGACACCAGTGCCCCCATTACCCACCCCACTAAGCCCACTCAGAACTGCTCACACCACTTCCTCCATTACCCACCCCACTAAACCCACCCAGAACTGGTGACACTGCTGTCCCATCCCACTGCCCCCCAGTCCCATGAGGATGAGGCTCTCAACGCTGCTGTGTCCCCCCTTTCCCAGGAACTGGAGATCCTAAACACAGCCCCCCTGACCGGGGTCCCTCGGTCCGTAGCGGTCAGACTGGTGATGGTGGCAGCTGGGGGTGGCATCACCGAGCTGCCCGAGCCCCCGCGCTGCGAGTCAGCCGACAAGCAGGTGCTGCAGGTGAGCAGGGCCCTGGCACCCCAGTGCCATACCACTACCCTAACCTGTCAGTAGAGAAGGCAGTGAAGGGGACAAGGATCTGGGGGTCCTGGTGGGTGGAAGGATGGCCATGAGCCAGCAGTGTGCTCTGGTAGCCAGGAGGGCCAATGCCGTTCTGGGCTGGATTAGAAGGGCTGTGGTTAGTAGGTCGAGAGAGGTTCTCCTGCCCCTCTGCTCTGCCCTGGTGAGGCTGCATCTGGAGTACTGTGTCCAGTTCTGAGGTCTCCAGTTCAAGAAGGAGATAGAACTGCTTGAGAGAGTCCCGTGCAGAGCCACAGAGATGCTGAAGGGAGTGGAATGTCTCTCATGAGGAGAGGTTGAGGGAGCTGAAGCTCTTTAGCTTGGAGCAGAGGAGCCTGAGGGGTGACCTCATTCATCTTGATAAAGATTTGTAGGGTAAGTGCCAGGAGGCTGGAGCCAGGCTCTGCTCAGTGCTGCCCAGTGCCAGGACGAGGGACAATGGGTGGGAGCTGAGGCATAGGAAGTTTCATGTGAACATGAGGAGGAATTTTTATCCCTGTGAAGGTGCCAGAAGCCTGGAACAGGCTGCCCAGGGGAGTTGTGGAGTCTCCCTCTCTGGAGACAGTCAAAACCTGCCTGGGTGTGTTCCTGTGTGACCTGCTCTGGGTGACCCTGCTCTGGCAGCGGGGGTTGGACTGGATGAGCTTCGGAGGTCCCTTCCAGCCCCTGACATTCTGTGGTTCTGCGCTCTGGGCTGCTACCCACAGCCCCTCCCTCTGTGTGCCCCCCCCCCGCCAGGTCTCAGATTCCTGTGATGCCGTGTTCGTGGGGGGCAAGGAGAGCAGGGGCGCTCGGGGGGCCCGGGTGGAGTTTTGGTGGCGCCGGCTCCACGCCTCGCTGAGCTTCAGCGTCTGGGCACCGCTGCTGCCGCTGCGTGTCCAGCTGGGTGACACCGTGCTGGAGCAAGTCAGGGGCTGGCGGCTGCCAGCTGTCCCGGACAGGTGAGTTGGGTGCCACCCACGGGGAAGTGGTGCCGACGCGGGGTCACTGTCACCATAGGGGAGCTGAGGGGGCGGGGGCCGAGCACCAATGCGCTCGTAATGTGCATTGCTGGTGTGATGTGGCACTTGTGGCATGTGGCCCCTTGTGCCAAGGCTTGGGGTGGGCACTCTGGCCCTCTTGAGACCTGTGGCACTCGTGACATGTGGCACTGCCCCACTGAGCCCCGAGGGCACCCGTGAGATGCGCTCCTGCCATGCTGAGTCCTGTGGCACTCATGATACGTGTCCCTGCCCTATTGAGTCCCCACACACTCATGACACATCCTCCCCATGGCAACCTAAGCCCACTCAAGATTGGTGGACACTACTGTTCTCATCCACCACACCACTGAGCCCACCTGGGACTAGTAATACCACTGTCCCCAGCACCCACCTCACTGAGCCCACCCAGGACTGGTGACACCACTGTCCCCAGCACCCACCTCACTGAGCCCACCCAGGACTGGTGACACCACTGTCCCCAGCACCCACCTCACTGAGCCCACCCAGGACTGGTGACACCACTGTCCCCAGCACCCACCTCACTGAGCCCACCCAGGACTGGTGATGCCACTGTCCCCACCATCCACCCCACTGAACCCACACAGGGCTGGTGACACCACCATCCCCACCAGTCACCCCACTGAGCCCACCTGAGAGTAGTAATACTGCTGTCCCCACCACCCACCCCACTGAGCCCACCCAGGCCTGGTGACACTACTCTGTGTGTGTGTGTCCCTAGTGGCCCAGCAGACACGGAGGACCCTGGGGAGGAGGCTGAGCGGCGGGCACGGGGCTGCAGACCCCAGTACCAACGCACGGGGGTGAAGGTCCTGGCACACTTTGTGTCCCACCCCCTCGATGGTGGCCGTCACCTCTCCTACCTACCCGGTCCCCAATGGCTTCTGGATGTCACCCACCTGGTGGCCAGCTGGACACGGGTGCAGGACCCACGGGTGGCCTCGCTGGAGGGGGGGACTGTGGTGGTTGGCAGAGAGCCTGGGGTCACCTCTGTGGAGGTAGGTTTGGGGGTGGTTGGGTGCAGGGCATGGAGGTGGGCTCCTGGGGGGTTGGAGAAGGGTCCTGGAGAGGAATGAGGGGGGCCTGAGGGGACCAAGGGCTGGAGGGGAGGGTGGAAGGGATGTCCTGGGAGATGCAAGGGTTGGAAGGGGGTGCTGAGGAGTGCAAGGGCTGGAGGGGGGAGATGGTTCTGGAGGGGTGAAAGGGCTGGAGAAAGGGTTCCAGGTGCATCGAGGGGCTGCAAGGGGCAGTCCCAGAGGGGTACAGAGGTTGGGGGGACAGTCCTGGAGGGGGGTAGGGCTGGAGAGGGAGTCCTGGGGGCATGCAAGGGCTTGGAAGGGGTTTCTGAGGGCATGAAGGGGCTGGAGGGAGGAGTCCTGGGGAAGAAGGGTTGGGGGGGGGGCTGGAGGAGAAGCTTTAGAAACAGAGACAGAGGATTGAAGTGGGTCCTGGGGGGTAGAGGGGAGCTGGGGGTTGCAGAGGGGTCCTGGGGGGACCTAGGGGAATGCAGGGGCTGGAGAGATGGAGCTGAGGGGGCTGGAGAGGGGTGGCAGNTTGGGGTTGCAGAGGGGTCCTGGGGGGACCTAGGGGAATGCAGGGGCTGGAGAGATGGAGCTGAGGGGGCTGGAGAGGGGTGGCAGAGGTTGGAGATAGGGAGGCTACAAAGTCTGGGGGCTCACCAGTTTCCTCTCCCCTCCCAACCCTGTGCCCCCCAGGTCCGCTCCCCTCTCTCGGACTCCATCCTGGGGGAGCAGATGGTGGTGGTGTCAGAGGAGAAGGTGACAGTGACAGAACTGCGTGCCCAGGTGGTGGCTGGGCTATCCCTGGCACTGCGGGCAGAGCCAGGTCACCCTGGCATGGTCACAGCCACCGCCATGGGGACGATCACCTTGCGTGCCCCCAAGCAGGTGAGAGGGGTGGAGGGAAGGGGGGGCGGAGGGTACTTCTGGGTGCTTGGCGTCTCCAAGCCTAGCGTCACCCCCACCCCTGGTGTCAACCCACCTGGCATCCCTGGCAGGAGGCAACGCTGTCGGTCTGGCTGGTCTTCTCCGACCACACGCTGGCCCCGCTGGAGCTCTACGGCTGGCAGGATGCCACCTTGACCGTCACCACCTTGGACCCCTCAGTGGCCACCGTTGGAGGCTCGCCCGGTGGCCCCTCTGCTCGCCCGTGGGTGGTGGCAGAGGGACCGGGGCGAGGGGCACTGCTGCAGCTCAGCCTGTACCCACCAGACGCTTGCCGTCGGGGCCGTCACCGGGCAGCCGCCTTGGGCACCGCCACCGCGTGGCTTGAGGTGGGGCTTGGCCAGCACCTGCCCACCGCTGGCAGCCCTCGACCCCGAGGGGGTGGTCGCCCCCGACCCAGCTCGCCCTTCCCGAGAGCCGAAGGGGCCATGTCGGGAGAGGCAGTGACGGCAGCCAGCGAGCCGCGGCGGAGGGACCCTGCTGGGGTAGGACCTGCGGCCACCAAGCTCCAAGGGATGGGGTCTTCTTCAGAAGAGGAGGAAGAGGAGGAGAAGGAAGGCTACGGCCACAACAACCGCGCGGGTGGGGTGGAAGAAGAGGAGGAAGATGAGATGGTGAAGGCTCCCCAGCGGGTCACCGACCTGGAGATCGGCATGTACGTGCTGCTGGGGGTCTTCTGCTTGGCCATCTTCATCTTCTTGGTCAACTGCATCTTCTTCGTCCTCCGCTACCAGCAGAAGGAGCTGCCCGACGGTGCCAGCTCTGCCCCTTCAGCCCCCCAGCCCCATAACTGGGTTTGGTTGGGCACTGACCAGGAAGAGCTGAGCCGGCAACTGGACCGGCAGCAGCCGGAGCCCCCCGGCAGCAAACCGGGCACCGACAGCGGCCGCTGCTGCTGTGGGGTGCCCCCGGGCACCACCGCGCCCGGCTCGGAAGCTGAGGGTCCCCCCCCTGATGCCCCCACACCTGAAGCTCCTCTGCCTCGTAAAGAGGGGGGGACGCCAGGGGGTGGCCGGAGGAAGAGGGTGGAATTTGTCACCTTTGCCCCGCCCCGGGTGCCCGAGGAGCCCCCTCCCCAGCCTGCCCCCAACGTCCAGTCCATCCTGGTGGCCAGCGAGGATGACATCCGCTGGGTGTGTGAGGACATGGGGCTGAGGGACCCCGAGGAGCTCAGGAGCTACATGGAGAGGATCCGAGGTAGCTCCTGACCGCGGAGGGCTTCCCCCAGCGCCCCTCCCACCCCACCAACCAAACCAGTAAGGGACCAACCTCCTCCCAGTATCCCCCCACCTCTCGACCCCACCCTCTACCTACAGCAGGCTGTGCTGCTCCTGGGGACCACCTTGGTGACCTCAATCCTAGCCCAGTGAGGCCACCCAAGGGACCAGCCCCAGCTGCCTGCAAAGGCAGGGAGGGGTTCTCCACCTAGCTCAGAACCTCCTTAGTCGGGGG
>WAAF01002400.1:298178-315230 GCA_013400475.1 Tricholaema leucomelas
CCACCCCCATCTGTTTTTTTGTACGACTTGACATTTTCTACCTGTGCTGCCGTGAGGGGCTGTTAATTTATGGGAGATTTTTAACTCTGACCTTTGGGCTGAAAATAAAAGGGATTCAAAAACTCCAAGAATGGTGCTGAGGTGGCTGCTCCCTACTCTTCCCACCCAAGGAATGGTGGAGTGATGGAATCGTTTGGGTTGGGAAAGGGCTTCGAGGTTATTAGAGCCCAACCTTTAACCCAGCACTGCCAGGGCACCACCAAACCATGGCCCTCAGCACCCCAGCTCCAGGACTCTGAAACACCTTTAGGCATGGGGACTCCACCACTGCCCTGAGCAGCCTGGGGCAGGCTATGAGAGCTTTTCCATGAAGGGGTTTCTTCATGTCCAACCTAAACCTCATGGTGCCCTGGCCCTCAGCACCTCAGCTGCAGGGCTTTGAAACCCCTGCAGGGATGGGGACTCCACCACTGCCCTGAGTGGCCTGGGACAGCATTTGGGAATGCTGATGCTGAGGTGGCTGCTCCACCTTCCCAGGGAATCATGGAGTCACAGAACTATTTCAGTCAGAAAAGTCCTTCAAGAGGATCAACTCCAACCATTCTCTTAACTCTGCCAAGGCTGGTGCCAAACTCAGGTCCTCAGCAGCACACTTCTGCCTCCTTGAAACACCCCTAGGGATGGGGACTCCATCACTGCCCTGGGCAGCCTGGGAAAGGCTTTGAGAGCTTTTCCATGAAGAGGTTTCTTCATGCCCAACCTAAACCTCATGTTGGTCTGGCTTTGCAGCAACCCATTGGTTGTTCTCTTGGGAAGAGATCTTTAAGGTCATGGAGCCCAACCCTGAACACAGCCCTGCCAGGGCACCTCCAAACCACATCTCTCAGCACCACAGCTCCAGGGCTCTGAAACCCCTCCAGGCATGGGCACTCCACCACTGCCCTGGGCAGCCTGGGACAGGCCTTGACAGCCCTCAAGGGCAACAAATTGTTCCTTATGTCCAACCTAAACCTCCCCTGGGGCAACTTGAGGCTGTTCCCTCTTGCCCTGGCACCTGTTCCTTGGCTGCAGAGCCCAACCCCCACCTGTCTCCAGCCTCCTTGCAGGGAGCTGCAGAGAGCCAGAAGCTCTCCCCTCAGCCTCCTTCTCCAGCTCCCTCAGCTGCTCCTCACCATTCCTGTTCTCCAGACCCTTCCCCAGCTTTGTTGCCCTTCTCTGGACCTGCTCCAGCCCCTCAATGTCCTTCCTGGAGTGAGGAGCCCAGACCTGAGCCCAGGATTGCAGCAGTGCCCAATCCAGGGGAAAATTCCTGCCCTGCTCCTACTTGGAACCAACATGTCACATCCTGTCACTCTTCCAGAGCAGGGAATGGAGGATGGAAGTGTGGTGCTGGGATCACCATGGGTATGGATCAGCTCTGCCAGGCTCCTGGGGACATGCTCCTGACATTGACTCCATGTGGGGACAAACACAGCAGCCGGTCACGGGGGCTGGACCTGGGCCAGCCCAGGTAACCTTGGGGCAAGGGACCTGTTAGCGCTTGGACTCAGTCCTGAAGGCCTTTTCCAACCTAAATGGTTCCACCATTCCATTCCACAACCATTCCTCCCTGCTCTGCCATGAGGAAGAGGCTGATGCCTTCATCCTCCTCCTCCATCCCTCCATCCCCAGCACCCAGGATGAGGGAGCACCACCCCAACCTGGTCCTCTCCCACCATGGCTGGTCCCTGATCATCCCTCAAACACCAGCCAAGTGTCTTCTGCAAGAGCAGCCACCAGCAATGGCTCAGCAGGTCTCTTTATTCAGAGGAACCCTCCAGTGTCCCCCGGTTTGTCCCACTGGCCCCAAGGCACCCCCAAATCACCTTGGATGATGGCAGGAGTCACCTCACCTCTGTCACCCTGCTCCTTACAGTCTCCTCACTCTACCCACCTGTCACCTTCTCTCCACCTCACACTGAGCCATCTTCACAGCCCCCCAGCCCCAAAATCCCATTGAGATGGGGTGACAGCTCTGGCTGGAGGTCCTGTCCCCATCCCTCTCCTGCTGGCACTGGGACCACCACCACTGTCCCCAGGGAAAGGTGACGATGCCTTGTCACTCTTCCTGGCACCACATCAGTCTTCTTCTGGCCCCAGGGAGGGGTGTGGGGCAGCCAGCAGTGGTGGGTGGCTCTGGTAGTGCCTGGAGGTCCAGCTGAAGAGGAGGCAGTTGATCAGCTGGATCCCCACCAGCAGGAAGAAGTAGTTGTCCATCCGGCAGTGGTTGGTGCTCCCTGTGAGGAAGAGGGTGGTAAGAGTGCAGGGAGGATGGCCCTGAGGACACCTCCACAGCCCACATCCCATCCCCACCTGGGCACAAAAGCAGCCCCAGGAGGAGGTGACGCCCATATCCTCAGGCCAGAGCTCACCTGGGTCCTTTGGGCAGTGCATCCACCCATGGGTGGGCTGCGAGAGGAGGCTCAGCAGCCCCTCCCCCAGCAGGGAGCCCAGCCCAGAGGTGAAGAAGAAGAGTCCCATAACAGCTCCTTTCATGGACTTGGGGGCCTCAGTGTAGGCAAACTCCAACCCTGTGCAGAGAAGACAGGGCAAAAGTTGGACCCCTCGAGGCTTCTTCCACCCAACCCAACCCAACCCAACCCAACCACTGTGCCGGGGTTGCTGTGGTGGCTGCCTCCAGGGGGCATGGCTCACCGGAGATGCTGATAAAGAGCTCGCTGATGCTGAGGAGAAGGTACTGAGGGACTTGCCACCAGACTGGCAGGGTGGCAGCCATGTACAGGTCCTTGCCAACGAGCTGTGGCACCACTTGCTCGCCGTGCACGTAGCGCAACCGCTCCTGCTCCAAGAAGCCTGTGTGGTGAGGACAGGGAGCTGAGAACCCACCCAACCCCTGCCCGTGGCATCATCCCAGGCCTGCCTAGGTCCTACCTGCTGTGAGGATGGAGGTGAGGCTGAAGAACATGCCCAGGGCCATCTGCTGGAGGGCTGAGTGGAACAGCTTGTGCCTGGCTAGGAAGGGGTCGATGATGTGGTTCTTCAGGGGCACCAAGGCCAGCGGGACCACCGCGCTGGGCAGGAGCAGCCAAGCATCTGGGAGCTGGGGGAGCAGAGGTAAGTCAAGCCCTTTGGCCAGCATCTTGTGGGACACCAGCATGTCACCAGCCCCGTGGACCTGCTGGCCTCATCCCTCACCATGTAGGCTTGGGGGATGCTGGGGCTGTGCTGGAAGACGCTGGGGATGCGGAGGTGAAGACCTTGCAGGCGATAAGTTGACTGCATCTGAAAGGCAGCAAGGTGGTGGCTCCGTGGACCAGCAGCTCCTGGATGGAACCACCACCACTGGTGGTCCCTGCCTGGTGAGGAGGCCACTTCACATCTCACCTGCGAGTAGACCATCCAGTAAGGGATGAAGGTCACTATCACAGGCAGGATCCGGGTCAGCACTTGGAAGTTGGCGAGGTCCTCCTCAGGTGAAGGGGCTCCAGGCTGGGCTCTGCTGCTGGGCAGAAGGTCCTCAGCCTCCCAACGGTGAGCATTCAGCCTGGGGAGAGGGACAGTGTGGGAAAGGCCAAGGCTGGGAGTGGTTCAGCCCCGCATAGATCTCCCAACCCTCTCACCTGGCCCTGATCTTCCCCAGACAGACACAGCCAAAGCTCTTCACGGCCAGCTTGATCATAGAGGAGACCTGGCTGCCCATAGGGGGCTTGGTGAGGAAGGTGGGGGTGGCCAGGAGGAAGATGAGGAGTGCCAAGGCCAGGCAAGCAACAGGGATGAGGTAGGTGGCCAGAAAGCTGATGTTCTGCTGGACAAAGGCCACCAGCAGCAGGGAGAAGACTGCCCCCATGTTGATGCTCCAGTAGAACCAGTTGAAGAAGCACCGTGTGGCATTACCAGCTTGATCCTTCACCTGCCAGTGCAGAGGGATGGGCCCCGGGGCCAGCTCTGAGCCTTGGCAGTGCCCACTCTCAGCCCTAAACACAAGGTTTCTGCTTCAGCCCCTGTCCCACCACCTTCCTGTGGCCTCACATGCCCCATCCCACCATCCTTCCACTCCTCACCTGGTTCCCTTCCACCCCTCATCTCCTGGTTTCCTTCCACCCCTCACCTCCTGGTTTCCTTCCACCCCTCACCTCCTGGTTTCTTTCCACCCCTCACCTCCTGGTTTCCTTCCACCCCTCACCTCCTGGTTTCCTTCCACCCCTCACCTCCTGGTTTCCTTCCACCCCTCACCTCCTGGTTTCCTTCCACCCCTCACCTCCTGGTTTCCTTCCACCCCTCACCTCCTGGTTTCCTTCCACCCCTCACCTCCTGGTTTCCTTCCACCCCTCACCTCCTGGTTTCCTTCCACCCCTCACCTCCTGGTTTCCTTCCACCCCTCACCTCCTGGTTTCCTTCCACCCCTCACCTCCTGGTTTCCTTCCACCCCTCACCTCCTGGTTTCCTTCCACCCCTCACCTCCTGGTTTCTTTCCACCCCTCACCTCCTGGTTTCCTTCCACTCCTCACCTCCTGGTTTCCCTTCCTCCTTCCCCCAGTGGGGATGTCTCATGGATCTTGAGGGGTTTGGAGGTGATCTGCGGGGTGCCAGCACCTCATGGGAGTCCATCCCCCACCCCTGGACTCAGCAGAAGGGGAAGGGAGACCCCCCCAGGCCCATGGTGGCCCCAACGGATGTGACGGCTGGGAAGGAGCAAAAGGAGAAGGATCTCACCTGGTCAGCCCCAAAGGGGCTGAGGTTGGCTTTGATGGAGCTGAGTCCCAAGGCCAAGAGCAGGAGGCTGGCGTAGATGGTGGGGGCACAGTAGAGCTGGGGGGGCTGCCCTTGGCACACCCCACCGTGGTTCCAGGAGCAGTTTTGGATGGTGCCAGGGGGCAGCTGCCCGCACAGCGAGAGGCGCCCGTCCAGCGTCGTGGCCACGGGCAGCAGGCAGGCCACCAGCAGGCACAGCGAGAAGCTGAGCAGCAGGGTACCACGGCAGCCAAGGTAGACATCAGCCAGCCACCCACCCACGGGGGACAGCAGGTCAGAAGCACCCAGGAAGAACAGGGAAGCTCGGGCAGCTTGGGTGCCCCCCCAGCCAAAAGTGCTGCTGCTGCTGAGGTAGAGCACCAGGCTGGTGGAGATGCTGCAGAAAGCCACTTTCTCCAGAGCCTCTACCACCAGCACGGCCATGCAGGCTGCTTCAGGGCCCTTCAGGCTTGTCCTCACCCCCAGTAAGGGACTTCTTTCCCCGTGGTCCCCCATCCTGGCCTCGTTCTGCCCAGCGGCTTGGCCGTGCTGCTCTTCGCCTCTCTGAGTGGGCAACCAAGGCGGTGCTTGTCCTGCCACGCTCCCGTCGCCGGCCCCTCGGTGCCTCTCTGCGATGGTCGCCGGGGTGGGTGGGAGGTGATCTTCAGCCCCTGGTGCCTCCGCAGCTCCCAGTTCCTCATTCCTCTTGAACAAACACACCACGTGATGGCCAAGGAGGCTGCTCCTTCCTGGGGGCTTTCCCAGACCCCCAGCTAGGGACGAGGCTCTGCTTCACCCATCCCGATGGGTCCTCAGCCCCTGCCCAGCCTCCTCCACCAGTGCAGCTCTGCTGTGTCCTCAGCCCCTGCTCAGCCTCCTCCACCAGTGCAGCTCTGCAGTGTCCTCAGCCCCTGCCCAGCCTCCTCCACCAGTGCAGCTCTGCAGTGTCCTCAGCCCCTGCCCAGCCTCCTCCACCAGTGCAGCTCTGCAGTGTCCTCAGCCCCTGTTCAGCCACACCAGTTCCCCCCCAAATCCCCATCCCAGGAGTGCACTGGGGTGTTCTTTTCAGCCCAGTTTGATGAGGAAATGGGGTTTGGGTGACAGTTTGTGGCCTCCTCACAGCTCCCAGCATCCTTCCCCATGGCTCCCAGTATCCCTGCCACCCCCAGCCCCCGGCAGCCCACCAGCTTCCAGCAGCCCACCAGCCCCCTTCGTTCCCACAGACCCTCAGCATCCCCAGTATCACCCCAGCATCCCCCCAGCTCCCAGTATTCCCACAGCCCCTGACACCCCTCCCCACAGCTTCCAGAGTCCCCCCAGACTCTGGCATCTCCCCAGCTCCCATTATCCCCACAGCTCCCAGTATCCCACCAGCTCCTGGCATCCTGCTGGTCCCCAGCATTCCTTGACCCCCAGCATTCCCACAGCTCCCAGTATCCACAGACCCCCTGGCATCTCCACAGACTCCAGCATCCCCATGGCTCCCACTGTCCCACCAGCTCCTGGCATCTCCATGACCCCCACTGTCCCCACAGCTCCCAGTACTCCCCCTGCCCCCTTACCATCTGTCAGCCCTGCCTGGCAGAGGGATGAGGTCTCTGGGTCTTGGTGGTGCCACAGCCTTCTCTTGTCCACCTCACCCTTCCCCAAAAGGAAGGAAGGAGGAAGCTCCAAGTTCAGCTCCATCACCCCATGGAAGCCCCAGAGCCTGGAGGACCCTGAGCCCCACCAGCACGGTGGCACACCAGGACCTCAAGATCCATGTCCCACAAGGGCTGAGCGCGGCCTGGAGTGGGACCTTCACATCCTCTTTGCTCCTGTGACCCTGAGGGATGCCACAGGCTCGTGTCATGGTCCCCAGGAGCAGCTCACCTCCACCACAAGCAAGCAGGATGAGGCCACCCCATTGTTCTCCTCCGCCCCGAGGCGCTGAGCTGGCTTCCTGCAGCCCTAGACCAAAGGCTGGGAACAGAAAGTAGCAGAGAGCACAAGAGGCCACATCCAAACCATGTCCCCAAGCTCCTGAAGGCAGGAGGGGGTCACCACCCAACCCTGAGCTCGTCATGGGGTTGCCCCACAGCTGCTAACAGGATGGAGGTGCCCTGCCTGTTCTTGGTGGCTCTTCTGACCCTGGTGCCCACACAAGGTAGGCCAGCATCTCCATCTTCTCCCTTCCTGCCCCTTCCTGTGTGCTGGGACCCCTTGGTCCTGCTCTGCCACCTCCCTGGGTCCTGGTGGGGCAGGGGGTGTGGGTGCCTGTTCCTGGTGGTGGTTTGGTGCCAAGCAATGCTGCTCCTCAGCTCTCCTCCATCCTGAGGTCCTGGGCATGGCCATTCCCACCTCTGCCCTTCCTTCACGTGCCCCTCGCCGTGGGAAGGGAGGTCTCTGCTTGGAGTTGGTGGCTTTAAGGACCCTGCCCTGGGGGTTGGTGGCTCTGGGGGCCTTAAAAGTCTTCTTGGGACCATCCCACCCCACTCCACCACCTCCCACCCTCATCATGTTCTCCCAGTCATGAGCCAAACCCCTCCTGTCTGCTCGTGCCACCAGCATCACCCCAGGATGGCTTCTGGAGACAGTGACCTTTGGTGGGTGCGAGGAAGTGAGTCTGGTGGCCACCAGCATCACCCCAGGATGGTTTTAGAGGTCAATGTCCCTTGCTGGAAGTGAGGGAAGTGCATCTGGTGGGCACCAGCATCACCCCAGGATAGCTTTTTGTGGGGGACGTCCCTTGGTGGGAGGGAGGAAAGCGAATCTGGTGGCTTAGAGGCCCCTTAGGAGGTCTTGGGGCTATCCCAGCCCAGCAGCAGCAAGCAGCCCCTCTCCATCAGCAGGGCAGGTGAGCAGGGAGGCAGCAGTGCTGGGAGCACCCCCTGGACCCAACGGCAGCCAAGGCTTTGGCTCTCCCACCGGTGAGTCTTGTCCCAGTGTCACCAGGTTAGGACTGGATTTTGTCTCCTCCAGCCTAGAAGCAGACCCCCCCCCCGGCTAGGGCTTGGTCCCAGGGGCATGTTCCTTCACCCAAAGTGTCTATGTGAGGACCCCAGGATTGAGTTTTGGGGCTGCAACAGAGCCATAGCTGTGTGGCAGGGACCCTGAGGAGGCTCCTGGTGGTGTCACCCATCTGGTGCCAGCCAGGGGATGTCATTTTGGCCACCGTTTCCCAGGGCAGCAGCAGCACTCCTGAGGCTGCACATTCCTGCACCTTCTCCATCTGCCCCCTCCCCTCCTCATAGTCTGCATGCCAAGGTGGTGGCAGAGCCACGTCCCTTTGGTTGTGCCAGCTGGCACGAGAGGCACAAGGTATCAGCTTCACCTCCAGTGCTGGCAGCACCCAAACCTTCTGCTCCAACCTGGAGACGACCCAAAAAAGGGGGGGGAGAGTGGGGAGGTTGTGCCCCCAGCACCCACTGACCTCACTCCTGTCACCTTGGTGGCTGCCAGCTCTCAGCAGAGCTTTGGGGGGGTGTCTGGTGGCACATCTGTCTGTCCTGCCATCGTGCCACTTGCTGTTGTCACTTGCTCCAAGGGGTCACTCAGCTCAAAATGGGAGCGGGGTGGGGGGAGGGGGCGGCGCTCAGCCTCTCATCCAGATCCTGTCCCTTGCTCCTTGCAGCCCCTGTGGAACCAACGGCACCTCCCAGTACCCTGGTGGGAAGCAGGGGTGGAAACACCTCGGTGGCACTGGGTGAGCATAGGAGGGACCTCCCTGCAGCCCCATTTTGGTGGGCAGTGGGCTGGGGGCATCTCACCCCCCCTGCTGCTGGCGGCAGTGGCACCGGGGACAGTCCCAGCACCACCTCCACCCCTTTCTCCTGCCTCTCACCCAGGTCCCAGTGCACTGAGGCTGGTGGGCGGCCAGAGCCGATGTGAGGGTCGAGTGGAGCTGGAGCAGCTGGGGACATGGGGGACAGTTTGCGATGACAGCTGGGACCTGGCCGACGGCGACGTCGTGTGCCGGCAGCTGCGGTGTGGCCGAGCCGTGCGGGTCCATGGCAGCGCCGCCTTTGGCCGGGGCAATGGAACCATCCTGAGGGATGAAGTGGCATGTGAGGGGCATGAGGAGCACCTCTGGGATTGCCCAGCAGAGCTGGAGCACGACTGCAGCCATAAGGAAGATGCTGGTGTGGTGTGCTCAGGTGGGTCTGGGGGATGTTGGCAATGGTGGGCATCAGGCAAGGTTTGGGCTCTGCTGGGTAGAGATATCAGGGACTCACAGAACGGTGTGGGTTGGGAGAGAGCTTCAGGATCATGGAGCCCAACCCTTCACCCAGCACTGCCAGGGCACCACCAAGCCATGGCCCTCAGCACCACAGCTCCAGGGCTTTGATACTCCTCCAGGCATGGGGGCTTCACCACTGCCCTGGGCAGCTTGGGATAGGTCTTGGCAACCTTTGAGGGCAACAAATTGTTCCTCATGTCTCAGCCTAAACCTGCCCTGGGGCAACCTGAGGCCCTTTCCTCTTATCCTGTCACTTGTTCCTTGTCAGAAGAGCCCAACCCCACCCTGGCTCCAGCCTGGAGCCTTCCCGGGGTTGTCGTGACCCAAGCGCAGGACCTTGTTGCACCTCATCCCATTGGCATCATCCATGGATCCAGCCTGGCCAAACCCCTCTGTAGAGCCTCCTGAGCAGGGCAGAAGGTGCAGAGTAAGCTGAACACCCCCAGGCCCCCTCTCTGCCCACAGAGCACCAGGAGTGGAGGCTCTCTGGAGGTCAGGATGGTTGTGCTGGCCGGGTGGAGGTCTTCTTCCGCGGGCTGTGGAACACGGTGTGTGACAGCAGCTGGTACCAGCTGGAGCCCAAGGTGCTGTGCCACAGCTTGGGCTGTGGGGAGCCCCTCCAGCACCTCTCCTTCGATCACACCTTGCCTGGCAAGATGCTCTACCTGTGTGAGAGCCCTCAGCCATCGCTGGCTCACTGCCAGTGGACCTTCAACAAGTCAGCTCCTTGCTACCAGTCGCGGGCGGCCGGCGTGGTCTGCAACGGTAGGGGACACCACCTCTCCCCCCCGGGCTTGCCCCCGTGCCTTTGGGGCTCTGTCCCTTTATTTGTGGCTGCCAAGGTCCCCGACAGATGAGCTGCAGCCCATCTTCTTGTGCCCTGTTCTCTTCTTGCCAGGCTCCCAGGGCTTGCAGACGCCAACCTCGCCGGCCGTGGTGACACCGAGCAACAGCAGCCTCCTGGGGGGTGAGTGTCCTGCAGAGCTTCAGACAGGACCTGGAGCTGCTGGGGCAACCTATCCCCTCTTGGGCCGGAGGAAAGGTGCCTGAGGTGTGAGCAGCTGTGTCCCTTCTCTGTCTCAGCAGAGGAGGGTTCCAAGGCCGTGGGGATGCTGTCCTCTCTGCACATGCCGCTCTTTGTGCTCTGCTTGGTCCTGGCAGCGCTGCTGCTGCTCACGGTGCTGGCCTTCGCCGCCGTCCTGCTGAGAGTGAGGAGGATGAGCGGTAAGGAGTCCTCACTCTAGGCTCTGAGCACGGGGGAGGTGGCACTGCCTGGGAGCTCGGTGGGTACAATGCCTTGTCCCCACAGCCCACACTATACCCTCCGTGAGTCTGTCTGGACCAGTGCTGATGGCCCACAGCACCCAGAGCCCCAGCGTGCCCTCTGCCACCTCCAACGAGTACAGGAAGGTGCCCCCCAGCCTTCCCAAAGGACCAGGTAGAGCTGGCTGGGCGTTGGTGTCCCCACAGAGGGGGCTGTAGGGCAGGAGGCCCTGGCTGGTGACAGCTGCCCCATCTCCATCTCACCCTCCCAGAGCCACCAGTGCCCACTGCCAAGGACACCAACTCTGACTCCGACTATGAACACTATGACTTCAGCAGCAAGCCACCGGTGGCCCTCTCCACCTTCTACAGTGAGCCCAACCCCAGCCATCCCCAGACCCCCACCAGCCTGCTCTGGGGTGCCCCTGGGGGCCCCTGTTGATGTCCCCTCCCTGCCTTCCCTCCAGATTCCCTGCGCCGGCAGCCTGGGGAGCAGCATCTCCTGCTGCAGCCCAGCCAGGGTGGGATGGAGCCCTTCCCTGAGGAAGGTAGGGCACGATGGGCATCCATGCTTCTGCCCTGCAGAAGGGCACCCACCCCTCTGTCCTGCAGCACTGGCCATCTGCTCACCCTCCCTACGGTGGGCAAGTGGGTGATGTGAGCCCTGTGCCCCAACAGTGCCACCCAGGCTGGGACACCTCTCGCATAGCAGCTCCTCCACCTCTTCCTCCTCCTTTTCCTCCTCCTCCTCTTCCACCTCCACCGAGCCCTATTGCAATGGCACGATGCCCACCATGCAGCCCTCCACCCATGGCACCCACCAGCTCATAGCACCCACCACCCATGACTGCACTGACTGCCCTGGCACAGGTGGGCACTGCCAGAGGGGTATGGGGAGGGGTGAGGGGGAGCCAGGGACTGGAGCAAGGGTGGGGACAGGACCTGAGGGATGTGAGTAGGAATGGAGAGACCACAGGGGTGTGAAGAGGGATAGAGAGAACCCCACAGATGGGAGCGAGGGGTGGGGACAGCCCTGGGGACAGGGAGCAGGAGTGGAGAGACCCCAAGGATGAGAACAGGGATGGAGAGACCTGGGAATAGAAGCAGCGATGGAGAGACCTCAGGGATGGAGCAGGGATGGAGAGACCTCAGGGATGGGAACAAGGATGGTGACAGTCACAGGGAGGGAATGGGAAGGAAGGACCACGGGGGATGAGGGCAGGACTGGAAGGCTGCAGTAAGTGACCCTGTTCCCCCCAGCTCCCCCAGCAACGCCCCCTGTGCCCAGCCCAGCACTGCCCCAGCCCTGGGTGCCACCTCCAGCTGACTCTGCGGTGCCAGCAGCCGACAGCTCCAGCACCTCCTCGGGGGAGTGGTACGAGAACCCGCAGCCCGTGGAGCCGCCTGGGCACCTGGGACACGCTGGTGAGGACCCCGCGTTGGTGGAGTGGCACAGGCTGGCTGCAGGCTCCCTCTGTCCCCGCAGCACCCCCCTGATGGGCAATGTCCCTTCCAGGCTGGCCAGCTCCATCCTGCCCCTCGAAGGAACACGAGTGGGACCCTGGCTCCTCTGATGGCAGTGACTACGACGACATCCAGGGCTCTGCCTACTGAGGTCGTGCCACTACGGCAGGCAGAGGGACACGGCAGGGCACTGTGTGTGGCCAAGGACTTGCCAACAGCTCCCCCAGTCCTCTCCAGATATCTCCTCCGTGCCAGGGCACCGGTCCCAGTGGTATCTTGGGGATGCTTGGCACAGGAGAGCTGTGCCAGGCTGCGTGCTGCCATTAAAGCTTTTCTCAGTGGGTCACAAAGTCCCTTGGGCACAGAGGTGGCAGGTCACCACAGAGGTGGCAAGTGACCATGTCCTTCACCCACAAATATGGCTACTCACCACGTCCCTTGAGCACAGAGGTGGCAGGTCACCATGTCCCTCAGCCACAGGTGTGGCTTGTCACCAGCCCCGGGGTGAGGCTGGGCCACCAAACACTCCCAGGTGCCCAGGAGGCAGCAAGGATTAAGTGACACCAAGGTGTCCCCTCCTGCAGTCCCCTGCAGCAAGAAAGGGCTGATCCAGCCCAGAGCACTGGGGGTGACAAGAAGTGCCCAGGGACTCATGGTGGGCACATGGGGTGGTCATGCCAACACCATCATCACTTTGTGCCAGCACAGCTTGGGAACAAGGACACAGGTGGGCACCCACCCAATAGCCCTCTCCATGACCACAACATGTCTCCTCCTGCTGGGAAATCAAACCCCATGTACCCACCATTGGGTGCCCACCTTGGCTGGCACGTTGAGGTGGAGCCTTGGAGGAGGTTGGGGTCCAAACCCACCCCTGTGGACCATCATCACTCCATGCTTGGGGACAGGGGCACTGGTGGGCACTCACCCAGTAGCCCTCTCCAAGACCACAACATGACTCCTCCTGCTGGGAACTCAAACCCCATGCTACCCACCATTGCGTGCCCACCTTGGCTGGCATGTTGAGGTGGAGCCTTGGAGGAGGTTGGGGTTCAGACCCACCCCCGTGGAAAATTTGTCACACACACACCCCCCCCCCCCCCCCCCAGCCCAGCCACATCCTTCAGCTGTTTACTGAGGCGAGAGGCTCCGGCAAACAATGAGGCTGAGCCGCAACAAGGGAGGAAACACCCAAAATAGCACCACAGCCCCGAGACAAAGGGCAGAGGGGGCTGCTGCCAGCACAGCAGGCATGCCAGCGGGCATGGGGGTGGGCACAGGGCTAGCCCCACTCGTCTGGGTCAAGGTGGGGAGGGTGTGGAGGAGATGGTGGCAGCTGCCTGAAGGGGGTCGTTGGGATTGCTTGGAGCATGGTGTGGGTAGGGAGTGGGCTAAGGGATGATGGTGGCATGGGGGAGGGGGAGGTGGTGGCATGGGGGTGTTGGTGGCCAGGGAATGGAGATGCTCAGAGGGTAGCAATACCCAGGAGGTACCAATTCCTCGGGGGTGCTGATGCCAAGGGGTGACTGGTGTCAGAGGGGTAGCAATGCCCAGAGGGTTTCAATATGCTCAGGGGGCACTGATGCCGCTGGGGTACTGATGTGCAGAGGGCAGTGGTGCCAGTACTGGTGCCCAGGGCTACCAATTGACCAGGCAGTACCAATACCACAAATAGATTGATGTCCAGAGGGTGCCAGTCCCACAAGGCTGTTGATGCCCAAGGGGTATTTATGCCCAGGGACTACCCAGTAGGCACTAGTGCCATGGAAGTATCAATACCCAGAAGAGCACCAATATCCTGAAGCTACTGAAGCTCAGGGAGTGGTGATGCCCTGGCAGTACCAATACCCCAGGGCTAGCAATGCCAAGGGGGGTAGCAATGTCATGGGGCATAGAGATGCTCAGGGAGTGCCAACACCAAGGAGATAGCAATGCCTGGGGAGTGCCAATGCCAAGGGGATGCTGATGCCAAAGGGATACTGCTGCCAGAAGGACAGCAATGCTCAGAGGGTACCAAAATCAGGAGGTACCAATGCCCTGGGGGTACTGATGCCCTGAGGGTACCAACGCCCCAGAAGAACATCACCCAGTTCTTGCTGGGCCATGGGGCAAAAGCTCCACGTGCCACCTGCAGCTGTCAGCCTGGCACTCCAGTGCCAACCATTTCCTCCTGCTGCTCCCACTGGCAGTGCCTGGGAAAGGCTGCTCCCCCTCCCTACCACGGGGACCGGCATGCTGCCAGCAGACAAGCCCCTTCCTGCTCCCACCAAAGGCAGCTTCCTGGCTTCTTCAAGGCCTCCTCAGGGGCATGGAACCTGTCAGATCATCCCAGGGCTTCACCACCTCCCCCTCACCCCCAGCCCCTCCGGAAAGATCTCACAATCATCATCTCGATCTGTCCCAGCCTGCAGAAGCTGCTGAGCTGAGTTGCAGCACCAGCAGCCAGCAACGATGCTCCAGCCCTGCTGGAAACCTTTTCTGCAGCAGCTCAGAGCCTCCAGAGCCAGCTGCAGCTTGGAGGGTGGGGGCCTGACACCCCTCCCCGCCCCCTCCATGCACCCCCACATCCGTGGGGTTCAGGACTCAGGCACCTTTGGAGCTTCCTTAAAGGTTTCCCCACCATGGGGGTGCTTGGACTGAACCAAGGCCCTCAGGCTGGTTTGGGGTGAGAGGAGCTCAGCCCTCACCTCCTCAGCACAGCCCTGCGGGAAGGGTTGGCTCAGGAGCAGGTCTGGGTCTTGCACCCATTTTCCATGGCACTGCCAATGCTGTGCCAGCCCAATGGTGTGTGAAGGGAAGCAACAGGACCTGCAGTACCCCCAGCAGAGCCCCCAACATGTGCCCAGAAGGTGACGGGAAGGAGGTGTGGGCGCAGGAAGCAACTGGTGCAGGCAGGAGCAGGCAGCAGCCCCTCTCTGCCTGGCCAAGGAGATGTGGAGGCTACAAGAAGCCACCAAGAGAGGATCACTTCCTGAGCTGGGAGATCACCAAGCTGGATCACCTCTCTGCCAGCCCTCCCTGAGCCTCTCTGCCCAAGCCTGGCAGCCCCTGGCCACTTGGCACCTACTGCACCCCAAAGAGCTTCCTCTTGAGTCATGGAAAATCTTCACCCCAGAGAGAGAGATTTGGGGCAGGAAACTCCCAGGGGAGCCAAACCCTCGCTGCAGGGTTGGGGACTGGAGCATCTCATGGCTGTGGGGAACAGCCTAGGGGGGTGGTGGCAGCAGGGACAGGAGCTGTCTGAAACTCACCAAGCTGCCCAGGATGCCCAGCAGCAGTGCCCAGGCACCAGCCCCACGTTCTCCTCAGGGCAGAGATGGCAGCAGGTCAATGGCAATCAGCTGCCTTCGTTAGCACGCATGACCTGGATTTGGAGGCATTAATTAGGGCACAATCAATTAAGGCCCCTCCCTTCCCCTGCTCCATCACCCACACTGCCCCACGTGCCCTTGCAGGGATCTTCAGGGTGCCAGCAACCGGGAGAAGCAGGGATACACTGGGATGAAGCCTCCTCAATCACCACCCCTTGGGGCAGTCACGGTGCTGCCAAGGCTTGTGGGGGACGTGGGGGCACAGCATGGCAGGGCATGGCCATGGGGGCTGGGCAGCAGAGGCTGAAGATGAATCAGTGTGTGCCAGGTGATCCGGGCTTGGATCAGCAAGAGTGTGGGCAGCAGGAGCAGGGCAGGGATTGTGCCCCTGGACCGGGCACTGCTGAGATGACATCTGGAATCCTGGGGTCAGGTTTGGGATCCTCACTCCAAGAAGGACACTGAGGGGCTGGAGCAGGGCCAGAGAAGGGCAACAAATCTGGGGGAGGGTCTGGAGAACAGGAATGGTGAGGAGCAGCTGAGGGAGCTGGGGGTGTTGAGGCTGGAGGAAAGGAGGCTGAGGGGAGAGCTTCTGGCTCTCTGCAGCTGCCTGCAAGGAGGTGAGGGTTGGGCTCTGCTGCCAAGGAACAAGTGGCAGGACAAGAGGGAACAGCCTCAGGTTGCCCCAGGGCAGGTTTAGGTTGGATGTGAGGAAACATTTCTTCCCTTGAGATTTTATCAAGGCCTGTCCCAGGCTGCCCAGGGCAGTGGTGGAGTCCCCATCCCTGGAGGGGTTTCACAGCTGTGGAACTGTGGTGCCGAGGGCCATGGTTTGGTGGTGCCCTGGCGGTGTTTGGTGCAGGGTTGGACTCCCTGACCTTAAAGGTCTTCTCCAACCCAAACCATTCTCTGGTTCTCTAATCCCAGGGCATTGGTACCACCTCCTCTGCAGGAGCTGGTGGCATGGGCACATTTCCTGCCCCGGCACCGGTGACCACAGTGGCGGTGATGATGCAGCTGGGACCGAGCTGAAGCCGGCTGGTGAGAAGGAGGAGAAGGGAAGCAGCCACCAGCACTGGGAGGTTATTTTCAGCGGGGTAGTGGTGTCAGGTCAGAGCAGCCACAGGTCTCCTGGTGGCAGCTGAGGTGGTTTGGTTTGGTGGTCACCACTGGTTTCCCCTGCTGCAGACCAGCCTCCCACACCAGCTCACTGCACCCACCAGGGCTGGGATTTCCCCCTGGTGAACGTCTCCAGCTCCCACCACCCCTGCCCCTAGCTCATGCCCTTCAGCTCTCCTTTGTGTGCCCTTCTCGTGTGCTTGCCCAACCACCAGCAGCTCCTTGGAGGGGGGGGACCAGAGCTGAGAGCCCCCCCAGAGCTGAGACAGCCTCCCAGAACTGAGCTGATGACCACTGCAGGGATGAAACAGGGGAGAGGAGGGCCCTGATAGGAAGCCCCCAAATGGGGATGAGGACCAAGAGCCCCCTCCCCACCCCCCACCCCCAAGTTTCTCTCCCCTTTGCTGTTGCTCTGCTACTCAGCAGCAGGACCTGTGCAGGCAGATGAGGCCTCAAAGGAGCGGAGATGTGACGCAGAAAACCACAGAGGGAGGAAAACCAGCCTGGCCCCCCCCCCCCCCCGACCCGGAGCCTCCAGCTCAGCCACCAACGCTGGGGTGGCTACTGGCCATGCCCGGGGTGGCACAGGTGCCCGCTCTGACCCTGCTGCTCCTCTTACCGGGGGTGTGGGGTGAGTATGGGGAGGGGGAGGGCTTGGAATGGTGGAGGGTGGGGGAAGGGTGTGGGCATCACGGCTGCTTTAACCGAGTGCCAGCTGCAGGGGTGCCCAATGGCTGCCCATGGGATGGGTGAGGGGTTCAAGGGATCTCCAAGGGGTGCCCATAAGAATGGGTAAGGGCTGGTTGATAGGTGCCCATGGGGTGTACAAGGGGTACCCATAGGGTGTCTAAGGGGTGTCCAGTGTCCAGTGGGTGCCCATGGGGTGTCCAAGGGGTGCCCGTAGGGTGTCTGAGCGGTGGCGCGTGGCGTAGGGGGGGGGAGGGG
>WAAF01002400.1:315623-331817 GCA_013400475.1 Tricholaema leucomelas
GGGGTGTCTAAGTGGTGTCTGGTGCCCATGGGGTGTGCAATGGGTGCCCATAGAGTGTCTAAAGGGTATTTGGTGCCCATGGAGTGCCCAACAGGTACCTATGTGGTGCATAAGAGGTGCCCATGGGGTGTCCAAGGGGTCCCAGTCTGCCCTTCGTGCTGCTGGGCAGACTTTGGGGTGCCCAGCCCCTGGCTGAGGGCCATCAATGCTCCTGTCCTGGCTCACTCTTGACATGGTGAAATGGGTCCCATGTGCCCATCCTGGGGCAGCCCCAAGCACTGGGGCTCAGGCCAGGGGCTGGTGGCCAGCAGTGGGGTTTCTGAGGCCACACCTCGACTGAGGCCACACATCTTTGTCCCCCTGTCCCTGAGCAGGGACCCCAAGATGCTCATTGATGAGGCTGTGAGTGCTGGAGGGCAATCAGTTAACTCCCCAGCCTCATTCCCTGCCAGTTCCTGCCATCCTTGGCTGCTCCTTGGTCCACAGGGCACTGTGCTCCTCTTGATCATGGTGACGATGATGGTGGCACCCTCTGTCGCTTCTTGGCCATCTCTTGTTCCCAGTACTGACATTAGCTAATTAGTGGCAATTAGCAGGTGCCTTGTTTGGCTTTTTCTCTTCTGTGTGAGGAGGAGGAGGGAGAGAAATCTACTGAGAAAGCCAGATAAAGGTCTTCTACTGCCAAGAAAAAGCCCAGCATGACCCAGCCTTCTCCTTCATCCCCCAGTGCTGGGGGACATGAGGCCAGCACAGGGCTCTGTCCTCATTGCTGGGCTTGGGGGGCAATGTGTGTGTCCCCCTCAAGAGCTAGGGACTGGATTGGGCACTGCTGAGGCCACTCCTGCAATCCTGGGGTCAGGTTTGGGCTCCTCACTCCAGGAAGGACATTTTGGAGCTGGAGCAGGGGCAGAGAAGGGCAAGAAAGCTGGGGAAGGGTCTGGAGAACAGGAATGGTGAGGAGCAGCTGAGGGAGCTGGGGGTGTTGAGGCTGGGGAAAGGAGGCTGCAGCCAGGTAGGGGTTGGGCTCTGCTGCCAAGGAACAAGTGGCAGGGCAAGAGGGAACAGCCTCAGGTTGCCCCAGGGCAGGTTTAGGTTGGATGTGAGGAAAAATTTCTTCCCTTGAGGTTTATCAAAGCCTATCCCAGGCTGCCCAGGGCAGTGGTGGAGTCCCCATGCCTGGAGGGGTTTGAGAGCCTTGGTGCTGAGTGCCATGGTGTGGTGGTGCCCTGGCAGGGCTGGGTGAAGGGTTGGGCTCCATGATCTGAAAGGTCTCTGCCAACTAAAGCCATTTGGTGATTCTGTGACTCTATAGCCAGGCCTGGCACAGAGCACAGCATGGCCAAGTTGCTCCATCACTGTTGTCCTTCCACCAGCAACATCTTTACCCTGGCAAAAAGCTGACCCAAGCCCCCAGAATCCCCTTTCCGCCAGAACAACCAGTGGCAGAGCCAGGAGCCACTGACCAGTGCTGAGGGCCACCTCCCCCAGGAGCAGGGCTGAGATCCTGTGTCCTTTTTTCTTGCAGTTGTCCCCAGCCATGGAAGAGCAATGATGAGTTTTGGAGGTGAGTCTGTGGGGACAGCACTTTGGGGACCACCTCATGGCTTCATTAGCAGGTTCTTGGCCATGGCTTCATGGGTACCTTCTTGGCCAAGGCTACAGAGACAACTCCTGAGTCATGGCTTCATTGGCAGCTCCTTGCTGGTGGCTTGGTGGTGGCCACAGCCTTGTTAGAAGGTCTTTGGCCATAGCTTTGTTAGAAGCTCTTTGATCATAGCTGTTAGAAGCTCCTTAGTCTGGGCTTCATTAGGAGCTCCTCAGCCACAGCCTCATTAGCAGAAACTTGGTGGTGGCTTCTCCTTGGCCATGTCTTTATCAGCAGATCCTCTGACACAGCTTCATTAGCATCTCCCTGATGCTTCACTGGCAGCTTCTCAGCCATGGCTTCACTAACAGCTCCTTGGTGATGGCTTCACTAACAGCTCCTTGGTGATGGCTTCATTAGTAGCTCCTTGGTGGTGGCTTCATTAGTAGCTCCTTGGTGGTGGCTTCACTAACAGCTCCTTGGTGGTGGCTTCACTAACAGCTCCTTGGTGGTGGCTTCATTAGTAGCTCCTTGGTGGTGGCTTCACTAACAGCTCCTTGGTGGTGGCTTCACTAGCAGCTCCTTGGTGGTGGCTTCACTAACAGCTCCTTGGTGGTGGCTTCATTAGTAGCTCCTTGGTGGTGGCTTCACTAACAGCTGCTCGACTACAGCTTCATGACTGTGGCCAAGAAAGCAGCTCCACTGCATCACAGCCTCCATCTCCCAGCTCAACTTCACAGTGATGCACCCCCAAGCCCCTCACTTGCCCACGATCCTCTCATCACTCCATTTCCTCCCTGCCTCAAGCCCCAGCTGCCACCACAGGCCACCAGCTGCAGCGACAAGCTGGCCAAGAGCTCTTCCAGCCCTGGGTGGCAAAGGTGGTGAGAAGCAGAGCCCTAAGTGCTGTGTTTCCCCAGCGGAGTTCAGTCTGCAGCTCACGGGGGGAGGCTGCCGCTGCACAGGGATGCTGGAGGTGCAGCAGGAGACCAGGTGGAGCCGCCTGTGCTGGAGCAGCTTGATGGAAGCCATCAGGGATCTCACCTGCCAGCAGCTGGGCTGTGGCCCCTCCATCTCCAAGCCCCTCCAGATCATCGTCACGGGTGGGAAGGAGCCACAGATGAGGCTTGAGAGGTGCAGGGGCTCAGTGTTGGACCTGTCACGCTGCCAGCTGGTGCCAGCAAACTGCACACAGCAGGTTCTCCTCAGCTGCAGGGGTGAGTCTGGACCCCCACACACACCCTGGTCACCCCCATCCCTCCACACCCCCCACCTGTCCTAACCTGTTCCTTCTCTTCTCATTTCAGAGCCCCAGAAACCCACCCCTGAACTCACACCAGTGCCACTGACCACCACTCTGGAACCCACTGGTGAGAGCCTCATCCCTGCCTGGGCAGGGTGGAGGGGGTGGGGGTGGCACTGGCCACACTGGGAGGCAGGGGCAGCATCACAAACCTTGGGAGATCAACTGATGGGCACCTTCATTGGCAGCACTGACGGGCAGCTAAGCTTCAGGCACGGTGGGCTCGGGGACTTCCTGCTCAGGGATGGGTAGAAAGCTGGCCCTGGTCTGCAAGGAGATGTTCTTCCCCTTGCCCTCCACCACCAGGACCCTCCAGGCTGCGGCTGGTGGATGGAGATTTTCACTGCTCAGGCTTCGTGGAGCTGCACAAAGAGGGGCTGTGGGGAGCCGTGGCCAATAGCCCAGCTCCGGGGCCAGAACTGGCCACCCGCATCTGCCAGCATCTTGGCTGTGGCATCTCTGTCGGCACGGAAGAGCACACCGCCGGCACCGCGGGTGGGCACACCAAGCCGGAGCGGGGGAGCCACTTGCCTGTGCGGTGGGAGGTGCTGGAGCCCTGCCGGAGCCATTCCCTCCTCAGCTGCTTCAACAGGACCACCAGCCGGCGGAGGACAGCTCCTGCCTTCATCATCTGTCAAGGTCAGACCTCATCCTGCCATGGTCCCTGCTCCTTCCCCAGACCTCTCTCTTGCCCCGGGGCTGCCGTCGCCCTTGCAGAGGTGGGAGAAACTTTGGTGGGGGGGAATTAGTGGCCTGAATGTTGGGCATCTGAAGCCATGAGCAGAGAAACAGCCTCACCTCCATCTGCCCCCTGCACCACATCCACCCACTCCTGCTCTTCTCCTCCTGCCTGTGGAGGCAAAACAGGAAACCTGCCCTGCATGCTGGGTTCCTGGCAAGGGAGATTCAAAACCAGCAGCTGCTGCAAGCAGGCAAAGCTGGGGAGCAAGAGCAGTCTGCAGCAAGCACCATGCTAGCACCCAAAATCCAACGTGGGGGTGTGGGGAGCCCAGCAGAGCCCCAGCACCCTGCTCATCCACACCTCTTGGGTGCTTGAAGTGAGCATCTCCCCACCATGAGCATCCCACCACTGAGCATCTCCCCACCATGTTCATCAGCCCATGACAAGCTTCACCCCACCACCAGCTTCATCCCAGCATGAGCTTCTCCCCATCACAAGCATCTCCCCACCATGAGCTTCATCCCAGCATGAGCTTCACCTCAGCATGAGCTTCTCCCCATCACAAGCATCTCCCCACCATGAGCTTCATCCCAGCATGAGCTTCACCCCAGCATGAGCTTCTCCCCATCACAAGCATCTCCCCACCATGAGCTTCACCCCAGCATGAGCTTCTCCCCATCACAAGCCTCTCCCCACCATAAGCTTCTCCCCACCACGGTCTTCTCCCCATCACAATCTTCTCTCCACCACGATCTTCTCCCCACCATGAGCTGCCCAGGAGCAGCTGACTGCAGCACGGAGATCCGAGCTGCAGGGTGGAACAGGCTCGCTCCAGTCGCTGCCATCTGCCAGGGCTGTGGGATTTGGGGCTTTGCCGGGCAGCAGCTGGCAGAGCCATTTCCCTGCTTCGTGTCCCCGTGGGGGACAGCTCAAAGCTCCTCACCGTGTGGCTTGGGGACTGCTCAGAGGAGCCGAGACGCTGCGAGCCGGTCCCGGCGGGTGGAGGACCGAGGTGGTGACCCCAGCAGGCAGCTGTGGTGGCTCCCCACGGGTCTGACCTCTCCTTAACCCCTCCCCAGGCTCCCAGCCCCAGGCCCTGAGGAGGCTGGCGGCCGGTGCCACGCCGTGCGAAGGGGACATCGAGGTCTTTCACCAGGGGAGGTGGCAGGGGCTGTGTGACAACAGAGAGCAGAGAATCCAGCGGGGCCAGCAGCTGTGCCAGGAGCTGCGCTGTGGGAACCTCTCCTCTAGCACCAAAAGCCAGGACCCACCTTCCACGGGTGTCACCTGCAAGGCTGCCTCCCTGCACCTCTGCCGTGACAGCCTCAAGCTGTCAGGGATGTGCTCCCGGACCAGAGTTGTGTGTAAGCCACCGAGGCAGGCTTGGGCTGCTGCTGCTGGGATGGTGATGGGATGGAGCGAGGATGATGCAGTGATGGAGCTGGGATGGAGCTGGGGTAGTACTGCAATGGAGTGATCCTGGGATGGAGCTGGGATGATGCTGGGACAATGCTGGCATGGTCCTGGGATGGAGATGGGATGATGCTGGGATGGAGCTGGGGTGATCCTGAAATGGAGCTGGGATAGAGCAGAGATAGAACTGGGAGGATGTTGGCATGGTCCTGGGATGGAGCTGGGATGATGCTGGGATGGAGCTGCAGTGGTGCTGGTATGATGCTGGCATGGTCCTGGGATGGAGCTGGGATGATGCTGGGATGGAGCTGGGATTTCCACACTTGGATAATGGGCAGAGGATGTAAGCTCAGGGCAGAGGATAGGGAAATCCTCTCCCAGGCTCCTTGCAGCCCTCCCAGTAGGGTGGTGGCTGCCCAGACTGTCTTTGCCTGGGCAGAAGGGGCTTGTCTGGTGACATCTGTCCTCTTCCCCAGGCCAGGACTCAAACCCACATCCCATTGGCACATCTGCAGGCACCATTGTGAGCATCTGCCTGGCCCTGCTTCTCTTGGGCACCCTCCTGCTTATCTGTGGTCCTCCAGCCTACAGGAGGCTGATGAAGAGAAGTAGGTGAAACGAGAAGTAGGTGGAAGAAGGTGGAAGCAGGAGCTTCTCCTCCTCCTCATCTTCCTCCTCCTGCTCCACCATCAGCATGGGGCAGCTCAGGGCTGCCAGCTCCATGCCTCCATCCCTCTTCCCTCCACCTCCTTAGGGGGGGGTGGGGTGGTGGTGATGCACGTGTGGCTCAACCTGATAGATTCCCCCCCAACCCATTGTCCCTCAGCAGGCCTCTTTGTCCCCAACCCTGCCTCTTTGTCCCAGGGATTACTGGGCATGTTGTGGGCACAAAGAGCTGGGCAGGGGGGTAGGGGGATTAGGCACCGAGTGGACACAAAAGAGCAGGCAGAAGGTATCATGGCGGGGGGGGGGGGAGAGGGATTACTGGGCTGGGGAGATGGTTTGGGGTGACAGATGGGGTCTAGGGGGATAGGGGGGTGGGGAGGCAGCTGGAGGGAGCAAAGCTTGGGGCAGGAGCATGAGGTCCACCCCCTCCACCAGCCCCCTCTCCCTTCCAGTCTCCAAGAAGAAGCAGCGCCAGTGGATCGGCCCTACGGGACTCAACCAGACGGGTGAGGAGGTGCCCCCCAGCCACAGAGATGGGAATAGGGAGTGGGCTGCTTGGTCTCAACTCCCCACCCAGGAGCAGTGCAGGCTGCAGTGGGTGGAGGCATGAGCAGGGCTGGCCCCAACTCTCATTTCCTGCCTTGACTCAGATGTGAACTCAACTGGGAAAGCCAAGCTCCAGCTCATGGCACAGGAGCAGCTCCTGCTTTTACTCAGCTGGGGGGCTGGGCTTGCAGGGGGTGGAGAGATGTGTCACCTTCAGTCTGCTGCTGCTGCTGCTGCAGCCCGGGGCCCCCAAAGCCCAGCCCCAAAGCCTGACTCCCATCATCTCTTCCAGTCTCCTTCCACCGCAACAGCACCGTCACCATGAGGCCACGAGCAGAGGGGCAGCGGCTGCAGGGGGGAGACAACGACTATGCTCACCCCCCCAAGAAGAGCTCCTGCCTCTCAGCTTATCCAGGTAAGAGCAGGAGAACCTCGGGAATGGCTCCTCCATGCTCCCTTCCCGTGTGTGTGGAGTGGGGATGATACACCCCTCGGGCAAGAGCATCACGGTGAGGCTTCAGCACTGCCGGGAGCTTCCTCAGGGATGGGGATCAACCTTAGAACCTCCCCAGCTACCACTACAGACTTCATCTTCCCCCTCCTCCAGCCCTGGAAGGTGCATGCAGAGCTTCCAATCCTCCAGACAACTCATCTGACAGTGACTACGACCTGAGCTCCGCCCGTAGAGTGTGACCTTCACCTCCGAGCTGCCCCCCGACGGAGCTATCCCCATCCCAGCCGCCCGGCGCTGTCCCAGGGCGGTGCCACAGGTGACAGCCAAGCTCTGCAGCTGCAGGGCAGTGCCACAGGTGACAGCCAAGCTCTGCAGCTGCAGGGCAGTGCCACAGGTGACAGCCAAGCTCTGCAGCCGCAGGGCAGTGCCACAGGTGACAGCCAAGCCAGAGGTGACAGCCAAGCTCTGCAGCTGCAGGGCAGTGCCACAGGTGACAGCCAAGCCAGAGGTGACAGCCAAGCTCTGCAGCTGCAGGGCAGTGCCACAGGTGACAACCAAGCTCTGCAGCCGCTGAGCTGAGGGCAGCTCTTCTGGCAGGTTTCAGCCAGCAGCCACCCTCCTGAGCTGGGGCACACCAAAAGAGGTGAATTGGGAGCCACTAGGATCTAGCAGGAGGTGTTCCTGCCCATGGTAGGGGGTTTGATGAGATGGAAGCAGGGAATCATGGAATCACAGAATGGTTTGGGTTGGAAAAGAACCTTTTAAGACCATGGAGTCCAACTTTTCGCTCAGCACTGCCAGGGCACCACCAAACCATAGCCCTCAGCACCACAGCTCCAGGGCTTGGAAACCCCTCCAGGGATGGGGGTTGCAGCACTGCCCTGGGCAGCCTGGGATGGGCCTTGACAAGCCTCAAGGACAAGAAATTTTCCCTAATGATTGAATCTCAGACTGGTTTGGGTGGGAAGAGACCTTTCAAGCTCATCTAGTCCATGCCTCTGCAGTCAGCAGGGACGTGCCAAACCAGAGCAGGGTGCTCAGAGCCTCAAACGACCTGACCTGCAATGGTGCCAGGGATGGAGCAGCTCTCTGGGCACCCTGGGACAGGCTCTCACCACCCTCAGGGTCAAACATCTCTCCCTTCTCTCCACTCTGAATCTGTTAGTTCCAAACCATCACCCCTTGGCCTGTCCCAACAAGCCCTGCTCAGAAGTCTGTCTCCAGCTTTCTGGAACCACTGAAAAGCCATCAGAAGGTCTCCCTGGAGCCTTCTCATCCTTATATCCAGTCTGAATCTCCCTCAGTATCTAATCAAAACCTCCTCTTCAGACTTCACAAGGTCCTTTCCAACCCAAACTCTTCTGTGACTCCACACCACGCTGACCTGAAGCAGTGACCAACTCCTGTGCTGCTCACCTCAGCAGATGCCCCTAGATGTAATGGGACACCTCTGGGGGGGCTGCACCCTCTCAAAGTCCTGCCAGGCTGAGAGCCAAACCCACTCATGCTCTTCCCTACTGCTCATCCCATGCCTCAGGCATGCACAACTTGGCTTCAACCCAGCCCAGCTTGGCTCTAGCCCAGCCTGACTCCAACCCAGCCCAGTTGAGCTTTAGCTCAGCTCAGCTCCAACCCATCCCAGTTGAGCTTTAACCCATCCCAGCTCAGCTCCAAGTCATCCCAGCTGAACTTTAACTCATCCCAGCTCAGCTTCACCCCATCTCAGCTCCAATCCAGCCCAGTACAGATCAACCCAAACCCAGCTCAGCTCAGCTCCAACCCATCCCAGCTGAGCTTTAACCCATTCTAGCTGAACTCGAACTCATCCCAGCTTAGCTGCAGCGCATCCCTGCTCAGCTCTGGCTCGCACCCTACTACCCCAGCACCTTCCTAAGGAGCTTCCACTTGTCCTAAACCTCTCTCATGGGACAGTGTGAGGCAGGGAGTAGTTTTTAAGCTGTTTGTGTGAGCCTAAGCAGCAGCTGGATCACAGCAAGGTTCGAACCTGTACTAAGAGCAGATCAACCATGCTCAGGGTTGCTCAGAGACAGTTTGCTGCCTTCTCTGCCTCTCAAAACAGAGATAACCACACTCCTCCTCCCAGCTGGGCTGAGCTGAAAGCAAAATCAGGTGCTGAGCTTCAGGAGAGAAACTGTGAGATGCCATCAGCTGGGACCTCAAGGAGCTGGAGCTGCAGAGACGAGGGCTGGGCTGTTTGTGTGGGACAGCAGGCTCTGGGCAGCTGTAGCAAGCCAAGGGTGGCTGTGAGGAGGGTAGAACTGGTGAGAAGTAGTCAAGAGATATTTAATAAGCAATTATTGTTGTCATAAAATTGTGGGTGTTTTCCTAGTTCTTATGGCTTGCTCTCTTCTGTCCAACACTAGCCAGTGTTGGTCCTTGGACCACTAACCTCCTGGCCAGGGAGGGAAAGGGCAGGATGGTACCAGAGGGAGATGGGTTGATGCAAGAGAACCTGATCCAAGCAGGCTCCTTAGGAAAGATGGAAACAAAAGAGGGCAGCAGAGAAGGTGGGAGAGGATAGTCCTGCAACAGTCACAATAGTTTTTGTTGGAAGAAACCATTAAGGTCACAGAGTCCAACCTTTAACCCAGCACTGCCAGGGCACCACCAAACCATGGCCCTCAGCACCACAACTCCACAGCTCAGAAACTCCTCCAGGAACGGGGACTCCACCACTGTCCAGAGCAGCCTGGGCCAGCTCTCAAAACACCCTTAAATGCAAGAAATGATCCTCACATCCAACCTAAACCTCCCCTGAGGCAACTCGAGGTCATTTCCTCTTGTCCTATCTCGTTCCCTGGGAGAGGGTGAAAGGTTTTATCGAGCCAACCAAGAGCAAGTTGGTTGGAGGCCGCCAGGAGAAGATCCAAAGATCAATGTGGAGTCGCCTGCTGGATGCCTCCAACACTTCCCAAAGCAAGCAGCAGGCTGAGCCCACCAGCAATTCATCAAGTTTTATTACTGTAATTAACCACAGCTATGGAATTGTTCCCCTCAACCCACCCCACTCCCCCCCCTCAAGCATTTGCCTCCTCCTAGTCCATTAGTAATGGTTCCTTATAAATAACTTACAGGGATACAGGCAGGATTCCTAGGATAAAGTGCTGAGCAAAGCAAATCCCATCAACATCCCATCACTTCCTCTGTTGTCAAAAGTGTTTCCTGAGAAGGGAAGGTTGGAGGACCCCAAAATAACCACCCTGTTTGCCCCCCTCCAACTCGGGCACCACGGGAGAGGGCTGGGGTGGTGGTGGCGGTGATACAGGAGGCTGCAATTTCTGCTTACACAACTCTGTGACTCAAAAGCCAGCAGCACCCCATGGTGGCAGCCCAGGTTTGCCTCAAAAGCACTGATAAAATCCATGTCTGGAACGCTGGGAAGCTTCCAGAGCTCTTCATATCCTCGGTGAGACAGAGTCCTAAGGTCTCAGGGCAACTGGGAAAGGTTCCTGGGCTGAAAAGCAGCAGTGGCAGAGATGGACCCAGAGAGACATCTCCAAGTCTGGCTCTGCCTTGTATTTTGCTTCCAGGGAGGTCTCCTTGGAGAGCAGTGAGTGCTTTTGTATCAGAAATACTGTCAGTGGCCCCCACCCTGTGTCCTCAGGAGCTGTGAGAAGGCTGAGGATGATATTACATCCCTCTCACCCTCACAGACAAGGGTGGGGTCCATCCCCCTGGTGGCTGCCATCAGTGCACATCGTTCCCAGGTTACTGACTATCACACCAGAGCCTATCTGGGCCACTTCAGCCTGTCAGCCACCGGCCCAAAGAGTTATAGCCCATGATGGGGGACACATCAGCCTCTTCAACCACCCCCAGAGCCACTCATTGTCTCTTATCCTGCTTAATGCTTCTGCTCTGATGGATGGAAGAGTGAAACTCTTCTTCCTCAGTCCACACAACGAGGAGGGAGCATCGGAGGATGCTCCCCCAGGGGTCTGGATTTAGTAACCAGGCCAAGGAGGACGTTGAGGGTTTGGAGGTGGGGGGTACCCAAAGGGTTGGGGGGGTCCAGAAGGGTAAGGAGGTTGTGAGGGGATTGGGAAATTAGGGAGAGGGGGTTGGGTTGGGTAAGGGCATTGAGGTCTTGCTGCCCCAGGGGGGTAATAGGGAGGGTAGACAGGTCTGGGTGGTGGAGGAGAAGGGGCAGGAAAGGTTGAGGGGGCAGGTGGGCCCCTGGATGGAGACCAGGCATAGATTGGAGCTGGAGATGAGCCTCCTGGGGGGGGTTTGGGATACTCAGCAGCCTGTGCTGGAGGGTACCCAGCAGCTGGGGGTGGTTTATAGGGAAAGGAGGGCTGGGAGCTGGGCTGGGAGGAAGCGACGTGTCCCACGGTGACCGGGGAGCCAGAGAAAGGAGCAGGAGGCAGAGCTCCATGGGCTGTGGGGCCTGCTGGCAGGTTTGGAGCTGGGCTGTAGGGCAAAGGGAATGAGGAAGACCCTGAAGGAAAGGGCTGTGGCTGTGGTGGGTCGCTGGATGCAGGTATGGCAGGAGGAGGAGGAGGAGGCTGTGGGTCCCTTGCAGGCTCCTGCGATCCCTCTGACTTCCTGAGGATCTCCTGCAGCTTTTCCACTCGGACTCGGCGCAGGTGGGAGAGCTTCCTCAGCATGGAAAACTGCTCCAGAAAGGGCTCCAGGGGCACCTCCCCCTCCAGGAACTTCTCAGCCATTTTCTGGAAGAGGAGAGAGCAGGGGAGGGAGAGGAGAGAGAGAGAAAGGGGAGGGGGAGAGAGAAGCAAAGCCATGAGTTCAGCTTTACATTCTTCCACTGCACCTCAAGCCCATCTTAGCATTTCTGTCTCACCCAGAGACCACCACACCAGACACAAGCAAACCAAGGGCAATCCCTTTTTTTTTGGAGCAAGAAGGGCCAAATGACAAAGAGCTGATCCCTGCTTTAAGGGATTAGGTTTGGGAATGCAATTACAAGTCTTTGAGAACTAATCATTTGAAATGTAATCCATGAAGGCCACCAGCAGCATGGCTTGGATCAGAAAGAGTGTGGCCAGCAGGAGCAAGGCAGGGATTGTCCCCCTGGACTGGGCACAGCTGAGGCCACTCCTGGAATCCTGAGGTCAGTTTTGGGAGCCTAACTCCAGAAAGGACATTGAGCAGCTGGAGCAGGACCAGAGAAGGGCAAGAAAGCTGGGGAAGGGTCTGGAGAACAGGAATGGTGAGGAGCAGCTGAGGGAGCTGGGGGTGTTGAGGTTGGAGGAAAGGAGGCTGAGGGGAGAGCTTCTGACTCTCTGCAGCTCCCTGCAAGGAGGCTGGAGCCAAGGAACAGTTGACAGGACAAGAGGCAATGGCCTGAAATTGTCCCAGAGAAGGTTTAGGTTGGACATAAGGAACAATTTCTTTCCCAAAACGGTTTTCAGGCTCTGCAACAGTTGGACTTGATTTTAAAGGCCTCTTCCAACCAAAACAGTTCTCTCACTCCATGAGCTTTCCATGGATTTAAAGCCCCAGCTCACCTCAGACTCCTCTTCGATTTTCTGGCTTTCCACCTGCAGGAGATCCAGCAAGGTCTGAGGATGCATCGCTGCTGAAAACTTCTCTGGGGAAACAAGAGAACAGAAACTATGAACAGGGGACAGGGGGAAACCATCAGCACCCAGACCTGCTGCACCCTCACTCCCCTGCCTTAGAAACTGTTACAGGATCACAGAATGGTTTGGGTTGGAAGAGACCTTTAAGACCATGGAGTTTAACCTTTCATCCAGCACTGCCAGGGCACCACCAATCCATGGCCCTCAGCACCACAGCTCAGAAACCCCTCCAGGCATGGGGACTCCACCACTGCCTGGGGCAACCTGGGACAGGCTTTGATAACCCTCAATGGAAGAAATTGTTCCTCATATCCAACCTAAACCTGCCCTGGGGCAACTTGAGGCCCTTTCCTGTTGTCCTGTCTCTTATTCCTTAGGAGAACCTGACTCCTAGCTGGCTCCAGCCTCCTTGCAGGCAGTTGCAGAGAGCCAGAAGCTCTCCCCTCAGCCTCCTTTTCTCCAGCCTCAACACCCCCAGCTCCCTCAGCTGCTCAAAAACTTGTGCTATAGAACCTACACCACCTTCACTGCCCTTCTTTGTCCCTTTTCCTTGCATTCTCTTGGTGCCAGAAGACCTAGAGAAGAACCTCACTTTTCTATGGCTGCAGTAGTTTGGATAAGCATCCTTGATCTGTCCAACTAAGTGACCAGGAAACACAAGAACTTTATACACATCAGAGCCCTCTCTGCCACCAGCCCCAGGAGTTGCTCTGCTCATTGTGGCCAAGGAAGGCAGAATCACAGAACTTCAGAGGTAGGAAGAGACCTCCAGAGATCATCCAGTCCAACCTCCCTGCCAAGGCAGGATCCCCTGGAGTAGTTTGCACAGGAATGCATCCAGGCAGGTTTTGAAAGGCTCCAGAGGAGACTCCACAACCTCTCCAGGCAGCCAGTTTCAGAGCTCTGTTGCCCTCACTGTAGAGAAGTTTCTCCTCATGTTGAGGTGAAACCTATGTTCCATTTCTATGTTGCTGTTGCTCCTCTGTTGCTGTTTCTCCTCATGTTGAGGTGAAACCTTCTATGTTCCATTTCTATGTTGCTGTTGCTCCTTGGCTTATTGCTGTTGACCACCCAAAAGACATTGGCCCCCTCCACTTGACACCCACCCCTCAGGTATTTGCATACATTGATGAGATCTCCTCTCAGACTTCTCCAGACTCAACAGCCCCAGGAAGAGAAAAGGTTTGCAGACACTCACCCAGCTTGGCCTTCTGCTCTTTGCACCTCTCAGCCAGCTTCTGCAGCACCTCATACTTGTTGGAGAGGTCAGAGCGTCCCTTCTCCAGCGGCGCCTGGAACTTCAGGTTCTGCTCAGCCAAGCTCCTGTTGGCAGCCAGAGCCATCTCCCTCTCCAGCTGCAGCTCCTGAACCTGCAGGAGGACACAGCACAGTTATGGCATCAGGGAATCAGACAGCACAGGTGAGGTGCTGCCAAAGGCCAGGCTGCTTCATGCTGTGCCCAGAGTACCTCCTGAGACTCCAGGGCCAAGCGCTCGATCTCCTCAGTGTTCTCCTGCAGCTCCTGGAGCTCCTCCACCGTCCGGTTCCTCAGGGTCTCCATCCTCCTGGAGAAGCTGCAGGCTTCAAAGGAGCAGGAAAAGGCAATCAAACCAAAGAGGAGGTTTTGCTAAAGCCAAGTGCAAACAGGAACTAATCCTATTAGGGATTTAAACCCAGCTTGGTGGTGGGGGTTCCTCTGTGCTCTGAAGGTATCGAGGGCAGAGGCAAAACAAGACACAGCTCCTCCATCCTTCTGGCCAACTGCTTTGTTTCTCTCTTCTCACAGCACCTTTAGAAGGATTTGGTCTGTGTGCCAGGCAATTTTGTCAAGGAAGCACCTACTCACAGCCACCCAGTGTCACCCTGCCTCTCACACTCCAGCTGGCTCTCACCAGTGTCCCATTCCAGATTCATGCTCTGAAAAGCAGAGCTCTGCTATCTGCTGGTGTCTAACAATGCCCACAGCACACATGCCACCACCATGGCCACCTGTGTCATCTCGTGCCTCATCACCTCTCCAGCTCCCCAGCTGCCACCTCAGCTGCTGGGTTTGCTTTCTGTGCATTTCCCTTTCAAGCTATGTGGTACCATCACTGCCCTTGCTGCTGCTGTGCTTAGGAACGATGAAGTGGTGGCTTTGGCCTCAGTTGTCACACTTGGGGGTTGAAAACTAGGGGTAGTAGACCTGGTCCCAGAAAAAGCATCTGCTCTGTGTCCACTGCAAACAATCACAGGTCATGGAATCATTTGGGTTGAAGGGACCATCAGAGCTCATCCAGTCCAAGCCCCCTGCGGTCAGCAGGGACAGCCTCAACCAGAGCAGGTTGCTCAGAGCCCTAAACAACCTGACCTGCAGTGGTGCCAGGCATGGGGCAGCTCCCACCTCTCTGGGCAACCTGGGACAGGCTCTCACCACCCTCAGGGGCAGTGGTGCCAGGCATGGGGCAGCTCCCACCTCTCTGGGCAACCTGGGGCAGGCTCTCACCACCCTCAGGGGCAAACACCTCTCACTGCACTCTGAATCTGTTAGCTCCAAACCATCACCCCTTGGCCTGTCTAACAGGCTCTGCTCAGAAGTCTGTCCCCAGCTCTCTTTCCAGCCCATTGAAGCACTGAAAGGCCACCAGAAGGTCTCCCTGAAGCCTTCTCTTCTCCAGGCTGACCAACCCCAAGTCTCTCAGCCTGGCTTCACAGCCGAGGACTCTCAGTCCTGCCATGACTGTTGTGGCCTCCTCTGGCCCCACTCCAACAGCTCCACGTCTCTCCTGTACTGAAGACTCCAGAGCTGGCCCAGCACTGCAGGTGGGGTCTCAACAGATAGGAGCAAAGAGGCAGAATCCCTTCCCTCCCTGTGCTGCCCACAGTAACATGGGAATACCCCAGCTGAGCAAGGCACTCCTGGCAGTGACTGGGACGTACCAACAGGGATTCCAGCGTTGTCCTAATTGCTGGTGGCTCTTCTACCTCTCACCCAGGTGGAACATCCCAATGCTATCACTCCAGGGAGGTTGCATCACCCTCTGCAGAGAACAAGGTGAGGCTCAGTGTTACCAAATCCCTTCAGCCAGGATCCAGCCAAACTTGTCCTAGCAACAACCACCTAAAAGCTAGGAAATCAGCTCCCTTATTAGCCATGGATGGATGGAACACCATCTCTCTCCAGACAGAAGTGAGCTTATGGTGTTGATATCGTTGTTAACGAGGGTCACAGAGTATCAAAACAGGAATAATGGCAAAAGGGATGCTCAGTTCCTGCTGCCATGTGGGAATGGAGGTCCTGGATGGTCTGTGGAAAGCACTCAGAGGGTCATGAGGAAGGTGAATGCAAAGAGGTGGGCAGTGCTCCGGCTCCAGCACAGGGCAAGGGCTCTGGGCTCACGTATCCCGACGGTTTTCAGCAGTGTTCTGGCACGACATGGCAGTGAGGTGACACAGCTCAGACGGGCAGCGAGAAGAGCTGCTCGCAGGACTGCTGCACCCCGCTCGTTGCCTCCCGCATTAGGGAACCCCCCAACCTCAGCCCCCGAGAGTCCCGCCTAAGGCCTCCGTCTCCCGACACACCGCGGGAGCGTGTTGCGGGTCACGCCTGGGCTCACCCTCCAACCGGGACACGGCAGAGACTGCTCTGCCAACGCAGAGATTCTCCTGGGAGGCGTAGGAGACGGCAACCGGGAGGCTGCGGCCTACAGAGCGGCTGCCGGTTATGAGGCTTGGCCTGGCTGACTTCCCGCCCACTCCCGAAGGTCCCGGCGGAGTCAGGCATCAACCACGCAGCTAAGGGGCTGTGAACGCCGGGAGACAGCGGCAAGACCGAGTCTCCTTTCCCTCGCAAGACACGAGGGAAATGACCCCCCGGCACCGGGGACTCACCGCCGCGCAGCCGGAAGCCTCCTTCCGCCGGACGCTTCCTGCTTCCGGCGAGAGAGCGGAAGTGGGCGGAGCCACGGCGAGGCCGGGCCGGGTCGGGGTGGGGCTGGG